>RQOL01000827.1:0-94996 GCA_013076295.1 Sanderia malayensis
CGACATTTTCCTCGGGTTGCGAATCGTACCACGCTTTAGCGGCACCTTCTAATGAAAGAGTGAGGGCACTGAATCGTTTTCTTTCCGTCCAATTACTAAAACGGGATAGTGCTTCGAAACGTGACAACCAGTCATTAACATCTTCGTTTGGAAGGCCTTGAAATTGGCGCAACTGAAATAACCCGACGGAGTAGAGGGTCCCGTCGATGGCAGCTTGCATTGCGGTCAAGCGACTTTCAATATTGTTGAACTGTGTTTCCATGGCGATAAGGTTACGAAATAAGGCAAAAATTGAAACAGCAGCTGGCTCGACGTGGCGAAGATGATTCTCCAATTAGAGAATACGTTAAATACTTTAAAATAATACCAATAGCAGCAAAATTCAATGTTCTTTTTTAATTGCATCAACAGCAAAAAAATTTAGGAACAGTTATATTTCTCTTTTCGACGACCCACACTGGCCACCAATGTAAAACCATTTGCAAGGGGATTTTACAATTGGGTTCAACGACGAAGGTTCAACACAAAAACAGATTATTAGATTATTAATATGACAGCAAACTCACAGTTACTTTTTCGACAGAAGAGTCTTTTGTGTTTCGGTTCTTTTTCGTCAATCCTTAATTCAAATTCAATCGTTATTCGGCTTCGATACTCGTGACGCGGTCAATCAACAACAGTTTATATTACGATTACCAACTAAAAATTCAACTACAAATTCAATTCACTAAAAATCAATGAGAAGAAGTTTATATACCGATACTTGTCATACGTGTCTACAATTACCAAAAAAGGAATAATATTGTTTAAAGATTAAGTTCTACCAATCAAAAGAAGTCAAGTCACTGATGAGTTAAAAATTACCAAATATAAAATCAAAGTTCAACTAAAAGAGATTACGAAATTAGGAATATATAAAAAGCAAAGGTCAATTGTTATTATGGTTAATTGTTGCTATGGTTGCAAGCATCGTTGCTTTTGCTCTTTCGCAACAGATTACAACAACATCATCTGGCGGACCGGACGGTGGGTTTTTAATCTCATGGCCACATCCGTAGCAGCGTGATATTGTTGTTCCTGCTATCAGCTTTATGTCAAATTTTGGACGTGCTACCCGTGGCTGTTGTTGTTGTATTCTATGTTGTTGCATGAACATTGCATGTGGTTGTTGTTGTTGTTGTTGTTGCTTCATGTGAACATGCAATGCAGGTCCTGGCTGTTGTTGTTGTTGTTGATGTGCAAGTGCTGGCTGTTGTTGCTGCTGCTAAAATCGAACTTGAATTGCCGGTGGTATTTGCAGTTGCTGTTGTGATACTTTTTGGCGCGGCTCAACTGGCATGGACATTGCATCATCATCATTGCAGACAAGCACTGTGGCTAATGGACGTTTGGCATTGCTGCGCTTTCGCTTACTGGGTTTCTTCCCTGCATTCCCGGGTCCATCATTGGTGGCCAGTTGGAGCAGGCTTTGTTTTTTGCCGTGTTTGGTAAACCATTTGATGAACGCCTGTAGATTGCCCTTCTTGTGCGCTACGCTGAGCACATGTTCACAAATTCCCGTGCTGCGATGAAAAACTTGTCAAAACTTATCGCAAAGCAATGCTCCAGCCGCCTTCCCAGTTTTCACGGTGTATAACTTGTTACCGTAACTGTCGACAAGGTATGCACCATTGTCGGATGCTGGTTGAGGGATAACAATAGGGGGGTCAGCACGCAGTAGTTCCTTGGCTTTGTTGAACATCTTGGCTAAAATGGGCATTGCCACTGGTGTTATGCCCGACGTTTCCGCCGTAACGGAAAACTCCACGCTTTCCCTGTTGGTAGATGATGATATCGACGACGATGCTGCTTCCAGGTGCAACTTGCGTCCGTCAATTTCTGTCTTTCTGAATTTTGCAATGGCAGCTTGCCTCCGAGCCACCGATATCTTTGCCCACCTATTGCTGTCTACGGCCAAGTGACGAAGTTCTTCGCTAACTTTGTACGGGCCTCTCCTGAAAATGGCACGATCTTCATCGCGGAATTGTTGCTCGACAAGTTCCTTTATTTCTTCAATAAACTTGTCCAGTTCCTTCATCTGAAAATCGAGATGTTTTTTGACAACCAAGTTTGCCGCCTTATTGTTGTTGGTTGTGAACTCGATGGGTGGATCTCCAAGGCCGGCCTCGGTTCGTTTGTGTCGCACCATGTAGCGTTCCATATCATCAGCCTAAGGACATAACAAATCATAAACATATTGGATTTCCGTGATTTTTAAAAACAACTACCAAAGAGAGGCAAATGTGATGTGTAAACTATACATACTTTGTTTTTCCTAAACCATTAGAAGAATGTTTCACTTGTTTTCAGCTTCGAGACAGCTTTTCTGGCATTCCACTTTTCTTCCACATTGTTTACTTTGATTTGGAATTCCGACTCATCATTGCAATCAACAAACCCGGCATATTTTATATCTCCATCTTGCTTTCCAAAAATATCTGCGATAAATCTCTGCTTTCAGGTCTTTGTAAAGCCTCGCCTTGTCTGTAAAGTGAATGAAGCATCGGAGGAATGTTGCGTGTCTGAAATTGCGCCTGAATCCATCAATAATTGCTCTTTCACCATCTGTACCACACGCACGGACACCTTCAAGAGCTGGATTAGCCAATGTCATAGCGTAGGGGAATTTCGCATATGTTCGCGAGGTTTTGCTTTAGTGTACCATTAACGGTCCTATGAAAACAGGCTGTTTTCCCGTATTGCATTTTTTCAAGCGCAAGTAGTAATTCCTTCGGAGCTCGTACAGGTCATCACTAGTCGCAGGAACCATGCAATCAATGACTCTTGTCACCCTGACGTTTGTACCTGTAGACCCACTACCGTTTACTGCATAAATACGTTTCGGTGTTCTTTTCTGTATCCAGGCACCCATATCATCACACTTTGCATCTTGGCATGAATCTAGTGTATCCTCTTTAAGCAGAAATTCAACGTTGTGACTAGCATTGACTGGCGGTGCAGTGCATACTTCAAGTGTGTCGTACGTTTTCAGAAGTATTCTTACAAGTTCTACTCTACTATAAGATCCTCTTCTCCAGGCAAAAACAGGGGTGCGATAATCACCTTTATAAACGTCCAACCCTTTATAATCATCATTGTCATCTAAACAGGCACTGGTGATAAAAAATACAGTAAGTGAGCGAGACATATTAAGTATTCTCCAAGTCGAACGACAACAACGGTCAAAGCTATAGTAATAAGCTATGCATATCTACCTGCTGTACTTGCTACTGTCCAATTTAGGCATTGTATTCAAATCTTAAACAGGCTCTGGTGATAGAAAATACAGTAAGTGAGTGAGACATATTAAGTAATTTCCAAGTCGAACGACAGCAACGGTCAAAGCTATAGTAATAAGCTATGCATATCTACCTGCTGTACTTGCTACTGTCCAATTCAGGCATTGCATCCAAATCATCTATTAGTGATGACCATACATTTTCATCAGGAATGTGTGATTTGATAAACAAACCATTCTGAAATATTAACGTATGAAATTATATACTTTACATAGTGTTTGTAAAACTCACTGAAGGGATTTTCAGTAGACATACATATCGTCTCCTTTTCTTTCCTCGTCTCCAACTCCACAATTCCTCTCCCATGTTTTTTCAATGGATGAGGATGTGTCGCATGCTGAAGTATGTTTCCTGTAACAGATTTGTACAATGTTAATCACAATGCTCATCAACATCATTTTTAAGACATTGTTAGTGTCCACAGTATGCATTATCGGCACTGGATGCTATATACAATTTTTAGCAGTATATCCAAAGGAATGGCTCTCTAAATACCTTTCAATTTGGAATCCCTGGTCAATTCCAGATGTGTCAGATGAACGTGATGAAAAATGCTTGCTGATTATCTGCAATAGTTTACAATTCTATAAAATTGTGCCACAATTATAATTATAGGATTGCTCCCAAAGATACCATTACAATAGAGATAAAAAACACTGACTGCTTACCTAGAAAGGTGAATTGCGTTGGTTGGCACTATTCTCGTATGTACTCTGACTGTTGTCGCTTATCTTGAGAATAGCTAACGACTGACCTGCTCCTGGTGGAACTTTGACATGCATCAGACGGCTATGTATCCATAGGACTGCGCTTGCACACGAAACTTCGATTTCTGTTTCGTAAACACGTAGCTACATGCGCATTTCCACTTCCTCCAACGCTCTCCGGTACTGGGTGCGTGTCTGCAATGAAGATTTGCGTGTGCCATTTGCCAACTTGGAGCGAGTAGGGCTCGCAAGTAAATACAGCACAGAAATTTTCATTTTTTTGGCAAGGCATTAGCATTTGTTCTTGTGGTCGCATGAGGTTTTCACAGTCCATATATCCTCCACCGTATGGCAATTCTTCAGTTATAACGAAATCTTTTCGAATATGACCGTTGTTTCGCATCATGCCATATGCTTTCATAATTTCACAGCCACTGAAATCGTCCCGTTTTCCATTTAGCAGGACGGGATATACCCATATAACTTTCCTTGCAATATCTGCTAATCTGTCACGTAGAAAGCAGTTGCTATTTGCAACGCATGATGTCTTCGTTATGACCTTGGAAGCTATTCTCAATGCAAGAAAAATGCACCAATTTGTCCCATCATTTGCAACTGTCTCTGCATCTTCAAAGCCAAAAGCAGTGGCTTTCTGTGCGAGTGGATGATCGGCTCCCTCGACAGCAGTCCCTTGATGTATATCCAAATTGCGAATAATACATTCATACTTTCTTGCCTCGTGTAGCTTCTCCAAAAGATTTTTCACCTTGTCAATGCACTTGTATCTGCTGTTGTGTTCATATGATGTGCAAGCGTTATATAATGTGCAGACCTCTGCCCAAACAGTTGCGTGATTGCTTTGATATTTGATAGAGCAACGAGGTCGCACTTTCTGCTGCATCAAGAGCTCCAAAATTTCATGCGGATTACTGAAAGGAGCAGATGGCTTTCTTGCTTCTATATCTGCATAGTAAGGGTATGCAATGTCCGGGTTTGCAAGAACATACATAATCATATCAAGGGCCCAAATGTCGGACTCCATAAGATCTTGCATGATAGCATCTGCGGGTCTTAACTCGGGTATCAATAGCTCTGGAGACATAAACGCGGGTGTTCCTCTATCCGCGTGCTTTACCTTCGAGGCAAGCATGGAGTTCGTTTGAATGAGTCGGGACCGCCCTTCTCCGGAATCTGTCAGTTTACACGATAATGGAGGATCTTCACTCTGCCATCTTTGAATGTACCCTTCATTTGTGAGGTGCATGAATCTCTCGTTCCCAATCAATACGTTAGCTGGCTTTAAATCCCTATGTACTATACCATTGGCATGTAAGTACCTCACACCATTAACCACGTGGCTACTGATAACATTGGTGGCCTCTTCGAAACCGTCGAAGTCGTATACGCTATCACTATGCTACAGGAATTCTTGAAGTGAGTGGGTTGAGGCTGGATCGCCGAATGGCCGGAATGAAAATTCCATATACTCTTGCATCATTGCAAATTTTGGGAACACACAGACTCCAAGAAAATCGACGATGTTCTCATTTCCAGAAACCTTCTCCAACAGCCTTGCCTCTTTCATAAACTCTTTTTCCATTCCGGACACGTGCTTGGGCTGCTTAATTACAACATCTGTGTCTGAACCATTTTTCAAAAAAGTGGCTTTATTAACTGTGCCAAAACTTCCTGTGTCGATTTCTTCGTGCGCTTTCACATCTTTGAGCTCGAAGGTTAGGCGAAAATTAACGACAGGCTGTTTGAACTTTGGAATTTTAAAGCTTTTACTGACGGACATGATGAAGATCAGATGAGAACACGTTCTAACTCTATCACAACGATTGTAAGTGAGTGGAAGGAAATAACGTGTTAGAAAGCATATGAAATATCATATCATGTGATTGTCCGTTGGTAATAATAGACAACAGCAATTAACAATGACTGGGAGAAACTCGATCCTTGACATAATAACTTTAGCACAACAATGTCAACGTCATGTAAGCGCTTTTGGCTGTCTTTATTGGAGCATTTTGGGAATCAGGGTGTAATTGTTTCTCAATTCCTGCCTTTGAAGAGGACAAAATTATTAGTGGGGCATAAATATTCAAGTAGAAAGGATGCGCCATCTTATAACATAGGTACGCGAAATCTACGCACGTCATCTTTTCCTAGCAAGTAGGAACACAGCACACACTAACACCTAGCAGTTACAACAAGTACCATGCTTCCCTAAGTTCCCCTCATTCGAGTTTTGCCAGTAACACAAACTCCACCTCTTGCTGAAAATAACAGTGAGTTTTATTTAAACAAGATAAACAAGAGTTTTAAATTTATTAATAGCCAGCAAAACACGATTAGATCTTTCATGGAATGACAATGTCATATCGAAATGTGTTCGTCTGGGGTTTCTCATCACAGCACGTTTAGTTAGATTCAAAGAGTGCAGTGCGCGTGGAACCTGTCGAGCAACACTCCTGAGAGGCAGAACAAAAGACGAAAAAACAAAAGCTTCTGACACCGATGACAAATGCCAATAAGAGGCAAACATAGGGAGGAAGAGAAGATTCGTCGAAGGAGAACAGTGGAAATATGACATTAAAAACCCACCGTCTGGTCCGCCTGATGATGTTGTTGTATTCTGCCGAGATCACAGGTTCTATAACGACCGAACATCAGGACAATTGGTTTGCAGCCCGTATCCGCAAAATGTTCATTTTCACTTTAAGATTAACTGCATTTTGTTAAGATACCCAAATTTCTGTGGTCAAATTCTCGCCATAAACAGAGATTGCATTGCATTTCTTTCGGCAAAACACTTTGAGCGGTTATCTTCTTACTTTGGGTTTGATTTTGACTTTCTGCTGTAAGGTTAATCGGATTTTCTGGTTACTCAGGTTTTTGTTTATTATACTGATCTGTTTTGTTGACATTTTCTTATGAAATAAATTTCAATAAATTTTCAAAAATCCTATATTATAATTCTATATATGATACTCAATCACATTTTTCTAATTCTACATATCTTATATATTGAATTCTGTATATTCTCTGTTTTTAAGTGTATTTCTTGTTATTTCATTCTTCGAGTTTGTTTCATGGGGCATAGTATATTTTCTCATTATATGTTATTGGTTAGCCGAGTCAATAATTCGGACTTACAGTCTACCTCCTGATCACCAAATTATTGGCTTTGAACAGACATCGTTGACAGCTCGCAATGGACGGAGTGATGATACAAACAGCGAATCGGAAGGCATCAAAGCGGGCGATGTTCATATCATATTTAAAAAAATGCATCTGGTCTTTCCTTGTTTACATATTAAACCTATAAAATTTACCTTGTTTACCTATGAAGACTGTAAATTTTATTTACAGTTATAATAGGTAAATGTTTCGCAACGTTTTATAAACGTTTCCGCATTTATTTAAAATTTAAAATTTAAATTTTAAGATTTTAAAATTTTAAAATTTTAAAATTTTAAAATTTTAAATTCCGCATTTATGGTAAATTTCAAACGGTTTCATACTTCCGTTCCCCGACCGTTCCCCGGTCGTTCCTCGGTCGTTCCCCGGTCGTTCCCATTCTATTTCGTTCCCCGACCGTTCCTCGTTCCCGCTTTTGGTAATAGCCGTGTAAATCCGCCTTTAGGCAAAGTTGATTAACACACCCTCTAAATACTGGGGCACTAGGGAAACCCTTATCCACGCGTCTAGCGCGTCACGTTTTGTTGGCATTAACTCCTTGGGGCATATAGGAGTAAAGAGTGTAGAATTTCTAATCATTCTTCATTGGAACTCAGAGAGCTAGCACAATTTCTTCATGTCTTGCTCTCTCAAATCTGATTCTGGGAATTTCTGGGAAGTTCGTCGTTTACCGCTGGCCACAACATGACGCCCGACTGACCGATGTCTTCCATACATAGCTACCAACCTCTGAGAGCCACATATACAAGCTATCCCGGTGAGGTCAATTCTTAATATTTATAATAGAGTAAAAATTATTTACTGCACGTGCATGATTGAACTGGGCTTGCTCAGCTTACTTTGCTTTTTATCTAGTCAGTATATCTGCGTGTGATTTCACCTTGTTTATTACTGTAAGGTTTGTAAGCGTAACCAACTTGGGACGGCCTATTTTCTACTTGCTTGCTATCCATGGCCACTGGGGTTGTCTTTTTCAGCTCCCTCCTGATATCCGGTAACACTCTAAGCCTATTTCATGTTTCACTTAACACGGCTCCCTATTGGGTTTTTCGCTTGTAGTTTCTTACTTCTTGCTGCCATGATTATAATAGTTTTATACCAAAAATCCGATGTTGGAAGTATGTGCTGCTGAGTCTAGCACATCTGCGTGAAATTTTCAACAAAACCTAAGTATATTTCTACTATGCAAAATCAAAGGCACGTCAGTTCAGGTTTGCTTGTGAAATCTAGCCTGCGAAATGTGTCATTGTCATGCGATTTCCGTTTCAATGTCAATTGTAGCTCTGAATGTTCCATTCTCAAATGCTAATTAGTCCCCGCACGGCAGCCCCTTTTTCAAACAATTACAAATGTCCCACCAGCAAATTTTGTTGGTTAGTAGCCTGAAAGTCATCATCACACAACGATTTACATTTTTTATGGCTTTACTACTAGCCATAATAATTCTTAGCTGTTGGTCACTGCAGAGTAGCTTTGTTTTTCTGGTTTCCCTCAAATTCTGAAAATGTGAACACCGGAAAGTCCGTAGACAAAGATTTGCCAACTGCAGGGGTATTTGTCATTCTCCTTGATTTTTTTCAAAGCTGTATTTGTTTTTGTTTGCTGACAGAAACAGAAAATGTTCACCCAAACAGAAAAAGTTCACGCAAAGTATCCCGCACAATTCCAAGCAGTGACCAGACCCAGCATAATATTATGCTTTGGTATACGTTTTGAAGAGCAATCGTCATTTGGCGTAAAATGTAGCATGATCTGAAATTGGGCATGATTTCAGTGCTGTTTTTCGGAGGCGCTGTTTCCGTTTATAAGTATTGGGCCAAATCTGATAAGTGTGCGTTTCATTCAAATATCTAAAGTTCAATATGTAACACCCATGCCCACAGTTGTTTTCTACTTTGCATGCGTCACCACCCTTCATAAACATATGAGTGGCTGGCGGCAAGATCCTTCATCAAACCTTATTGGGGTTGCTTTTGCTCTTTTGCACACATGCTAACCTTTTCAGATAGGAATGCCTCATTTTGAAATTTAGCGTATTTCTCTCTCAATCTGGCATGGTTTTATACCACCTTTGGCAGAATCTCCAAACCGATACCTTGTCACATTGATTCCAAATTTTACCAAATCGCGATGTTTGTCAAGAATATACAGCTGCCTTTTCTTCATTCGACGCAATGAACCCGTTTGATTGATGTTAACACCTCCCTTCGGAGACCCATCCCTGTTCCGCACTTTCTCATTAAGCCATTTTACATTTGTGAAATGGGTAATAACTCGTTGTAGATACCATGCTTGTGTCTAGTTACAGTTGCGGTTTTTCCACCTCGTTGCAGTTACAGCGTTTTCTGGTACTTCGTCGAAGGTGCAGCTCCTAATAGTAATTTAGTTGTGGGCACAGTGCTCAGTACCTTACTGGAAGAACAGTATTTGTACTTCCTTGAAGGTATCGCGGTTAATACTTCGTAGCAGTTCCTTTTTTCCCTACTTTATATAGGGGAGTGTTTAGTCCTTCATGGACGTTACAGGACTTAGTATCTTTGGTCTGGACAAAAGCAGTTGACCCTCAAAAGGGGTCCCCGGGGCTCATTGTTCATGTGGACCCGTGGTGCTCACCTATTCAAACAATTGTTTAGTGCAAAATTACAAGTCATACTGCGCGAAAATGGAGGGCCAAAAATATTGTGGCGATCCAGTTTCTGGGTTGGGGCCGCAATTACCGCAGCCTCTGTCGGCATGTATGCCCACCTGATCCAAGCTATTGGCCGCTGGTCAAGCACGGCTTCCAAACCGTTCGTAAAGTTATCACAACGTCAGCTGATCACTGCCCCCTCTGCGTTGTCACAAGGGGCTCAGGAGAGTTAAGCATAACTATTTAAATCATAATTACTGTTACTTTCGTTATTTTTTTTGCTATTATTTAACCATCTGGGTAATTCCTTTTATTCTATTTTGCATTGTAGTCAACGTCACGTGTGTACCTATCAGACTCGCGTTATCAGCCGCCCTGGGAAAAATTGCGTTGCTTTGATCAACGATCATTGGCTATCATGTTCAAGTACCTCGTTGATAATGCAGTGTTGAAATAACTACCTCGTCGGAGGTCGCAGTGATAAAGTACCTCGTTGAAGGTGCAGTTTTTTTAAATACATCGTTGAAGGTAACTACCACCGTTGAAAAATGCCACGCCTTTTGGGCTTGGGTGGCCTTATGCCTGCAGCCTGTTTTTGGCTTTTATTTTCCCTAGGAGGTTACCGGCGGCTGCCAGGTGGTGTCGTCAGTTGGGTGCCTCCATTATGATTTTTTGATTGGGTATAAATTTTTGCCTTAGCCATTTGTTCCTGATCTGCCATTTTGCTAATTTTTATTGTTTGGGGAGATGGGAGGAATTGCTAGCTCAGAAGCCAAGTAGAATTAAGTAAGATTAGATTTAAGGAATGAGTATCATAAGTTGTAGTCTTTACGTTCGGGATTCGTGGGGTCATACTGCATATTCTGTGGACGGAGTTGTCGGAATCACCGACCGTAAATGCCTTTCTTTGCTCAAGCAATCCGGGCCGGTAGGCTAACTGCCCAATTTCTTGAAATAGCTTAATTTGATTCAAAGAGCGCAGTACGCGTGGAACCTGCCGAGCAACACTCCTGGGATGCAGAACAAAAGACCAAGACAAAAGCTTCTGACACCGATGACAAGGGCGGCCAATAAGAAGCAAACAAAGGAGGAAGAGTCGTCGAAAGAGAAAAGTAGAAATATCTGGAGAAAAAAGCGAATTTTAGTGAAGGAATTAATGTTAACAATATCTACTGAATTAATTTAGTTAATTCAGCAGACATTGTTAACTGTGGGGGTTTCTAGGTATACACCTCCCGTTAACTCGCATGTTGAAATACAGATGAAAATATCAAGTAGCACGGTTGTTTTTGGTTGTGGATTATGTTTTAAGCTGTTTATTATGTTTATGAGTTATTTTTGTAGCTCAGGTTTTTATCTTTTTCCATGCGATATTGTTAATATATTTGAAAGTTTGTTCTTGGGTGAGTATCTGTGAACATCTAGGCCATATAACAGCTCGCAGTGGACAGAGAGTGATACATCCAGTGTATCAGAAGTCATTAAAAGCGGGCAATGTCTACATTACCAAAATGCATCTGGTCTTGCTTACCTCTTAAAACTAAAAAATTCGCTGAAACCGTGCAGTAAGCGTTTCCACAGTTTTCTCTATGTTTTCCTATTTATTTAACTGGTAAATTACAAACGGTTTCATAGTTTCATAGTCGGGTTATTCCCGACCGCTCCCCGACCGTTAGTCAATCGTTCCCAGAAAATTCCGTTCCCTGTCGTTCCCCTGTCGTTCCCCGTTCCCCCTTTTAGTAATAGCCTATTTTTTTTATCAAACAACAAAAGGAGTTACACAATAAATACCTACCGTGAATCCTCGAAAAAATCCCCGGGTTATTTGCAAAAATCTAAATTTTAGCGTGTTTATTGTTCAATATTAAGAAAAATAAAAGCTATACGATGTAGCCAATCATTAAAGTTATTGATTTAAACTCAGTACTACTTGCAATGCAATTACTAAACAACTTCTATGTCTTGAAACTTGGGCTCAATGTCCTTGCAAATGATTATCAGGATGGGGCTTATTCGAGGGGAGGGCTTATTCGGAGGTAGGAGCTTATTCGAGGATTTAAGGTAACTTACTTTTACGTTCTGTTTGTATATATTGAAAGCATGACATTTGTATAGACTATTTGTTTCGGAAAATTGCTATTTATTAAATGCTTCGTAATTCATTATTTAGAATACACATAGAGCTCGTGCTTTACCTTGTGAGAGAACTTTTACGACATTTAGTCATGATTTCAAAAGTTTTCACAAAGTTCCGAAAATTTTACCTCGTTATTTTTAAAAACTACTTTCTGATACAAAATGTTAGCTTTTAACTGATAAATATGCTTCTTTGCATACATTCGTGATATATAATTAATCAATATATGAAGAGTAAATTATTGTTTTCTTTACTTATTGTAGAAGTTGGTATTTATCCGTTTTGAATTTGATTTATCCAAACATGAACACGTTTGAAGTTGTCGACATTGTTGTATATTCTTATGGAAGTTGGTATACACATTTGATTCCGTATTGTTTGCCAAGGTCATTCAAGCACCAATATCGGTGTTTGACACATCATACTCTTGTGAAAATTAAGTCATTTAGGCCACTGCAAGTTTCAAAAGGATAAATGAAGCTTGCAGTGGTCTAAATAATGAGTATATTCGAAACTTATACGTAATAGATCAAGACTCGTGCTAAAATAGGGGTCACAAGTTAAAATCATTCCATGTTTTTCATATTTCACTCCATGTTTTCCATATTTCATTCCATTCCATCATTCCACACTCCATGTTTTCCAGATAGCCCGTGCACATCAAGAAAATTGTCACAAAATCTGTCGGTGCGTTTGAAGAGATTACAATTCGGAACAATTTGACCACGATCAAAAGAAATTTTAGAAAGATCAATTAACACCTACTGCGTAATCCCCAAAACAAGCAGCAACAAGGAACTTGAAGGTACAGTTACACGGCTATCTGTAAAAGAGGGAACGGGAATCAGGAAACTTTAACAGATTCCCCCTTTACAGATTTGAAAAAGGGAAAATATGACGTCATACGACATCGTGTAACGTCATGCTCCCCCTTTTCCCTTCTCCTCGTTCCTCGTTTCCTGATTTCCCGTTCCTTCTTTTACAGATAGTGATAATTATGCTCTCATTATCTCGTGTTGTCGTGATCACAGAAAAAAATGAAGCGACAATTACCTAAAGATGATAGTGGCCTCAAGTCCAAGTCCCTCAAACGAGCGATCAAAAAAGAGTGAGGCACAGGGACGCAATGTAGTGAGCCTAGGTATCACAGGGATGCAACGCAGTGAGTCTAATTCGGGTGCACGGATAAATCAAAAGGTGAGCACTAAACCCCACCCACTGCAGTGAAGGTGATGCGAGCCTCCTGTGCAGCGCACTCGATTTTTTGCCATCGGTTATCGTGTAAGATTGACGATCATGAAGAATCATCGGAATTCGAAAGAGTTTCGTCTCATGTTTCCTTTCCCTTTCCGTAATCTGTTGTAATGGCTGAATTTTGAGGTTTTGAGGTCTTAAAGTAAAATCAAAACGTTCCAAGAATTTACTTTGATTCCAAGTCAAACTATAAGCCAATTTGTTTATGTCATGCCAAGAATAATAACGGAGGTACCTACCGTTGATCCGTGCTTAAGTGCCTTGAAGCCTATCAACAGGCCACTAGCATAGAGTGTACTAAACAGAACCTAGAGCGAGGGCGAATTCATTGCTGTATAGAAGCAAGATTTTTTGCAGCAAGGAGTAGCAACTGTACTTCAAGCATTAAAATGAAGACGAAGATAAAGTACAAAATAATCAAAATAGTAACATTAAATATGCTGTGGTTGACTAACATTTCGATCAACTGGACTGTTGGATTGGGAAATTTTGTATAGCCATGCTTGCTGTCCGCCATGAAGAATGTTTTCGCATGGTCTTCCCACCTGTTCTGCGTGAACAAGGTGAACAACCAGCTCTGGATTAGATATAGCACCAAACAGGCATGTTGGCCTGAAAATAGAAGAAGGGGCTGACTTCTTGGCTGGAACTTTGATATCTGTGTCAACAGGCATTAACCAGTCCGCGAAATAGGGTGTGAAAACCAACAATCGAGGCTAGACGAGAACTCTGTGGCTGAGCCCATGTGGATTTGTTCCTGGAAAGCCATGAAAGCTCGTGATGTGAAGATTGGCTGGCATAAAATTTTTACAAGCCGCAGCAGAAAAATAAATATGCTGTTTTCCGGACGAGGCACAAAAAGTGATTAACCTTTCCTGAACCAACTCGTGGATAGGCAATCGTGGACCCAAGTATGTCAAATTTTGTCCGCACATTCCTGGAAAAGCCTTAATGTGGTAGCAACTTTGTAACGTCATATGTTTTTACGGTTTCTATGTCCGAAATAATTTATGGGTGGTAAATGAAGTACTACTCGATACCCCGATTCGGGTATGCCATCCTTGTCCGGTCTTGCTCATCGAATAAATACTGCCTTTGAACACAGTCGAAAAATCAATTTATGTACCTGCAAGTTGTTGGACAGTCTTGAGGAAATTGTATACTTAAATACATTGCAGCTGATACATTGCAGCGTAGGCGGGTGATGTGAAGAGCCTGGCACCGGAAACCTGAACAGCAGAGGCTTTTCCGTGAAGGGTGTGGAACAGATGGGAAACTTGAGCCTTACCACCATTGACTGTGAAGGATACCAAAGAGGGGAAATGATAGAGCGAAGAATGCAGCGTAATTGTACTGCAAGGAATATACCGTAGGTAATTCATTCTACTGCAGATATGAACATACCATCCCTTGGAGATAACATTGAAGTACCATTGGAAAGGTGTTGTGCTCCTGCATTGGTAATTTCTAGTTACAATTCGAAGGCGAAAGTGAACAAGGTAAATGTCATACGTGAAGTAACATGCTGCCTGCTTCATTGCAATCTGATGAAAAGTTCGAGAATCAGAAGCCATTGCGTTGAAAATAAGAGGCGTCCAGAGAAAGCAACGGCTTGTGCGCAAAGGTGTAATAGGGCGATTCCCGTGGACGGAAAGATACTACCAGCTTTCCTGACCGTGGTAAATAACATGAGCATGCACGAGAAATCATGATATCATCAATGAAGCAGGAGGGACTATACGAACTGAAGAATCCTGCATGTGACAAAAGCACCACACTGAAACCAATGATCTGGAGGCGATGATATATAACTGAGTTCAAATGCCAACAAGAAGACGTCTTATATCTGTAACTGAAGCGTCACAAAAGGCCGTGTCCAATGTTGGTGAAAAAACGTCACAATGGACCCAGTCAACAAACTCCAGGCAAGGTGTTTGTTGTTCAACATGCAGTAAAACGGGCTGCTGCTGCTTCATTCAAATATCTCAAAAGAAAATGTTCTGCAGGTCGTGAGCCTCGTGTCCATTATCACCAGTTGGATTGAAATTTGGGATTCAGAGAATGGTGAATATGCTGGTACATGGAGAAAACCGAAATTGCCTTTCCTCGGGAGGCTAGTCAGGGATAAGCAACATGGCGGTTTTTGCAAAATGCAGCGCTCTACTGCGACAGGCTGCCTATATCGTACGAACACACATCTGAGTGGCTGGCTTGAGGGTCGACCATCGACGGCAAACTTTGCTGTAGCAGTAACGGACTTAGAAATGATCGATACAAATAGAGTGAAAATGGAAGGTTAATCCAGCAAAGAAGCATGAGACATAAAGCAAAGACAGATGGAGGACCCCCAAACCCAGCCACTCAGAGCTGACAGCACGAATGCCGTGCATTAAGGCCAATAGTGAGGCCCCCAAGTGACTGAGCCGGAGAGAGTGCAATGAGAATAGATTGTAGCTAGTCCAGGTTTGGCGTGTTCGGGTTCCAAGCAATGAGTCAGAAAACACAACGGATATACGCGACCAACTCTTTTACAATCAATTCAAAAACTAAATCATTTTATAAACATACACACTTATTATCAATAACTCTGACTTTTATCAATCAACAAACACAGTTACAACGCAAGAAATCGAGGTTACAAATTAGCACATACAAACATTCAAAAGGACAAAGACAACTGATCGGGTTCTACAAAGACAACCCCTGGCGTTTCGTCCAAAGGTTGTACGGGTACGCCCTTATCCAACGGGGTGGGGCAAAGTCTAATTTGGTTGTGGTGTGCTACAAAAGTTTTTCCTATGTTGGACCGTAACATATAGCTAGCCCCATTGTTACTACAAATTGTGTATGGACCGATCCATTTCTTGCCAAATTTCCATTTTTTAGGGCGAGCTAGCCACACGGCTTGTCCAGGTTGCAATGGTTTCCAGTCTAAGTAACTCTTGTTGTATTCAGTAGACTGTCTGTTCCTAGCTGCTACAAGATTCTTACGAGCTGCCTGATTTGCTATTTGGATGGCCTTACGAAGCGATTGACTATAGTCTGACTGGCTAGATGGATTTCTCAAGGGCACTCCTAACTCTACTTCAATTGGCATTCTAGCGGGGCGTCCAAGCACCATCTCATAAGGAGAAATGCCAGTTGATTCATGTACCCCAGTATTGTAGGCAAAGACTGCTTGATCAATCCATTCGTCCCAATCTAAACTATGTTCAGAAACAAAGTTACGAATGATATCCTGTAAAGTCCGGTTCTGTCTTTCCACGAGTGCGTCACATTGGGGATGGTACGCAGTTGTGCGAGTTTTCTTGAGCCCCATGATATTATAAACCTCATGCATGAGATTACTGTCGAAATTACGACCTTGGTCTGAATGGATGACAGTAGGTGGTCCAAATCTCGAAAAGAGTTTAGACACAAGAAGTTTTGCAACCGTACTAGACTTTTGGTCCTTTGTGGCAAACGCCTCACACCATTTGGTAAAATGGTCCATGACAACTAGGATATGTTTATTACCATTGGCAGTTTCTTGTATAGGACCCATATAGTCGAGTGCCCAGAAGACAAAAGGTTCGCTTATTTGAATGGGCTGAAGGGGTGCTTTGCGTTTGGGTGTACATTTATTTTGACTACAATCAACACACTTTTGAATAAATGTGATTATCGAAGTGCGCATTTTGGGCCAGAAGAAACGTTCTCTAGCTCGCTGGATGGTACGCGTAATGCCCATATGGTCACCAGCGGGACTGCTGTGGAGGCCTTTCAGAACATTCGGTACATGTGAGTTAGGAACAACAACCGCTTGGCTAGGAAAATGAGTGTGCCTATGGAGGGATCGAACCAGTAACCCGTTGCTAACAAAGAGCTGGTCCCAGCAATCCCAGTAGGTGCGGAGATCCGAATGATCTTGCCAGACAAATGGGGGCGGTTTGGGGAGGCCTTGTTCCTTTAATTCGACAACTGTGCGAATACTAGGGACATTGCGTTGGGCAGTAAGTAGGTCCGTGGCAGGGAGCAAACTTATGGAACCTGTAATGGCATCAGTAGGGGGTGAGGATGGATTTTGAATTTGCTGTTTGCTGTGATTCAAACGGGAAATCGCATCTGCATTTTGGTTAGATCGGCCTGGTCTATGCTTGACTTCAAACTGAAATTCCTGTAGGTCCATGATCCAGCGTGCAATTCGCCCCTTAAGCTCAACAGAGTGGAGTCAGCGCAAAGCACTATTGTCAGTTATGACGGAAAATTTATGTCCGTGATGAGCATGATGGTGAGCACGAATGCCGCGCATTAAGGCCCTTAGTTAGGCCCCCAAGTGACTGAGCCGGAGAGAGTGAAATGAAAAATAGATGGTAGCGAGTACAGGTGAGAAAAGAGACAGCTAAAAAGACAAACATCGAAATCAAAGATCGAAATCTTATGATCACTATGGCAACGATTAGGGCAACGAGCCATGGCAACAATCATGGCAATGAAAATCGAAATGCAAAAACACGATCGTCTCATACATGGTGAACATCGCGATTTAAACATCGCATTATCAGGGGAACAAAATCGAAATTCGAGAAACATGCTCTTCTTATACATCGTAAAACGTCGTAATACAAACACATGATCATCATAGAAATTTTTGCATCGCAATATTGGGGTGCGAAATCGATATGCGATAACATGATCATCTCATAAAGCATCAAACATCGCGATACAAACACATGATCATCATAGAAATTTTTACATCGCAATATTGGGGTGCGAAATCGATATGCGATAACATGATCATCTCATAAAGCATCAAACATCGCGATACAAACACATGATCATCATAGAAATTTTTACATCGCAATATTGGGGTGCGAAATCGATATGCGATAACATGATCATCTCATAAAGCATCAAACATCGCGATACAAACACATGATCATCATAGAAATTTTTACATCGCAATATTGGGGTGCGAAATCGATATGCGATAACATGATCATCTCATAAAGCATCAAACATCGCGATACAAACACATGATCATCATAGAAATTTTTACATCACAATATTAGGGTGTGAAATCGATATGCGATAACATGATCATCTCATAAAGCATAAAACATCGCGATACAAACACATGATCACCACAAAAATTTTTACATCGCAATATCGGCGTGCGAAATGTAAAGTTAATAAGTACGTACAACATCCAAGTATAAGAAAAATCAAAACCTATTATCAGAATACTGAAAAGTTTAAATTCTCTCACGTATTCCCAAACGAGGTCATGAGGCAGATAGAGGCACTAGATACCAACAAGTCAAACAGTGGAAAAATCCCCACCGGCATGCTAAAGTCAACAAAAAATATTGTATGCCCATACCTTACTGACTGCATAAACTCAACAATTTGTAACTGTCAATTCCCTAGCGAACTTAAGGACGCAAATGTCTCTCCTATATTCAAAAACACTGATGCAACCTTGAAATCAAATTTCAGACCAATAAGTGTCCTATTGTCAGTATCAAAAATATACGAGAGAATACTAATAAACCAGATATCACCTTTTATCCAAAACAAGCTATCAGACTTGTTATCTGGCTTTCGAGAGTCTTACAGCACCCAGAATGCACTAATTAGAGTACTGGAATTATGGAGAAGATGTCTCGACTCTTCGGGAATTGTTGGAACAATGCTCATGGACTTATCAAAAGCCTATGACTGTCTGCCCCATGACCTCCTCATAGCTAAATTAGAGGCCTATGGGTTTGATAACGATAACCTTCAGCTCATTTATAGCTACCTAGAAAGCCGATACCAGAGGGTTAAAATTGGAAGCCTTAAAAGTTCACCACAAAAAAATCAAAATCGGTGTACCACAAGGATCTGTTCTATGACCCATGCTCTTTAACATCTTTTTAAATGACCTATTTCTATCGAATCTAGAGTCAAATATATGCAATTTTGCCGACGATAATACCATATATGCATGTGGTAATAATCTCATAGAAATAATCTGTAGATTAGAAAATTACCTAGCTCTTTTGTTAGATTGGTTTTCGGAAAATGGGATGGTACCAAATCCCAAAAAGTTCCAGCTAATGTTTCTTGGTCTGAAAAATAATAATTCTTTACGCCTTAATGTTAATGGTCATAAAATACCATCGGCAGATAACGTACAACTTTTAGGAATCCATATTGACACAAAGCTAACGTTAGACGTGCATATTAAAAGCCTTTGCTTGAAGGTCAACAATAAAGTTAGTGCCTTTGCAAGACTCAGCCCCTATCTCACTCTAGATCAAGCAAAATTATTATGCAACTCGGTCATCATATCCAACTTCAATTACTGCCCTCTGGTGTGGACTTTCTGTAGTCAAACGGCAAACAATATGGTAAATAGAACCCATAAACGTGCTCTACGGGTGCTCTACCAGGACTTTGAATCTTCTTTTGATATGCTATTGACTCGAAACAACAGCCAGACAATACACGTAAAAAATCTGCAACAAGTAATGATCGAGGTCTACAAGACGGTACATCATCTTAATCCATCCTATCTTTGGGAATTTCACGAAAAGAAAGAAACGAGATATAACTTAAGAGTAAATGATCTCTGTAAGCTTCCAAAGGTCAAAACACGTTTTGCCTGTCAGTCAATATCATTCAGAGGGAGTCTCCTTTGGAACACCCTTACTGACACAATTAAAATGAGTCCAACCCTTGCCGCTTTCAGAAATAAAATAAAATCCTGGACTGGTGAGCAATGCACCTGTAGATTATGTTTTTAAATTAGTATTTATCTGTATAAATTAGTCTTAGCCTTTGGTAATTAAAAGTAGGTTTCTTTGTAAGTTGGATTAAATTAGTACCTTGTACTAGTCTTACTTAGTGTAGACGTAATATCCAACGTTAAATAATGTATAAATGAAAATGAAATGAAATCGATATGCGATAGCATGATCATCTCATAAAACATAAACATCGCGCTACAAACACATGATCATCACAGAAATTTTTACATCGCAATATCGGGGTGCGAAATTGATATGCGATAACATGATCATCTCACAAAGCATAAAACATCGCGATACAAACACATGATCATCACAGAAATATTTACATCGCAATATCGGAGTGCGAAATTGATATGCGATAACATGATCATCTCACAAAGCATAAAACATGGCGATACAAATACATGAAGATTTTTGAAATTACACATCGCAATAACCGACGGAAACTAACGGCTGGGGGAATAACAAACTTTAAATTTGAGCGAGGACAGCGGAAAAATCCTAGGTACCCTCCTGATGCTCCTGGGTGTAGAAGGCTAGGCTTTTGGCAGTCCCAAGAGAAGCGATGATGGAGAGGAATGAGGGCAAATGCAATAGACGGCATAACGAGATCAAAACGAAAGGTGAAAACTTACATTGGCTTATAAAAGAAAAAGAGCGTAAAAGAATTTTAGGCGCACGGGGGAAAATAAAGAATAAAATACGCAAAGCAGAACACGCACCGGAATATCCGGAGAGACGTTATGACAGAGAACACAAAAACCTCGGTAAAAATGGAAAGATAAACAGAAGCAAAGGGGCCTACTCCGAAAAATCACTTTAACGCGAGACAAGATATTAGGGGAAGGCTAACGACTTAACACCAAGAACGATGAAAGAAGGTATGCGGGAAGACGCCACGGGGATAAAGAAAACGTAACTTATGCAGGACTGACCACGCGAGACAAAGTGAGAAAAACTTATAGCGAAGCGAGGCGACAACAGGCATGGGTCTCGGGGTAAAATAAAAAAGGAAACTCACAGAAATATCTTGACGGGCGGCGACACAGGTTCAGCAAGCTTTTTGCACTTTGCGCTGGGGCACATGGTCTGAGAAAACGACAGCTGGAGGAGAACATATGAGCGGCATACACTGGTAGAGAGGCACTGGCAATGGCAGGAGAGGTCACAGCAGCTTGACCAGACGAAACCGTGATGTCTTGTCGTGACAGGGCGTAAGAAGAAGCACCGACTTCAATTACCAACGCGGCTGGAGCCCACAAACTGGATGAGGAGGCTGTAGAGGGAACTGCTTCAATGCTTAACTGCCTAACAAGGGCACGAATGGCCTCAGCGAAGGGTTGAATCGGTCGTGGAGACGACATGCTGATGAATTTTTGGCAGCGACGGTGTCAGACGATGAAAGACGAAACTTCGACAGCCAAATTCTCTGACTTGGTGCGTATTTGTTAGAGAACTGTGATAACCAACCACGAGGAACCAATATATATGCCCTTATTCCCCTCTGGGAGATAGAAATATCCCGGATATTACTAGTAAAAATGCATAAATTATCTTATCCTGGTCATGTGTCAGAATACATCCCAGTGAGGATAGAATCTCCAATGTGAGTCTAGATTCCAGACCTATTTTCGTCTGTCTTGATTTTCGTAATTTTCAATAGGCCTAAGAAACACGATTTCAATTTTATAAGCTGTCTGTTGTTTGTTTTCCTCATTTGACACTCAGCTCAGTGCTTCCATGGTTTCTACAAATATGGGTGTGGCCAATATTTTAATAAGAAATTGGGTGTGGTCAAAGCCACCAGCCACCGTCTAGCCTGCGCGCAAACTCAAAAGTCTTCTGACCAGAACTGTAGAGTTCTGGTCAGGAGACAGTTCTGGTCAGGAGACCTTTGAGTGTGCGTGCGCGCAGGCTACCACCATCATGGTGAACACGAAATCCAACCCACTGCAGTGAGGGTAATGCGAGCCTCCTGTGCAGCGCCCTCGTGTATTTGCCATCGGTTATCGGATTGTAAAGATTGACGATCATGAAACATCATCGGAATTCGAAAGATTTTCGTCTCATGTTTCCTTTCCCTTTCCGTAATCTGTTGTAATGGCTGAATGAATTTTGTTTTTATTCCAAGTCAAACTATTCGTAATTTCATTGAGGACTACATGTATTACATGCTGGAGACAGTATTTATTTGTTCAATGTATAAACAGTATTTCAAGTCAATGTTTGCCAGTCACAGAAACTTAGGCCAAGAAATATTAGTTTCAGAATACATCTTCGGATCGACTTCCTTTTTATAAGGAAGTATACTTACTTTATAAAAAAGTAAGTATCGAATCGTCAAAGTCATTCAAGAGTTAAAAAGTTTCAGTACTGAATTTCTGAAACCATGAAGGCTGAAAACTATGAAGCTTAAAATTGGAAGGAGAAATTGCCGTAACAAAATTGATTATGAATAATAATCAGTTTTGCCCTGAATGTAAAATGAACAATTTACTTGCAGAACAGGATCATCCCTTCCCACAACTGAGTTTTTGATGATTGCAATGGTGTGGTGGTACACTTTTAAAACTTGAAAAGAGAATATCTACCCACATTAGTGTAATTCTGATAAATAAATTCTAAATAATGTATTTTATTTTGATTGATCTAGTGTAACTTAATGATTATTCATATGCAATAGGTCCGTTGAAATTCACCAGTCAATGAATTCGGCTGCCGTCTTCAAAACACTCAATCGTGTCATAATTTTTGCTGCATCAATGATTAAACTACATAATTGATTAAACTTGCCTGAAAAACTGTTCTCACGGGCTTTCACGTTTTGCAAGTTTCGAAGTTTTAAAGCATTTTGCTGCTCTTGTTTTTCCCTGAGCATGAGGGATGAAACAATTATTATCCTAATTGAGGGATACAATTACAAAGCGGACTCGAAACACAGGACATTTCTACCAAAGGCAATCGAGCGAATGGTTCCGATGATCTCTTCATCATTCGTTCGTTTGTTCGTTACTCGGTGCATATAGACTCATTACATTGCGTCCCTATGTCTTTGCACATGCTTTCGCTCCACCAACAGAGACTTATTACATTTGAGTTTTAGTAATTTGCGAATGATAAAGTTACTAAGCCGAATTGATTGCTACGAATGCCAATTCTATCTTGTCCGACTAGAAGTACGATATATATAAAACAAGCAATTTCCCTGACTTTATTCTTGATTCGATTATTCTTGAACACGCAAATAAAAACTAACTAATGCTAAATCTATTTACAGGGTATATATATTCAATTTAAAGGTCATGATGACTAAGCAAATAAGTTTAGAATATTCCAGAACAAAAAGATTAAAACATGATTACGAAGTTAAAAATAAAATGATGCAATTGGTTATGTAATGAACTAAAATTAGATATGACGTTATGATAAAAATAGGTACGCTACAATAGCTCCCCCCTAGAATGCGAGCGGAGAGAAGCGTTCGACATAAAAAAACGGTTAAATGTGAAAAGTGAAAAAAAGGTATAAGTCTGAATTTACGGGTTCAAATCAATAGCAGCCGGTCATGTATCAAATCCATAACGCTGAGGGAAATGAACATGACGACCAGCGCGGGTGGCACGTGGTACCATGGCGGGCGGTGGAGATGGTGATGCGGGGGCTATAGACGGTGATTGCGGAGGAGCTGTGCCTGACGGAGGTACAAACGGTGTGGAATTCGGTGTATCGGTGACATCCACATCAACATGTGCCGGTTTCAAACGGTCCAGACTGATTGTCTGTGGCTTGGATTTAATTTCCAGAGTGAAATGTTTTTCGTTACGGGGGAGAATTTTGAAGGGACCATCACATGGTGGTTGTAAAGGTTTCCGCACGGCGTCATGGCGGACAAAAACGTGAGTGCAAGTAGCCAGATCTTGAGGGAAATGTGCAGAAGGTGTTTGCGGGCGAAGAGAAACCGGGCGGAGTGTGTCCATGGCGAACTGTAATTGGTGCGAATAAACGTGAGGATCCAAATCCGTCATGGTAGGGGGAATGAAGAACTGCCCAGGTAGACGGAGAGTTGTGCCATAAACCAGTTAAGCTGGAGTAGCATCAAGATCGGGTTTAAATGTAGAGCGGATGCTGAGCAGGATCACTGGCAGTATTTCCGACCACATTGAAGGATCCGGCTGTGCTTTCACCGATGCTTTCAGTTGCCTATGGAAGCGCTCCGCCATGCCATTTGCCGAAGGGTGATATGAAGTCGTGTGAATGCGTTGGGTGCCGAGTAGTGACGTAAGTTCGTTGAAGAGTGACGATTCGAACTGAGAACCGCGATCTGTTGTAACCCTGGATGGAAGACCGAAATTAGAAATCCATCGAGAAACGAATGCACGAGCCACGGTTTCAGCCGTGATGTCGGAAATTGGAACGGCTTCAGGCCAGCGAGTGAATCGGTCAACACAGGTGAATAAATAGCGATATCCATTGGAAGGAGGCAGGGGTCCGACAATATCGATGTGCACGTGATCAAAACGAGCGTCTGGAGCTGCGAAGGTGCCAAGTGGACTCACTGTGTGACGTTGGATTTTTGATCGTTGACATTGAAGACAAGACCGTATCCAGTTGCGGAGGTCTTTCTGAATACTGGGCCAAACATATCGTTGGGTGATTAATCGTTGAGTAGCGCGGATTCCAGGATGAGACATGTTGTGAAGTTTGTCGAAAATTAGACGGCGAAAGGACGAAGGGACGTATGGGCGAGGTGTTGCTGTTGAGATGTCGCAGAGAATGGTGCCGGAAAATGAAAGTAGTGGAGCTGCTTGAAGCTGCAGAGATGACGTTTGCAATGATGGTAGATCTGGATCAGATTGCTGAGCTTGGGCAAGCAAGTTGAAATCAATGGTTGCAGTGGTTGAGGATTTGACAGCGTTAATTTCCATGCGAGAAAGGGCATCTGCGACGACATTGTCCTTGCCAGTAACGTGGCGTATATCGGCCGTAAATTGAGAAATATAATCAAGATGCTGTGTTTCGCGAGGAGAGTAACGATCAGGAGATGTCGATAAGGCGTAGGTTAAAGGCTTGTGATCAGTCAGGATGTAGAATTCACGATCTTCCAAGCAGTGCCGAAAGTGCTTGATTGTGAGATAGATGCCAAGTAACTCGCGACCAAAGGTACTGTACTTGACTTCTGCTGGTTGTAAGCGTTTGGAGAAAAATCCGAGTGGCTTCCAAGTATTGTCGATGCGTTGCTGTAGAACTCCACCAACGGCAACATTTGAAGCATCAACCAGTAGACAATATGAAGACTCCGGAGAAGGATGGACAAGAAGCGTAGCATTGGTTAAGGCGGACTTGATCTAACGAAATGCTGTAATGGCTTCTTCAGACAACTGCAAAGTCTCCTTTGTTTTCTTTGGCGATTGTAAATCCGTCAGAGGTTGAATGATAGAAGCACAATTTGGTATAAATCGCCGGTAAAAGTTGACAAGACCAAGAAATTCACGAAGCTTGCGAAGTGATGTGGGTGGAGGAAATTCTTCAATAGCCTGGACTTTGGAACGCAGAGGAGAAATGCCACGTGCCGAAATGTGATGTTCGAGGAAATCCAATGACGAGGCACCGAAAACACATTTAGCAGGGTTAAGAACAATGCCATATTCGGTGAGCGCGCAAAAAGGATGTCGATATGTTGAAGATGTTCGTCCTCTGAGGAGCTTGCGATGAGGAGATCGTCGATATACGCAAATACAAAGTCCAAACCGCGAAGTACTTTGTTTATGAACCATTGTCTGAGGAGCGTTACGTAGTCCGAAGGGCATTCGGACAAACACGAACAAACCAAACGCTGTGGTGATAGCAGTCTTGTGTATGTCGGCGGGATCGACGGGAATCTGATGATAAGCTCTGACGAGATCGACCTTTGAGAAGGTAGACTTGCCGTGAAGAGATGCGGAGAAATCCTGAATATGCGGTATGGGATAACGATCCGGAACGGTTGCTGTGTTTAGAGCACGATAATCACCACAAGGGCGCCAATCGCCTGGCGTTAACTTTGCGACCATATGTAGCGGTGAAGACCAATTGCTTTCGGATTGGCGAATAATGCCAAGTTGCAACATGTGGTCAAATTCAGCTTTAGCGATTTTTAGACGATCCGGTGCGAGGCGACGAGGGCGACAAAAAGCAGGTTGGCCATGAGTGTTGATATGGTGTGTGACTCTGTGTCTGATATCCGTATCTTTGTAGTTCGGACGAGTGAGGTCTGGAAATTTCTTGAGAAGCTCGCTGTATGGTGACGATACCTCAGGTAGAGCGTAAACAGGGCGAGGTGATTCAATGCCAGCTTGAAAACCATTGATAGTCAGGCTTGTGGTAGTGTCGATCAGTTGACGGCGTCCAACGTCTACTTTTAAACCAAAAGAAGCAAGAAAATCAGCGCCAAGAATTGGAGTAGGAAGATCGGCAATAATAAAAATCCATCTGAATTGACGGCGAAGACCGATATCCAAAGTGCAGGATTTTTCGCCGTAAGTGGTGATGGGTGTGTGGTTAACAGCTTGCGTTTGTGTCAAAAATGTTTACCCCCTGGTTTTCAAGAGTAGCTTGGCATGGCATGAAACTATAACATTTTCCATTCAAATGAAGTTACAAATGAATTTCTCCAGAACGAAGGCAAATGTATGAAATTTTTCAAGCAGTGATGGATAGGGACGGAGTTGTTTAGAAAGATTTTCAGCGACTTGTATATAAGAAAAGTTGTGAAGGCAGTAATGAATTTCAACTGGCTCAGGAAAGACATTTTGTTTTGGCGTTTTCCATGAAATTGTTTTGGATTTTAAAGGGACTTGCGAATAGGCCGGTATTTTGCAGCTCAAAACATTCCTCCAAATTTTTGATAGAATTTGCTTTACACTCATTAGGGATTTAGCTTTGTTTATTTGTGGAACCTTTTCTTTTGCATTGACATAGCAATTTATTTGTTGAAAGCAGGACTTGCAAAAGTAATGTTTCGAAAACCCTTACTTTTTCAACCATTTAAATTTACGAGTTCTGCATCTTCAACCCGAGAAATCTGAAAAGTCCTCCTTGCCGTGTGTTGTAAAGGTTGTTGTTGTTGTTGTAGTAGTTAGAGAACGGATTTACGTAAACGATCACGTGGTATATCATATTTAACGGTAAACGTATAGAGAATTCAATAGATTAAGATTACGATTAAGACTAGACAAGATAGGAAGCAGACTCTAACGAATAGAGATAGAGTCGTGAATGTACGATTATACAGATGGTTTAGTTCGAGATATAATGTTCTGTATATATTTATAAAGAAAAGAGTAAAAGGCTTCAGTGTTATTTCTCCTGTTCCAAACCCTGAATACAACATAATGGCGCCCAACGTGGGGCAGGAGCAGAATTAACAAAGAAGACTTTGAATGTTGAAGATTAGAATTTAAGCAGAAACGGCAAAAGAATGGCCAATAGAGAACCAGAAGAACGCGAGATAACCAATAATGGATTGGACAGACTACGAAGAATACGAGGAGGTAACAGAGCAACGGTAACGAAAGTAGAGAGAGAGGCATACGTGATATTAAGAGAATCGGAAGATATGCCGCGGGATACAGTGATCACAAAGGCTGATGCATTGTTAAACACCCTGAGGGAAAAGAAAAAATACCTCCACCAGTTGAACGAGAAAATTATGGAACTTTGCGATATCGAAGACATCGAAAGAGAAGTTGAAGAATCTGACGAAATTAATACGAATATTACAGAGATCATCACAAGGCTTGATGGACTAAAGATCAGATTAACGAGTCAGAACGTACACGAAGAAAGAAGAAGTTCAACGCCAAATCATCTTAACCACAGTCACACATCAAGTAACAGCAGAATGCTAACGGGAATAAGACTACCGAAGTTCAGCCTGGGAAAGTTTAACGGCGATGTGATGAGATTTCAAGCATTCTGGCAGTCCTTCACATGCACAATTGATGAGAACGAAGAATTACCGAAAATCCAGAAGATGAGTTACCTAGTCAACGCGTTGGAAGGACAGGCTTATAAAGCAATCGAAGGCATGGATTTGACGGAAGGTAACTATGATGAAGTGAAAGAAATTTTGAAGGCACGATTTGGGAAAACACAGCAAATCATTAGCTCCCATATGCAAGCATTGCTTAATCTTGGCCATAAGACAACGATGATGTCAACTCGGGAAGTATATGATAATTTGAATATACACATTAGAGGATTGAAATCGCTAGGAGTGACATCAAAGGAGTATGGAAGCCTTTTAGTTCCAGTAGTAATGACCAGACTACCGAGCGAAATTGCGATAGAAGTTGCGAGGAAGACAACAGAAGATGTGTGGGACATAGAAGAAATATTAGAGATCGTGAGGAAAGAGATCGAAGCAAGAGAAGTGAGTACAAAGGTGAAGATGAACGATAGAAGGCCAGACAGAACTTCACAACAGCAAGTAAGCGGTACAACAAGAGCTTTCGTAACAGCAGACAAACAGAAACAGATCCAGTGCTTCTTCTGCAAAAATGCTCACTATGCTTCGAATTGTACAGTAGTACAAGATGTCACGAAACGCAAAGAATTGTTGAAGAACACAAGACGCTGCTTCTTATGCATGAAGATTGGTCATACAGCAAAAAGATGTCAAAGCACAATCAAATGCAGAAATTGTGGGAAAAGACATAACACAGCCATATGCGAAGGAGAGAAACACGAAGAAGTAAAGGCCAAAGAAGAGGAAAGCACGTCGACGATGGCATCTAAGGTACGAGAAGGAGTGCTGTTGCAAACAGCCCAAGCAATAGTATATGGAGATGACAAGACAAAGAAGACAAAGATAAATATCTTATTCGATGGAGGAAGTCAACGAAGCTACATTACAGAAGAACTAAAGAAGAAACTTGGGTTGAAAGGTGAGAAAAAGGAGACTGTTAATGTAAATACCTTTGGTACAGATAAGAAAATTAAAAATGAGAGTGAGTTAGTTACGGTCAATATTGAGATAGATGAAGGAGTAATTCCGATTCAGGCTTTAAGTTTTCCAACGATATGTTCTCCGATAACGAACAGCGTATGCGTAAGCGAATACGCGCACTTGGCAGGCCTGAAACTTGCAGATAGCTACAACCGTAAAGATAAGGATATTAACCTACTAATTGGAGCAAACTATTACTTTGATTTTGTTACAGGTGAAGCCATTAAGGGCAGTACTGGACCTACTGCTATGTCCAGTAAGCTGGGATGGCTTTTGTCAGGCCCAGTTTCATACGAGAATGAAAGGTCGTTTTGCTTTAATGTCAGTTCTCATGTAGTTTTAGATATTATTCCCTCCAGCAGTGAAGTAGTAGATGAAAATCAAGAAATCGTGGAATCTCTGAACAAGTTTTGGAATCAAGAAGCCTGCGGGCTTACACAAGACGTAAAAACCGAATGCCGCAGGGCAGCCGAAAGGTGAAGAACAGTTACCAGGAATGCAGATTCAATTCAACAAGGACGATTCAAGATACGAGGTGAGTCTTCCTTGGAAATCTCAGTTTGAAGATAAGCAATTTGATAATCAGTATGAGTTAAGTAAAAGTCGTTTAAATTCGTTGCATTCACGTTTGAGAAAAACACCAGAATTGCTTAAGGAATATGATGATTATTTTCAAGACCAAATTGCTAAGGGCATTATCGAAAAGGTGCCACCGGCAAATCGAAAAACAGGAAATAATGAATTGCATTATCTATGTCATCATGGTGTAGTAAGACGCGACCGGGAGACAACTAAACTCAGGGTGGTTTTTGATGGTTCCGCAAGGATGAATAAGGAGTCTCCATCACTTAATGATAGGCTAGAAATCGGAACCAACTACATGCCTTTACTGTTTGATACATTGATTCGTTTCCGAATGAAACCGATTGCAATGACAGCCGACATAGAGAAAGCATTTCTTCAAATACAAATTCATGAGTCAGATAAGGACAAACTGAGGTTTCTCTGGTTTGACGATGTAAGTAAACCAAATCCGTCAATAATAGAATTGAGGCATAAGAGATTAGTGTTTGGATTAACAAGTAGCCCTTCAATACTAGGTGAAACAATAAGAAAGCATGTAGCACAATACGAAAACCGATTTCCTGAAGTATGCAAAGTTTTGAATAGATTGTATGCTGATGATATGTCCTGTGTCGCAACAACGAAACAAGAAGCTTTGGAAATTTATGAGACATCCAAAATGATTTTGGCCGAAGGGGGATTTAATTTACGTAAATGGGCAAGTAACGACAAGGACTTGATAAAGGAAATACATAACCGAGAACAAAGGGATAATGACGTATCTAGCAAATCAGAATTAAACGAAACAGCCACGAAACACGAGTCACAACGGAATACAAAGATTTTAGGAATGAATTGGAACAATGATTTAGATGTATTTTATTACGATTTAAAGGGGATTGTCGAATTTGCCGAAATGTTACCCAAAACAAAACGATCTTTGCTGAAGATTGCTGCTAAAATTTTTGACCCTTTAAGCCTGGTACTCACTTGAGGTTTATCACGATAGCGATAACGATAACGATAACGATTAGGTTGTATTCGTGATAAAACCAAGTGAGTACATAATTTGTAATCGTGATATGTCCGATTTTCGTGATAAAACCGGTAGGATTACCACGAATAGAAAAGGAAAAGTTTTGATATTTTTTCGTGGTAATCGTGATCCGTCTTTTGTTCTGTGGAATGCGAAAAATTTATGATAGGAAAACAGTGTCTGGGGCACAGAAAATTTCATGTAAAATGTATCTTTTGCTGTTGTTTTTGCTTCCCCAACAGTAAATTGTTGGCCCAAATGTTCTTTTCACATTTGCAAATATCTTTAACAAAATTCGGGATCGTTATCTTTCGATTATTGGTCCCAACCCGTGACTTTTTTGAAAGATTTAATTTTAAAACTGTTTCTCTAACCCAGAACCTTCCTTTCTTCGCTCTTTAACTTTCTGATTATTTTCTGAGCGTTTGCGAAATGAAATCAAACGCTCTGGTTGATTTTAAGCAGTTTGCTTCCTTCAACCGCCATTTTTACTTCACGATAACGACAAATGCGAATGACAGTGAGTACATGATACCCGCAGGCAAGGAATTTATTCGTTATCGTAATCGTTATCGCTATCGTGATAAACCTCAAGTGAGTACCAGGCTTTAGGATCATTGAGTATCTTTACGATTAATTTGAAATCACTCTTTCAAGAACTGTGTATAAACAAGGTTGGATGGGACGAAGGCTTAAAAGAACCATTTTTAGCAGAGTATCAAAAATTGATTTCCGAGTTGAGAAAACTGCACGATATAAGTTTACCCAGGTGTGTATTTCATAAGGATAAGGAAGTACAGAGGGTTGAGATCCATGGATTTTCGGACGCGAGCGATAAAGCACAAGGTTGTGTCGTATATTTAAGAGTTATCTACAAGTCAGGGGAAGTTGATATTAAGTTTTTGGCAAGTAAGGCCAAGGTCAATCCTATGAAAAAGCAAACAATTCCAAGGTTAGAATTATCAGCGGCTCTTTTATTAGCAAAATTGGTTAACAACTTGAAGGATATTGTTTCAAACGAGTTGGGCATTGAAAATATAGACACCTATTATTGGGTTGACTCAGTTGCCGCACTGTGCTGGATTAAGAATAACAAAGTATGGACACCCTATGTTACTAATCGAGTAAACGAAATTGTCAAAACGACTGAACGTGAACAATGGTTTTATTGTCCGGGAACACAAAACCCAGCCGATTTACCATCTCGAGGGAATTATAAAAAGTGTTTTGAACCCGATCTTTTTTGGTGGGAGGGTCCCCAGTTCTTGAAGAATAACAATGATGAATGGCCAACATTCCCACAAGACAACGACACGAGCGAGGCAATGAAAGAAAAAAGGAAACATGAACCATTTGTAACACATGTTATGTTTTCGGAAGCTCGGGTAAAGGAAGTAATTGAAATAGATCGATTCAGTAACAAGAACAAATTGATCCGAACAATGGCATGGGTGTTAAGGTTTATTGATAATTTACGAAATAAATCGAATCGAAATTACGAGCAAGGTTTAAGGGCTTCAGAAATGATAAACGCAGAAACGAGGTTGATTAAGTGTGTCCAAGGGGAAGCCTTCAAAAATGAAATCGAATTCTTAGAATTGAAAGAAACTAGAAGGGGCGAAAAGAGAATTCCCCTATATGTGAATCAGTTTAATTTGTATCTAGACGAAACAAACGTGTTACGTTGCAGAAGTAGAATGAATAATGCTAACATACCGTATGAAAGCAAGAGACCGATCTTGTTGCCAGCTAAAAGTAAGTTGTCCGAATTGATAGTAAAGGAGTGTCACAGTAAGGTCATGCATAATGGAGTCAATGACACTTTGAATTTAGTAAGAGAGAAATATTGGGTAATCCGGGGGAGAGAAGTGACAAAGAAATTGATAAGAAATTGTACACTGTGCAAGAAATTCGAAGGTAGACCGTTTAAGACCAAGTTCAGCACAGATCTACCAGAATTTCGAGTAGACGACGGGCCTCCATTCAAAAACGTAGGAGTAGACTTTGCAGGACCGTTGATTGTAGAAAATAAAGGAGAAATGAAATGCTATGTGTGCTTGTTTACATGTGCAGCAACAAGAGCGGTGCACCTGGAGCTAGTAGAGTCACTAGATGTAGAGGCGTTTATTAGAGCATTTAGAAGATTTACATCGCGAAGAGGTTTACCTCATTTAATGATAAGTGATAATGCTAAAACGTATAAGGCTGCGGCTAAGGAAATAAGGAAATTAAAGCGCTCTCCGAGATTAAGTGAATATTTGGAAAACAACCAAATAACATGGAAATTCATAATAGAGCTTGTCCCATGGCAAGGGGGCATGTGGGAAAGGCTGATTAGAAGCGTAAAACGGTGTTTGAATAAGGTTATTGGCCAAGCCAACTTGACATATTACGAATTAAGTACACTTGTAACAGAAGTTGAGTCTGTAATTAACGCACGACCACTGACATAAATTGCAGACGACACGGATGGGATAACGTACGCCCTAACCCCTTCCCAATTGATCAATGGCAGGAACTTACAGTGTTTGCCATCAGAAATTACAACGGAGATTTTGAGTACATACGAAAGCCTATCAAAAAGAGGACGATACCACCGAAGACTGTTGGCGCAATTCACCAACAAATGGAAGAAAGAATATTTAATGTCTCTTCTACAGGCTTTCAGACCACAAGGAGTGAGCAAGGAACCTGTTATAAATGTTAACGATATTGTTCTTCTTAGAAACGATCAGAAGAAAAGAAATTTCTGGAAATTAGCTAAAGTAATTAATCTGTTCAAAGGAAAAGATGGATCAGTCAGAGCAGCCAAGGTGCAGGTTGCATCAACAGAAGGTAAGAAGGTATTAAATCGAGCTTTGAAATTGTTAATACCACTAGAAATTCCTACTAACAACGCTAACGATCAAAACGGTAATAGCAATCTGCAGGAATCTGTTACTTGTCAGCAAAGCAAACCAAAGGCAGCGCAAGCGCAAGGCAAGCCAGATACAGCATCTGGTAGGCCAAAACGATCGGCAGCAGTTATCGCAGAACTAACCAGGAGGGACAACTTAAAGGCTTTTTAGTATTCGCAGTTAAAAGAACTTTTATTATATTTTCAACTTTGCATTTTAGATTATAGAGTATTATATTATCTTGTAATTCGAAATATTTAGTCATATGATGTTGTTTAACGGCTTAAACAACCGGGGGAGTGTGCTGTAAAGGTTGTTGTTGTTGTTGAAGTAGTTAGAGAACGGATTTACGTAAACGATCACGTGGCTACAACTCTACAATTTACGCAATAAGCTTGCTGCTTTAATTTCGATACGCTTATTTTCATTGCTTCACTAACATGTTTTCCCAATAAAAATCAATTTATCGCCTCAAATTCTCTTTTGTATTTGGTTTTTTTTCAATATTCAGTGTCACAAGTGTCCCTCAGACTGATACTGACGCAAGTGGGTTTTTAGTTCATATCTTTAGTAATTTAGTAATGCTGGAGTAGCTACTATAATCACTAATCGAAATAAGTTACAAGACACTTACCGAGCTTTCGTAGTTGCTTTGAAGTTTGGTAGTCAGAAGGCTCGAAGAGAAACGATGTGAATTTCTATCTTGTGTCAGTGTATCATACCAAAATGAATGCTTAATTAATTAACTAACTAACTGAGTAACTAAATGTTGCGTTTGATTAAATATAAGTTGCGATGTTGGGTGTGTCATAAATACTTAAGCAAATAAGGTTAAGATTAGGTTATGGCTAGACGTTTGTTTATATAATAGTTGATAAATATGGTTAAGTGTTAGAATGCGTGTTATGATTCGCTAGTTAGTTGAAGTGCTCGTTGGTGAGGCTGCTGAGCACACTACATATCAAATATCCCAACCACACCTGCAAAGCAGACAGGCACCCCTGCCGTTCATAGTCCTGGACTTTGTCTGTAAAGGGGTCGTGTCATGAAAAATTCAAGAATAATTGAAATCGAGGCCAATCATTTTTGTCCGGTTTTCGCAATAGCAGTGTAGACTCATTACATTGCGTCCCTGTGCCTCGCTCGCAACTCGCTCAACACAAGGGACTTATTGACTTACTGTTCAAAAACTGTCCAAAAAATTAAAGCCTCGCTCTCATGTAATGCCACAAGATTAAAACTTGGAAAATGCCGGGAGGGCAATTCCAAGGTTTTTTATTTGGAAGTATAGAAACAGGTAAGTTTCATTTTTAGTTTCCAATTTAGTTCTTGTTGGATTTTGCAAATTACCAGCGGTTGTTTAACTCGATTTCATGTTTGATTTGATAAACATGTCTAGGCCTTTGACGAACCGACAAATACATTTTTGGGTTATTTTATGAACAATGAAAAGTAATTATTTTCATTGTTACATTCGTAGATTAAATCTCAGATGCATGGTCAGCTAAAGGACGAAGAACTAGTATTTAACAGTAAATTAACACGCTTCAATGAACCATATTTTCTAACTTTACTTTTGGTTATGTTGAATTGAAAGAAGAAACTTTGATATACTCAATATTTACTTTGAATTATTTAGGGAAAACAATTTTTAATTTTGACTATAGAACAATTTTTCTTGATAATGAGATTATTAGTATGTAGTTTTATATGTAATAATACATGAAATGCTTTTTGTTTTCTTAATTGGTGGTGAATACACGCGTGTTGTTTTTTATAATCATGAATACAACAAGTCCTGATGAAATGTAATTCTCAAACGAAAAGCAGTTTTTACCTTAACTTGTGCAAGACCCATATACAATAACAAAGAATTGGTGAGGACTTTTTTGTAAATATTTCTCGGAAAAGCACGAAAATTTATTGAGTTTATATCCATTTTAAATTTTCTCACAGCTTCGGCATTTTCCCGCCATTAAATTAAAAATTGACGCCACGCCACTTTTTATAGTCCAGATTGGTCCGTAAAATATCGAGTTAAACCTTATTTTACATGGCCTAAGTTGTGGTTGAACGTGATTGGTCAAAAAGAACAATAGCCATTGTTTAAAAGCCAAATGCTGCAATCTAATTGAGCCGACAAAAATTTGTCGGGAGAGGAGGTTTTTGGACAGTTTTTGACCTGTAAGTCCATAAGTCCCTCAAACGAGCGAGTGAAAACGAACGAGGCACAGGGACGCAATGTAGTGAGTCTAATAGCAGTGTGATAAGTTGTTGGGTAGGGTTGGCAAAAGATACTAGTGGTCAAAAGGACCTTACCGAGAATTGCATAAAACGACGAATTACGAGTAACGATAATTGAGAAACGACTGCCTCTTGTCTCAAACCGACATGTTTCGTGAAAAGAAAACCTGTTGAAGCCAGATTTTTTAAGTGCTGAAAAATGACATAAAGGCCTGAATTATATTGAACTGTTTTTCGCTATTTATTTCTAAAATAGCCCCAGCTGTAATAAGTAACAGAATATTAAAATGTGAATAATACTAAGTGCTTTCTATTTCAATTCTACATTCTACTTTTTGTATTCAATATGTTCATTTATTTGAGCACTGTTTGGTCAAAACATGGAAATATGAATAATCGGTGTTCAAATAAACTTGAAGACTTTGATTTACACCACAACCATACCACCCACCATTCTAGGATTTGCAAGTATTTCAATGTTAAACGCCGCAATCAAAAAAGCAATATGATTTCTCGCATTTTATGGTGAAACTAGTCAACCTAATAATAAAAACGTTTTCATAATGAAAATTGATCAAAGTAGAATTGCTTTTACAACCGCAAAATTGTGGACTTTGCCATTTTAACTGCGACAGCCGTGATGTCATAACCATGACAAATTGCAAGTGTTTGCATCGAAGTCTATCGTAATTTGTTACCGTAAATTCCCAAGACATCAAAATGAAAATGTTTTCACAAAATTTAGAATGTTTTTAGTAATTTCAGAAAACGGTTGGGGAGAGTAGGTGGGGTTTGACATCACACTGTGGACAGGCGATCAGCCCGAGCGGAGGAGAAACAAAGAATGGGGACTGTGCCGACACTCACACTGGCCATCGGTTTGCTTCTGGTTTCACTAACATAGCTTCGCAATCCATGATTTTTGAGAAATTTACTTTGTGAATAGGGTTGCCACAATCATTGACAGAAGGTCTTGAGAAAGTGAAAAATTTGCATTGCTTTTCAATGAGAAACACAATTTCCTTGGAAAATATAAAGCCACCCCCTCCCCCCAAATCAATGTTGCTATTTTTGATGGACAGGTTTATCAGGGAATGCTAAAAACACTTTCAAATGTCCTCAACATTGAATAAGGGAGGGGGGTCGACTTTTTTCGGGACATATAAGAAAATACGCGGCGTTCTTTTACTGTTTCACACCTTATGGCGAGGGTTGCGGATGAAAATGTTGGTCCCACCCAAGGTTAGCAAAAAATTATCACAAAATAATCCCGCGCAATTTTGCACGATTTTCTCCACAGAGGCACCCCAAACTTGCCATTGTTTTTTGCTCTTCCGCAAGCAAGACAGACAAGGCTCGCACACAAAAATATGCAACAATGTAAACATACTGATTTTCCGGCCTTTCTAACTTTAACAACCCGTGACTGGGTTTTGCGGCTGTACACACGAAAATCGGCAATCATGTTTTTTAATTTGAAACCATAGTTTTGAAACATTATTCAATTTCTTCAATTTGCATTTCATTTTGAATCGTTTGCGAATAATCCCAAATTAAGATGAGGGGTTAAAGTTGTTGGATGGCTAGGCCATCACTTCAGGACAAACTGTTTGGATTTGGAATCATCTACATCTACATCTATCATTGTGCATTTATGTTTTATGCACTTAACAGATAACTGAAATGTTTAATCATCTCATGTTTTGCTTTGCTTCATTTCAAACTTGTTATTTCTTCCCCTCTCCAACATTCTTCCCCTCTCCAACTTAAAGGGCACTTGGCTCGATAGCTCTTCTGAGTTTTTTTCAAGTGCCCTAAACTTGCCCAATTATATTTTTATATCCCTAATAATATATTGTAATTAAAAAGTTTAAATTTGAATAAATGAAATGAAAAAATGAAATGGTCCAATGGTTTTAGTCCGCCATTACAAAATATGCGAGGCGAAGGCGAGAGTACAATACAATAATACCGAGTATTGAGTATGCCATCTTCTGATTTCCGATAATTGGCTGTCGTGAGATCCGAATAATTCGTTTTCGGAAGGTCCTTTTGACCACTAGTATCTTTTGCCAACCGTTGGGTAGCGAGAGTCGAGCTAAACACAGGGACGCAATGTTTATGAGTCTAAGGTGCACATAGAGATAGGATATATACTAAACTAGAGTGCGAACGAGGCTCCGGAAAGGTGACCCTTTTCGGCCATCTTGTTGACGGGAGTTTTTGACGGGTAAAAGTAGTGATTTCAATTGATTTAAATGCGTAAATGCCTATCACATAGGCAAAAACATGGATTTTTAGTATGATCCAGTAAAATTTAAAGACTGAGAAGCAACGAATGGTAAAGGAGAGACCTTTTCACACATTTTGAACGTCTGGACATCGTGGAAGGTACAGTATTTTTGTTTTATTTTAGTATGTAAGCTTAGAAAGTAGTGGAGCGGCATGGAGGACCCTGTCCCATAAAAACAGAAGAGACATAAAACATACACATAACAATTTTTATTAATGAACATTGGAACAGGGCAATTTTAACATACATAATGAAGTGGTTTGGTAAAATAAATCTTTTGATTATTTCATAAACCGAGAGCCGATCACCCCTTGTTTTCTTTTTGAGAATCGCCCTGTTCTGTTGTTGCTGCATTTGTATCTATCATATCATTTATAGCATAGAAATAAATGCTATTGACAGCTTCTAAGAGCTGTTTTGCATGCTCAATATTACTACAAGGTCGATATTCGGAATTTTTTTTTAGTATCAGCAAATTAAACTTTAGTTGTTATGATTTATTTTAGGCCCGGCGCCTTCTGGAGCAAGGCGCCACCGCATAGACGAGAAAGGCTTGTTTATATCGAGGAAATTGCAGTAAAAACAACTGAAGTACGGTCGAAAAATGCGAGTTCTTCGCATCATGCATGGCATGAAAATCAGCAGATAAAGAACTGAAAATTGCTCAGAATGGTAAACTGGATAGCAACACAATTGCTGTTATGAAGGCTGCCTGCATGTGTGGAGCCGGAGCGGGAGGCGGGGCATGAAGGACGGGATCAACAACTTAGAGCGTGGATGGAAACATCCAGACAAAGTTAAAATAACGCAAATTTTAGTTCAAAAATAGGACACAAATCATATTTTATTGTATTGTGTTGATTTTGTGTTCGTTTTATTTTAAATATTTTTACAAAACGGATTTCTCTTTTCATTTTCAATTGTCTTCATATCATTTGATAGATTGGATTGGCCTAGATCCTAAAAAAGCCTGTTGCTCTGCTCTGTTCATTCTTGTTAGATTTTTGTCATTCTTGCTTCAGATCAATATAAAAATAGACTATTTTGTTCACCACCCCAATACGTTGTTATTTGTATGAGGAAAAATCAGAAAACTAAGAAACAATTTTGGCCTACGAAAAAAGTCAAGAGATTTTCAAGTACTTACAAATTGACAAAATGTAGACATTTGCTGTATTTGACAGAAATTTTAATACCATAGACAGGTTTCCACATACATACTTATTTAGAAACTGGTAAAAACTTTGGAATTTAGTTTTCGAATCACGCTATAAGCTTTAAATTTTAACTTTAGGTGAGCTCCAGACATTGCCGTGCCTTGAATATTCTGGTAGATGAAAGATATCAACGGTTCAAAGTAGGTAAATTTTCGGATTCCAAAATCGGAAACATAAACGAAAACTTGCTTCGGTCGTAACATAGCTCGGTGCTCCAATAGTTACTCGCACAACTCGGAACAGTTAGTGAAATATCAGACTTCGGTGAAAAGCATCATATAATAATAATATAATAATAATAATAATAATGACTTTATTTAAGTGTCGAAGGTATTTAACATTTCTGCTAATTGGGGACACTGTCGTTTATTACCCCAGTAACCTGGGTACTCATTTACCGACCTCGGAAGGATGGACAGCTGAGTTGGCTGACGGCTTGTAGTTCATGGTTCCGACCGTTCGTGGATTCGAACCCATGAAGGTTGCCCTTCAAGGATACGAAATCCAGCGCCTTAACCACTAGGCTACACCACCATCATATCCTAGTTTGTGAGTATATATGTATGAAATTTCATCATTCCACATTAATTATAATAATTAGCAATAGTAAATTCTAAGTGCCCCACTTACACAAAGCAAGTTGACAAAAGTTGGTAAAAGAAAAAGAATTTGTTTCCTTTTGATTGAACAATAACAGAGCAAAACAAGAGTATATAATGCGATATATTATGTAAAAATATTACTGGCTGTAAAATATTGTTTGTGTTAAAAGCTGGAATATAAATGTCAGTATAAATGTATTTGAAAAACAAAACAGAGAACATGAAATTGAAACTGAAAAAGCAGCAGCGATGATGACTCTTTCATAAACTTCAAAAAACAAGCCTCCAACAACATACACTCTTTTTTTATAAGAATATTTAATTTTTGTTGAGTCTCAATATTCTTAATTTTGTTCTATTTTGAGCTTTGGAATTTTATTAAATTATTCTTAGCGCGGCGTTCGATACTTCTGTAAAAACATGATTTAGAACACAATGTCAAAGTTCCAAAAAATCAATGACACAGGAATATCTTCCTGGATAAACTTTTACTGAATTCATGGAGTCCAACAGAGACCCTGTTTGATTCGTCCGAGAATATGTCACGTCAATGCAAAAGTTGTCATCATCCTATCCTTCAGCTTCATAAACCAGATTCATAAGCAGGCCAAACCTGTTTTACCAAGAGGAAGTTAAAGAATGCACTTTCTCAGAGTCCTCTTGCCCCATTCTATTCAACCTCTTATTTACGTGCGGTGGACTATACTGGCCCCGGTGGGGCAATGATACGCAATGATAACTACCATAAATTTTTGAGTTGCAAATATCAAAACACAAAACCTGAAATATAGCCATCCCAATGCAATTACTTGTATTTTGAAAATGATTTTTTGAAAATTTTTCAGCCAGGGGGTTCGTCTATAACTCAACTCATACAGTTAAAAAGAAGGGAGAGTCCAATTAATTACTTACATCCAACGTAAAATTACATGAAGAAGCAAATAATAAATATGACTAAAACGGATAACTGGGACTACAACAATACTGAGAAAATACCGCACCTTCATGACGGACACTAACGGGGATACCATTCAGCCACGAATGACGCAGAGGCATTCCCGCTAATGATATGCAAAAAGACCTAACTAAATGAAACTGAATGGGCCTAACTATAACGAAACTGTGACACTGACACCACCAATGATTAAACTACAACGTGGGCAACGGATTGAGTAACCTATGAAAAGGCCTAAACAATGCTGGGAAAACATTCTAAACAGGCCTAAACAACAATCCTACCACAATTAGCCAAGCCTTTAGGGACGTAATAATTGCTGCTGCGTAGCGGAACGAAGTGAAGCGGCTGCGCAGCAGAATATAATCGAGTTCTTCTCGAGAAAAAATCTGTTTGTGTAAATACCGTAAATCCTCGAATAAGCCCCCATGTTCGAATAAGCGCCCCCCTCGATTAAGCCCCCACCTAAAAAATCATATTTGCAAATAAGCCCCCCCCCTCTCGAATAAGCCCCCATGGGGTCTTATTCGAGGGAAGCATAAGTGCTGAACAATATCTTAATTCGAGAAAGCCCCACAGGACAATAGCTATACAGTATCACTTCCTTTGACTCGAGACAAAAAAGCAAAAAGAAACGCGATTTTCGTGATGATAAACAAATTATAATGTTTGTTAGACCTTCACACAGCACTTTGTGAAAAAACAGCACTTTTTGATGTCGTTTTTTTTCTGTCAACCTTTGAGGAAAAAGCAAAACTTTGAAATAAGCCCCCCCCCTCGAATAAGCCCTCCCCTCGAATAAGCCCCCACCGAAAAATTCATTTTTGCAAATAAGCCCCCGGGGGCTTATTCGAGGATTTACGGTATGTATTTGTTTGTCGGATTTTAGCCTGCGCGTGGCCTCAAATCCTCCCTCCTCCGTTTAGCCGCATGCTGGTTTTATTATCAATTCATCAATGGCGGTCATCTTTTTGCTGCAGTGCAGCGAGTCGTTTCAGAAACATTTGGAAAACGATATTTGGTTGGCTTATCTGGTTTGGTTATTAACTTTAATTCGTGGTCAGAATCGAGAAGGCCCAAAAAAGGCCAATTTTATTTCAACAAGAACACAGGAGTTGCTTTCTTGTCGTGGGGATAAGTTGACAAAAGTGAATGCCTGGAAGCTGTGCGGAAGTGTAGCAGGCTCCCAAAACTATTGTGTCATCATTTTCACCATCATTATGTATTTTATTGTTTTAGCAGGGGATATTGAAAGTAATCCCGGTCCAGAAAATCTTGACTTCAGATTTCAAGGGGTTTCCTACATTTATTCCCCTGTTTTTGGTATTGTTTTGTTTACATGGTAAAGTCACGTCAACAAAGATTTGAATTTTGTCTTTGATCTTCCAACTGAGCGCACACCACCTCTTGATAGAATAATTTCCTAAAATCTATTATTGCTGAAATTCCAAAATCCAGCTACGAAATGTAGATGTGAATAAGAAATGTCAAATACAAATGACAACATTCAAACACATCAAATATAGAGAAACGACCTGTTACCAATATAGATATCTGGGCTTCCAAGCACGCTAAACACCCCCTCTCCATATTTTTTTGAAGCACTCATTTCAAAACATATCGTTTTAATCAAATGCTAGATACTTTAGTCCTGGTTACATCACAGCAGCACTCATTTTAACAATGTTAACAGCTAGTCTAAGCTATAGAAACAGGAGAATATTTCTATTCTCATGTCTTCTCATGTAAAAAGCCACAGCCAGAACAATTGAATTGGATGCTCCTGTGTTGTGGAAATGCAAGCAACTTTTCGGATGTAAGTTATCGGGATGAGCGACCGAAGCAAGTTTTCGTTTTTGTTCCCGATTTTGGTATCCGAGAATTTACCTACTTTGAACCGTTGATATCTTTCATCTACCGAATATTCTCGCAACTTCTCCCGTCAACAAGATGGCGCACAAAGTTTCAGCCTCGCTATGACCGAAACAGTGAACTCTATATAAGAACTCTGGAACGATAACTCTATTTAGCTCGAGTGTGTCACAAAATGGCTGCCGCTGTACGTACAGCCGAAAAAACAAATCATCGTATTTCTCATCAGTTATATCATTATTAGCTGCCAAAATGTACAGGATCATTTAATATACTTATTTACTTTTTAGAAATAAAAAAAATTCATCGCTACACGTTTTTAATGTATTTTACGGGCAATTTTCTATTTTAGAAATTCTCTAAAAAACAAGGTTTTCATAAATTTTTCAAGAATGGGCAAACTCAGAAGCTAGCCAATTAAGTATAACCTGCAAATAACAATTCTACAACTTTTGAAATTCCATGTAGCTATGTATCTCATAAAATAAACGTGTAAGATGACTTCAAATAATTTTGAACGATGAGCTTAGGCCAAAAATCGCCACTGCAAAAAGTCTTGTAGCGTTGACATTTCTCCACAAAGTTGTAAGTCATATATGTAAAACTTTCGATAACATATTTCTCCAAATGATAACTTCAAATTTCTTGGGTGAAACTCCACAATTCTTAGCAGAAAATAACAAATTTGCTTGTTGATTTGATGGTGGTGTACGTGTACAGGAGCCAACCTGACAACACTTCTTGTACGTTTGCTGGACGTACAGCCTCTCTCCCGCTCACCGAAGTGTATAAAGCGGGAAATTCAACTTGCCGAAAATGGGGAGTAAACAAAATGTAAATGTATATACTATAACTACATCTATTATTTATTACTATTAATGTGATCAGGTAATTGTTAAAAGACCTACACAGGTAAAAGCGTGGTAAATTCCTCGCAAGTGAAATAATAACAACGTGAAATTCTTCGTGAAATACCACACTTTATGAAATTTTACAGTCATAGAAATGCTGTTATTTTATTGTGAAATACCCCGGTAAAATGCTACATCTAGGGGGTAGTTTCTCTAGAGTGTGGTATTGCACCCTTGATAAAATACCACGCGTCATACATAGCCTTTTTACAACGATCTCCTTCCTTAAAATTATTATTTCTAAATTGGAAACGATAAAACAAATCTTACCATCACATGATTCCTTTATTTCGTTGAGGTATAAATATCGACTTTGATGAAAATGAAATAAATCCGTAAAAAAATAGCTGCAGCACAATAGGTCTCCATTATAATTTCCAGTTTTTATACGTACAATGCGCGCGCATCAAATTCAAAAAGTGACACACTCACGGGCAGCCGAGAACAATAGAGTTATCGTTCCAGAGTTCTTATATAGAGTTCACTGGACCGAAACAATAGGAGTTAGCTCTCTAGTTTAGTATATATCCCCTATCTCTATGAAGGTGCATATTGAATGCGCAGGAGGCTCGCATCACCTTACTGCAGTGGGGATTTCTTTCATGCTCACCAAATCAAAAGGTTGGTGATAGATATCAAAGGCCAGAGGGAGGTTAATTATCGGAAAAATCCGATTGATGGAGTGGCCGACAAACCTAACCAACCGACGAGAAATCGGAAAATAATAGATACTGGACCGAAAACCGCAAAACTGTGGGTGGTGGGTGGACTAACGAACTTGACAGCAAGACGATAAAACTATTTTACGGATCTAAAGCACCATTTGGGAGTGGGGTTGGCTCGGAGCGCCAGAAAATGGAGAAGCCAGAAAATAGAGAAATTGAGGCTCCCAGAAAATGGAGAAATCTTTGTTTTCTTGCTTATTTGTTGTTGATTATCTTCCAGAAACACTTCTAAGACGTCGGGAATGTTGCTTTGCAGGTTTTTGCCAAGTTTAAACAAATTTCCAATAATATAAGTAATATTTTAGTGCATTTTAAAACCTCACAGTGCTGCGAAAACACTTAGGCCACTTTTTTCATAGAAACAACAAAATTTCGTGATGAATTGAATGACAGGGGAAGACGGGGGTGCAATTTGCACTGAAATTATCATAAAATATTACAATTACAATAACAATTGCTTAATAAAGTAATTAATGAATCTGTGTCAGGTGTTGAAATTGTGGCTTGTAGCTATTTGCAATTTTTTGATTGCTGTTGCTTATATTTCTTGAGTTTCGTTGAATGTCAACCGGCTTTGTTTCTCATGTTGTTCTTATTTGTTGAGCAAATATTAGCAGGATGTTTCTTTAGTTAAAATTACAGCAAAAATTGAAATTTAGGTATGATAATATGAAAAAGACAATAGGCCATTGTTACCTGTTTTTCCCGCAGCCATGATTATTGATTTAGACTTCGCATACTTACACACTTGATATACAAGCCGTCTTTTTAATGCTACAAGGCTCGTTGTTGTATTTATTTGGGAAAAGGGTTACATGGATTGCGTTACACGCTTTTTTTTATAAGGAACCTAGCTCGGGCCTAGTTCTTTAAATTCCTTATTTTGAGACCTCTTTTGACCATTTTGTAGTTCTAAAAGTTCCTTAATAGTTCCTTAATTTTAAGTTCGCATTTGGTGGACATAATTAGTACAGACGCAAGAAAAGCATTTAAATTCAACGTTTTGCTATAAACTTGTGAAAAGATAACAGGTAAAAACATGAAGAAGCTTCATATAATGTAAAAGTACTGAAAATCAATGGAGCCGGCTTCCTAATTGTAAATTGTGCGGAAATATAAATATATTCAAAATTAGAAAGTTCCTTAGTGATTTGGCCTTTAGTAGCAAAAGTTCCTTAAGTTTTTTGACCTTCTACATGTAGGTTCCTTATAAACGGTTCCTTATAAAAAAAAAGCCTGTAATGTTTGCACGCATCAGATAGCAGCCAAATTGCACAACCCCATACACAATTCAAAACGAAAACACCGGGAAATTAAATTCGCGCCAAAAGACTGTCTATAATTCTGAGCCTGAGACCGATAGACCGATACGACAATAACGACGTTTATTGTCGTACGAATATTGTTCTCGGTCTCGGTCCTGAGCCACGAAAATATTAATTCTCGCCAGCCTCCCTCTGGCCTTTGATATCTATCACCAACCAAATCAAAATGGCAGCCAGGTCTCTAACGAAGCTAAAACTTCCAAGATTGCCCAAAAAGCGACCCGAAGATCATGGATATTTAATTGTAGGTGAATCTCTATTTTCCCCACAAACATGTGTACTTCATTACCGATGCCAGCTTAACACGGTGGTATTCATGATTGTTACATTAAATGTAATTTTGCTCTTCAATTTGAATTCGCCCCCTGAAAAGCAGAGCAGAGCAGACAGAACTGAACGGAACTGAACTGAAACTAAAGAAAACATCTTAAATAGATCGAAATAGATCTTATTTATTAGTCAGTGACCACACACACCTCTCACGGGAGTATCCGGGCACTTTTGAATCCAGGCTATGAAAGCGTTTTGAGTAAGGTTAAATCTGCTCAAAAATTTCAAAGGCAGTTTTTTGAAAACATTTTAAGAATTTTTTTCCAAATTTACAGGGAGCTTGTTTTGTTTTTCAAAGTATGCACTTAGTGAGCAAAAATTATGCACCACTTGATGCAATATTGCACATGAAAGTTGTCCAAGGTCTGGGCAAGAACATAACAAAATATAAACACCAAACAGGTTTCAATTTTGAATTTCCTTTGCAGAAATATTCTCAAAATTTCATAAATTTTCAAATGAAAACATAATTTAAACTATATCATATTCATTGCTATCTCTATTGTTCTATTGTTCCATTGTTTCATAATAATAATGAAAGAAAACTGTGAACAGGTGACTTAACAGATTTTCACAAAACATTATTGAGGTGGAGTAATTAAATGCCAATAATTATAATGTTTTTCCCTACAGCCACGAAAATGTTTTCTCATTTCAAATATGTTATATATCTTTGAAATATCTGAAAATCGTTCATATCACTTGACCCTTTAGAGCCAGAGATTTAAATCTTTGTTTATGATTCTAGGAATGTCATTGGACAAAACCTATTTTTCCATAAATACTTTCAGGACAAAAACAAGAAGTTCAAATGCAACAAGAAAACACCTGACAAGAACATTCCCATAATTTGTTCCAATTATTATATTTTGATATAATTGTTATGTATATTTTCTTGCTCAGGCCTTGGTCCACTTCCAGATGCCATTTTTGTGTGTAACTTTTGCTCACCAAGTGTATATTCATAAAAAATTTAATGTTGTCAATTGTAAGCATTAGGTTTAAGAGTTTAACATTTTAACAAGAACTCAGATATAGTGTTTTATTGTAATTATTGTGACAGAAAAAGCGTACATGCAATTTCAAACATTATTGGATAGGTACTCAAAGTCTGACTGAGTTAACTCATCTAAACTTGGAGGAGATGTTGGCAAAAATTAAAATTTGATAAACTTCCAGGAAATATTACAAGGACAGTGATAAAAGTGCAAGTGTGTTAATTGCATAAGAAAAACCAAGAAAGTTTGACCAAGAAAGACTATATAACCAAGTACTGATCAAAAGTTATCTTTTCCAAGAATACTTAAAAACCTCTGAAATGTCATCTTATATTATTCTTGTTTTTAATTGATCCGTAACTGTTTCAGAAAAAAATGTTCCAACTAAAACTAAGCATATTGTCCATCTTTTTTAAAAAAAGATTCTACCTCAAGAATGTGTTTACGAAAATGTATCATGTTTTATTTGCCCGTTTAAATTGTTTTGTTGTCACTTGACTTCAAATCTTGTCGGGATGCTTTTGTGATGGGGGTGTATCTGTGTGCAAGGCCTAATTTAATAATATATTGAGCCAGATACTGGACAACTTTGATAGACACGATTCTGGCAGTGGAGTTGACATTTGTTTGTTTGTAATGGTAGCCAAGTGTTGTTTGCTAGTGGCAAACTCAAATTAATTTCATTCAGCAACAATTATGTTTAAAGTTTAGAAGCATACAAATGTTAACTAATAATGAACAAGAAAAATAATGCTCGTCAATAATTCGAATCATAAATAGCATAATCTTTAGGCCTTATTACTTTGATGTTAATCTGTTTTTAAACAGTTGTAAAGTACATCTTTGCCACTCAAACCAGATTTACAATTAAATGTTAGGAATGTGGCTAGCTTAGCGATGCAGCATTTGAATATTTTTTCTTGTCTTAAAGTATTGCATGCAAATAGGTTTTGCCACCAAGGTGGGCTTACACAGCAACAGTTACTCACATATAAAAATGTTTTTCTCACCCTGTGTATCAAATTTATTTTTTTAGAAAGATCCTGCTATTGAGCGATGGGGCAAAATGAGAGAAACAACACATCTTTCATTCAAACTAACTCCTAAGACTGTTTTTCTTGGCATCCTGTGGGGCGTTCTTGTGCCAGGGTCTTTCTACTACTTACTAAAATGGGACTTGGTAAGTAAAACATAATTTTTATCTTTTCCCCTATAAGTTACCCTCAATAATTTTGGTAAATTTAGTTGTAGTTGTAGCTTTGTTAATGTGATGCTTTATATTGGCAATACAGTAAATAATGTCTTTTATGGGAAATGCAATCACGATTAAGTTCCAAGCTTTCAATATTTTATTCTTGCTTAGTCTATTTTATTTCTTCATTTTAACAGCATAGACAAGATGCTAAAGCAGGGCGATTGCCAAGAGAATTTCCTTGATGCCTGAAATACAACAAGTTAACTTTTTTGAGTGTTATGTTGCAAGTTCTTGTCAACATCAATCATCTAGCATATTTGGCTTTTTTCAATTGATCAAATTTTACTGAGTGTAGTTTGCTGTTTTGTTGTATTATTATCTTTCATGACAAAGCACCACAAGTATCTTTTGATGTCTAATAGGTGGACCCCATGAATGAATTATAGGTACAGAAAAATTCTTCTCTTTGTGCACGTTATACTGTATTTCCTCGATTAAACGCCCCCTCGATTAAAATCCCCACTCAAATAAACGCCCCCTTATGCTACCAGCTTTTGCAATAAATGCCCCCTCGATTAAACGCCCCCACAACATTTTTTTACACTATACCACAATATACTACACAACACGTTGGTGTAGTGTGGTATCAAAAGCCAACAGAATAGCGAACTTTCCTTTTCAGAACCTATACAAAAACTTCGGATAAAATCAATAAAGGCAAACTTTATTCTTGTTTTCAAATTTTTTACAATAATGATCATAAGTTGGCATATTTCTTTTGTGCCCATCAGTTATTTGTGCAAAACCATAGCGACTTTTATTTTCTGTGTTGTTGCTCGATCTCTTGCTTGATTTAAGGCAAGGTCACTAAACCATTTCTAGACCCAATGACAGAGGCTGTGATCTTGTTAGTGTTATCATTGTTAAAAGAAGATTAGTAGGAATGACCATTCGATTGGAATGTGTCCAGCAAGGATAGTTTCTGAATTTGCACTTTCACTAAAAAGATGACTTGATTGAGATAGAGTGAATTTTTCTTTTTATTGAGTCTTGGTAAAGTAAAATATGTTTAACATTGTTTGTTCAAGATGATGAACTTTAGTTTAAAAACTTTTATTCTTTTTTTTCCTTTTTAATGCTTTCTAATAAACGCCTCGATTAGGAGCCCCCCCCCAAAAAATTTGATCGAGGAAATACGGTACTTGGAATAGAAAAAATTTGCACTTTTTCTCAATATGGTAGCAGATGTCATTCATTTTTGTTCCTGCATTTTGCTTCAATTATTTAATTGATTTTCGCGCTGCGAAGCAGCAATGCAAATATTAAAATGCATTCGCTCAACCGGATGTCATGTAAAGTACGTTTTCAACGTCACAAAAGAGAGCAGAGAGCCTGGCCAATCAGCATGCTGCATTTGACATCCATAACAATAAGCATCCTGATTTGGGTTGCCAGAAATATCTGTGCGAGTTTTGACGAAACACCCGAGAAAATATATGCGCAGAAATTAGCATATGAATGCGTTCACAGTTCTCTGGGGGTGCACGAAGGCATTGCAAAAGCACGTAAAATTGAATTCAATTTCATTCATTCAAGCTTTTAATTACAGGATAAGGATTAACTTAATTAAATACAAAAATATAAAGCTTAGGGCAAATAAAAAGAACTCGGAGGAGCTATCGAGTTATTTACCCTATTATTCTGCTTGCATCTACTATAAGAAAATTGTAAACAGTTTAAATTTTACGACTAGTTACGATGAAATTGTAAAAGATTTAAATTTTTCAATCAAATTTTAGCAAAACTAAGAAAAGTTACAAAGAACATAAACATAAGACAAAAAAGAAAAGGAAATAAGAATAAGAATAAGGAGAAAAAAAGAAAATGTCAAAAACCATCAATATACGCTCATAAATTGATCGAAACAAGATTTTTTATGCATCCAAGTTTCTTAAATTATTTGTTGGCTAACATTAGCCATGAATCCATTTTTTTAAAGCTGTAACAAAATGATATTTATTTTTGGATTGTTTTATGTCGAGAGGAATATCATTCCATAGTTTAACTCCTTTGTTTACTATTGACATGCCTTTAAAATTGGTCCTTATTGAAGGTTGCGAGAAAAAGCCAGATGTTGCTTGTCTTGTACAAATGTTGTGTACAGATGAGACTGGCCTAAAAAGATTTGTCAAATTTGTGTCAGCTTTTTTCACTGTGACATCAAACATGAATTTTGCTGCTTCAATTTTGTAGCAGTCTTCTACATTATAAAGGTTGAGCTGACGAAACAAGGGATTGCTATGAGCAGATCTTTGTTTGAAAGCAATTAGCCTCACTGCACGCTTAAGACTTAATTCCAGAGGGTCTAAGGTACTTTTAAATGTACCTCCCCAATTTATGATGGCATAGTTAATGTGAGGTTGTATAAATGAATTATATATATTGATAAGTACATTTATAGGAACAAAATGTCTAAGTCGAGCAATGATACCAACACCTTTTGAGATTTTGATATTTATTTGCTGTACATGAGTCTTCCAAGAAAGGTTATTATCTATCAAAACACTAAGATATTTAACAACTTCACTTTCATCGATTTCAGTATTATTTATTTTTATTTTTATTTTCCTATCTGATCGTGGCGCAAATAAAATTTGCAAATTATGTATACTTTTTTCGCTATTAACCTTCAAAGTAGGCAATTTTGACCTTTTTCGTGCGAAAACTGAACATCACTGTGATGTCATCAAACGTCGCGTCTGCAAACGTCAAGCAGGCTTCCTTCTATTGAAATTTGACAATCGACATGGCGAGCTGTGAGCGAGCACACATATGACGGGTATCTCGTCTTGGAGCAAATAAATCATGAAACTATTTACATGTCGTAGAGATACATAACGGAGGCAATTGTACGATTACTCAGTGTTGCGAAAAAGTATCGTTTCATAATGTTGCTGATAGTATTTCAAAACCAATCAAACAGAACAAGGTCTTTTTAAGGAGTTCAGGAGACAGACATCATTCGCACCCACCGACTAGGATAGCAGGATTTTATTCATTATAGCGCTCATTTTTGCTTTGAAGTAAAGAGAGATATTGGGAAAGAATTAAAGATGAGATTAAAGCTAAAATCAAACGCTATTCCTGCAATAGATGCAGTAAACAAGCTCGTAAACCAACCCGTGTGACTCTCAGCTTTACTCGGGCCTAAGCACTCCTCGCCCGGAGTGGTGCATAAGCCGACCAAAACAAATGTCAGAAGATTTAGCTTTTTGGGGTGATATCGAAGGAATTTTAATTTCCGAAGTTTCTAAAAATAATTCAATGTCTGCAATTTTGAGCTAAAATAAGTTATTACAAAAAATAAGACCTGGGATAAGCCAAACCAGGGCTACGTGTCGTTCCATAGCAGCTCGAAGCAACAATGGCGACGCGGGATGACGTCACATTTTTTGGAGGTACCCATTTTCAAACTTAAATTGTGTCTCTAACGTTAAACAAAATGACACCAATTTTTTTCAGAACGACGGCTAAAAGATTCACCCTTATGTTGGTTCAGCCGGAGCTCAAATATCCCCACCCTGAGTGGAGCTATTAAAAAAAACCAAACGACGTTCGAAAAAACCCATTGACTTGCATTGCGAGAAATAATATGGGTCATCACTGTGACGTCACAGCGTTGCAATATTTTTCGCAAAAGGTGGCCTGATTCAAGGTGAAATTAAAGTAACTTGTACTTGTCAGATGCACGTCAAAATTGCATCAAACTGATCAGTACATCTTTGGCTTTCATTTAAAATAAAAAAATCGATATGTCAAATTTCGTTGCATTATCACCTTAAAGGGCTTATGCAGCCAAAAATGACCTATCGTTTTTTTGCTGAAATGGAGAGAAATAGATCTGAGTATCACTATGAACCTATTTTGAGTGTTTTCTGATTAGTATAAGTATGTTTTATTTAAGCTCAAACCCACCCATGTCTGTAGAAACGCGTGACGTCACAGTGATGACACGAGAATCGAGTTCCCATGGGGTTTGTATGGGAAACTTCGACCTCGCGTCACAATTTTTTTAATAACTTGAGATAGCGCAAAGCGATTTTGATTCTCTCACCAGTGGCAAAAATACTGATGTTTTTCTCACATTATGAGCTAATTTCCGTTGCTTTTGATCAAAAGTGGGATTCATAACAAATTTTTGAAAAAAATCAAATTTTCGTGATTTTGGTTTTCTGTGACGTCACATTGAACCAAGTTATTGTTCTCTGCACAAGAAACGCAGACGCGAGAAACAGTACGAGACTGGAAGTGAAACTTGCCATTTATTTCAAATTGTCGGATAGCTGTGATTATACCAGTTCTAGCTTGGACAACGAACCAAACAAAACAAGAAGTAGTCCCAATAGCAGCGAACAAGACGAAGACTATTCTGTAGTTATTTTGCATGTTTAAAGCGCGTACGAAAGGGAGCCCCTCGCAAGCAGACATGGAGTCGACTACGGCGGTGAAGATTCTACTTGTGACGGCCTATCCCTTCAAGACATTGATGTCCGCTTTGAAAATAGAAGTTCTGTTGATGAATAGTTAGTGTATATTGTCATTGAGAAGTCCACGGCAGTTATTAAACTACATTTTATTACAGTACAGTCATTCCAATTTTATTCATCTGCAAGGCTCAAGAGAGCACCGCTGTGACTGTTGTCGAAAATTTTCACTCCGATCAGCTTTTTGTTGACCGCGGTTCGCAGGGCGTCTGCTGAGATCGCACATCACTGTGATGTCACAGTTTCTAAAACAAGTTGTCCAAAGTGCTCACTTTGGCAATGAATAACTCAGAAACTACAAAATATTTTGAAATTCTATTTGCGGGATGCTTCTAAGCACGTTAAATTCTCTCCATTTCAGCAAAAAAAATGATATGTCATTTTTGGCTGCATAAGCCCTTTAAATGCAAATCGACATAATTGTCAATGTCATTATCAGAGAGTTCGTCTTTTTCGGAAAGCCAAAGCTTTGAAAAATCTAATTTATTAAGAAGCCCATCTGTCATAGTCTGTCGGAAATATCGAATCATGATTTTGGCAAAAACAAGCAAAATTTGAATTAAAACTTAAAGCTAACAGCTCGTTTTGCGGCAAATGTCCAAATGGAAATACGTTTTCCATGCAGTGTTTGCAACTCCAGTTAATTATCAGGTCTGTCAATTGCCAAGTTTCCAAAAGAGAGCATTTCCTTTGGATTAATGATTTACACATGACGCGTGGAATGGATTTTGCGGAATCTCGGACCTTCCTTTCACAAACTCTACAGATTTTATTATAGTTCGACTCTTTAGAAATTAATTTATCAAAAACCCTTATACTCCTGTTGGTTCGATTTAGAGTACTCAAGTAATCCAAAAATTTATTATTATCGAGAGATTGAAAGGGTAAAGAATCCCTAAGACAATTTTTACAAAACTATGTTAGGTTCTCGTTTTCAACAAAGCGTTCAAAATCTTTTAACGAAATTGATGAGCATTTCAAGTGAAACCAAAAGTCGCATGAGTCGCAGCAAATAGATTTTTGTCCGTCCAATACACATTTAGTGCATTTAGGACATTTTGGTATCACATTACTCATTTGACTTTTTGAGATCACTTATCTTATTTACCAAAATAGGGGGAGAATTTTCATCCTTACGAACAAAAATTTTCCCCTTGTTGCTCCAAATAAATTTAAACTTATAATCTTCTCTTACCGATTTGATTTCTCTAAGCAGTCCTTTACGTTTTTTAGTTAGACTCTCGTTAATATAAATTTTACCCATACCAGCTGCAGCACCAATTTCGAAACCAAAATCCACTATTGTGACGTTCTTCATTTTCTTCTTTGCTCTGAAAAACTCGTCTCTTTTTCTTCTGGAGGAAAATTCCACGATAATCGCGGCGTCAGCTTTGGGCGAGATACGATGGCAGGCTTCTATTCCAGTTTCGTTTAAATCGACGTCGAGGTGTTCTGCCAATTTGAGCACGAGCCCAATTGCAGATTCCTTTTCCTGCCTCGGAAAGCCAGAGATTTCAAGCATGGTTTTCCTGCCATATTGCTCGAGGTCGTCGATCGTTTGGTTCGCTCTTCTCAACTCCTCCTCGTTTTTCTTCATTTTCTTGACGATTGCTTCGTTTTCCTTTTCCTTGATTAAACTTTCTTTTAGGAGACCATCGATGTGTCGCTTGTTTAGGGCTTGTTTTTTCTTCAAATCTTCCTGCGTTTTTTCTACTTCATTTAATTTTTGGCAAACACCTTCTATCTTCGTCATTGCTTGCTCTACTTTTTTTTCGATGATTTCAGTATGTTTCTTTAGTTCAGCTTTGATACATTTTGTTATCGTTTCTTGTAATAATTCCATATTTATTGGATCCATCTTTGCTTAATCAACTTCTGGATGATATTTGTCGACATATATTGATGATTTGACATTGATAAAATTAAAATAATCATAACTAATAGTAAAACATAAGAAAACCAAAGCCCCGAAGGGCAAGCACAAAATTATATCGCTTTGATGTAGACCGCACAGAAATTCACGTCCGATTGTCAGCATGCGTGAATATAGTCATATAGAATAGAGTATAGGTAAGGTTTGTGATTGTTTTCACATTATTTTTGACAAAAACTTTATCATTGACAATAGGCTACCTCTTTCGAATCGGATATAGCTAGCAGGTATATCTAAGAAAAACTTTCCAGCACAATGTTGGGCTTCATACTGGTGTTCTAGTTTTGATCATATTGTCTGACTTTGTCAACAATATACTCCTTTACTTTGCCTTAGGTTTCAATGTAATCACCAAGGTATATAATTTATAACAAGAACTCCATGGTTATGTCAACCAAACAATTTCAATTTGAGCAATTTTTTAACAGTGCATCACTTTAGCATTTCAATATCTTTGACAAAAACCCAACAGTAAAGACAAAAATAGTCCATAATTATCTTGCTAAAACCAAGCACACGGCAAAACGTGATAAAATAGATTATAGAACTGATGGAAATGGAAACGATAAACAAACTTATTATATTCACGATCACGAATAGTTGGTTGTTTATAACGCAAATGAAAGGAAGGAAGAGGTTGAGTGATGAACAGATAACAACGTGAGGCGTGTGAATACTGGAAAAATCCATTGTCACTGCATCAGCTTTGGGGTCAATTTTCAGCCCTTAACAATGCCGAAAATTGAAAAAAAAACACACGGGGAGATGTCAATAAGCTTTGTAATGATGGTGTTGAAGTGGTTTGAAAAAACATTTGTATTTATCATTGAAAACAAAGGAGAAAACCGGACGCGACGTTGATTTTTCCATACTGAAGCCAAAGAGAGAAGTTTTTTTGCGTTCCGGCATCTACGTCACACAACCTCGGCCCAGATCGTTTCATGTTGCGCGACATTTTCAGAAATGGCCTGAAAATCGCACTTTTGGAGCCGTGAAAAGAGATGTTAATGAGCGAATTTCGAAATTTAAAAAGTGCAGTACCTGTTTTTACGTCAAAAACTACCCAGAAATGAAATAAAAAAATATGGTGAGAGCAGCCCTTTAAGCTATAATATTAACCCCTTTATGATTGAGCTGTCGATAAGTGATCTTATCCAGACTTCCGTTTTTAAGAATTGATTTTGCAATGACATGCGGAGCAATGCATGATTTTGGGTGTGTTCTTGCTTAGTTGCGTTTTATGATTGCTTCGATATGGGTATAATAATTATTTGAGAAAGAAGACTTGTTTATTTCTTACATCTGAAAACTGGCAGAGGGGGGAAACTCTGCATTACATGGCCCACCGAGCCGGATGTAAGAAATATAAGTAGAAATGGAACGAGCAATTTTGAAGAAGGAACGAATTCGACAGGGACATCGAAGTTATGTCGCAAGAGTGATTTCACAGGCCGAAGGAGTTATGGAGGCAAAACCTGTGGACATGATAAGATTGAAGAGTTTGGAAATACAGTTGAAAGAGAGATCGAAAAAATTGAAAGAATTTGATGCAGAAATTCTAGACATGATAAGCGAAGATGAAACTTTGGATGCATATTGCGGCGAGGAAATAGAAGAGACCGGGCGTTTCGAGGAGAGGATCACCATCGCATTGTTATCCATCGATGAAGTAAAAAGTGAAGTAGAAAAGCCGAAGTTGACAAGAAGTAATTCGGAAATATCGATCGACAGTCTGAGTTCTAAGAACGGTTCAAACATTGCTACCAGAAAAGTACGAGCAAAACTTCCAAAATTAGAATTGAAGAAGTTCAGCGGAAAGTTAGAATTAAGAATTTTGGGACGGTTTCAAAAGCGCGATTGATGAGAATGAACAAATTAACGCCGTTGACAAGTTCTCTTGTCTCAGATATTACCTTCATAAGCCTGCAAGAAAGGTAATTTCTGGGCTAGAATTGACAGAGAAGAATTATTCAAGTGCCTTGGATATTTTACAACAAAGATTTGCAAAGCCGGCGATAATCAAGAGGGCACACATCAGTCAACTGCTTAACGCGCCTGCAGTTTACAGTGAGAAAAACCTTGCCCGCTTGCGTGAACTTTACGACATGGTGGAGACTCATTACAGAGGGTTGGAAGCGCTTGCTGTAGACAAAAGCAGTTATTTTGCCATAATTGTTTCCGCATTGATGGACAAAATACTGGAAGCCGTCAGATTAAACATGTTGAGAGTGTCAAAGAAGCAAGATGAATGGGAGATGGACGAAATGGTGGAAGTACTGAGAGCGGAAATTGAAATCCGAGAACAATACACACCGATGTTTAAGCCAGAAGCGAAATTGAAGCCAGAGAAGACGCAGTATCAGTCTCAAGTGACGTCATCCGCTTTGTGTGCAGGAGGAGCGAAGCCAAGAAGAGAGAAGAAATATGCATATTGCCTGAAGAACCACGAAGAAGATAGATGTGACAACGTGAAAGAACTACAGGAGCGTAAGAAAATTATTACTAAATTTTGACGTTGTTTTAATTCTTTGCTTGAAGGGCACCGTGTTAACCAATGTTATAAGAAGCCTAGTTGTGGAGTCTGTGGTTGTAAACATCACCCCTCGATCTGTGAAGGGACTAATCCTAACAATAATGATAACAGTAATGTTACTAACAACTTAACAGGCAATATGACAACACATGAGATGCCTCTTGACCCCACTGCACTAAGCTTTGATCGTGCCGCAGTCAGTACCTGCAATGGCAATGTTGGATGTGGAGGGAGTATTACGTTGCAGACAGCCCAAGCCCATATCATTAATGGAGAGAATAGAGGAAAAGTTAAAATGCTTTTTGACAGTGGCAGCCAGAGGTCATTTGTGACTTCTTCTGTTGCAAGAGAGTTAAAATTAAGTCCCATTAAGAAAGAGTGCTTGGGAGCTAGAGTGTTTGGAAGTAGTGATGCGAGTTTTGAGGAGAGAGAAGTACTTGAAGTCACTCTGCAGCATGCCGACAAGGGGGGACAGTCAAGGATTGAAGCTTATGTTGTCGACAATATTTCTGAAATATCTAATGTACACCCTGAGGCAATTAAGAAAGATTTTTCATATTTGAAAGATTTGTGGTTTTCAGATGTTTCAAAAGATAAGGAGATACTAGGCATAGATTGTTTGATAGGAGCAGATTTCCTGTGGGAATTTCTACAAGGAGAGACAAGAAGAGGATTGCCTAATCATCCTGTTGCTGTGAAAACTATATTAGGATGGGTGCTTTCAGGGCCATTGCCAGGAGTGAAAATTAAACAGAATGATTGTGTTTCATCACCAGTTATAGCCAATACGTTTGTTGTCACTAATGAAAAGAATGCATTGGAGAACTTGGTTGATCGGTTTTGGGAGTTGGATAGTATAGGTGTAAAGACAAGGAATGATGTTTTTGTATAGCCTATGATGGGCAACGGTATTCAACAAAGTTGCCATGGAAGGTTGGTCACAGACCTCTCCCTTCAAATTATAATACTAGTCTTTCAAGGCTTAAAGGGTAACTTTCTAGATTGAAAAGGGAACCAGAGGTTCTACAAGATTATGCAAAGATTATAGAGGACAAGGAAAAGGCTGGGATTATTGAAGAAGTGTTGAACCTAGAAAGTGACGAGAAAGTTCATTACATGCCACATCAAGCAGTGATTCGTCAAGATGCAGAAACCACAAAAGTCAGGGTAGTATTTGATGCATCAAGTAAGGATAGGAGATCAGGTGTATGCCTCCACCTTGGACCCCTGTCGACCCCACTTTTGTTTGATTTGCTTATTCGTTTTCGAGAGAGACAGATAGTTTTAATTGGTGATATAGAGCTTTAAGGAAGACACAGAGTTTTTCAGGAAAGTCCATGTGGATGATTTTTTTTATATCAATAGATAAAAATTTACATTACACAATACAAAGAACCTACATTTACAAAGACGATACCCTGGAAAGCAAAGATCGTGAATCTGCCAGGGCCATTACACAAAATAATTAAAGCACAAACGTTAAATTAAAGGAATGATACAAAAATAACTAAAAAAAGGAGAAAAAAGAGACTTTGCGATCGGGGTGGGGGTGTAGCAGTTTCTTCGAAACACTCAATTGAATCGACCTGTTTTGTGTATAAAATTTAAGGTTAATCTGAGTAAGTTTCTATTAACATCAATAGAAAGATCCTTATCACCGTACAATAAAATTTGAATCAACGCATTATTTGGAAGGCTGTTTATTTGAACATTTCTTCGCAATAATTCCGAAACTCCAGCGAGAAGATCTCGTCGTTGAATGTCAAATGAAGGGCAGAGCAACAAAAAATGTTCCGCATCCTCAATTCCATCGCTTATTGGGCACATCTGGTCAATGGCATCTCGGAAATTATGACTAAATTTGTGAAATTTTAATTCACTGAGACCAACCCTGATTTGGGTAAGATAAGACAAGCCTATTGGGTCATGAATACCAAATATAGATTTTTCATGGGGGCGAATTACAGACAAAAGCTTTTTCTTGAAGACAGCAACAGATGGCGTAAGCCTGACTTCTGGATCGAGCTAATTCCACTCAGATATGCAGTTTGGATAAAAGCCTGATTGAAATTGTTCTGTTCTTGCCCTCATCCGCCCAATGACACCCTGGTTGCGAAGAGAGTAATTTGAAAGATAAGGTTGTGGAATTGGCTCTTTTGCATACAGGGGTGTGAGGTTATTCATCATCTTATAGGACAAAGTAAGTCGTCTACTCCATCTTCGGGAATTCAAAGACTCCCAGTCAAGCTCAATGTATAGCTTTTCGCGTGATGTTCCCTTTCAAGTGCCTCTTACAGCACGAGCAGCAAAATACTGTACAGATTCTAATTTTTCCATTAAATTTGATAATCTGATCTTTTGACTGAATTCACATACTTCAGCTGGAATGTGATAGATAACATCCCCGTAATCCAGATGTGGTCGCTCAAAAAGTTTATATAGTTTACTTAAAGTATGTCTGGGTAGATATTTAGAAAGATTTTTCAGCAAGCCAATGCCTTTTCTCGTTTTAGAGATACAGTCAACTCTGTCTAATTCGAACTCTATGGGGGAATCCAAATTTGTTCGAATTACAGAAAGTTCGAATTATACGAGTTTTCATGTAAGTGCCATATTTTACCCCTAGTTACCCCCGTATCTCCGTTTTATGGCCATAAACTATATTTTTATGACCATTGTTATGGACTAAAGGCATTTTAAAGAAGCAAAACAGTTTATTAATTATTATAATAGAAAACAAAAATATATGGATTACGTCACAACATGGAAAATTGTTTTGCAAAGCGTTCATTACTGCCTTTGTCTAAGTGCCCCAAACTTTGTCATCTTTGAGCACACCCACGGCATATTTATCCATTGGGTTCTGGTTGTCTTTTAGCTTCTAAAGCTTTATTAATCATTAATTATAAGTGTACACGTGATAATTAATTATACTATTAATTATCACGTGTACACTTTGGTACACGTGATAACTTTTTTCATAAGATAGAACACTCCAATTTTTTGTAACAATAACAATAACCTGTAGTTCAGCATCGAAAGGAATTGAAATTTCGTTTATATTGGCCTTAATACCTCCTCTGCATCTTCAATGAGCCTGACAGGTTTGGGGTACTTTAATTATTGCCATTGATAAAGTTCAACTGATCGAATCTAACTTTTAGAAAGCGCCACGCTTAAACTGGGTCGTAAAAATCACTGTCTGGCATCCCGTACTAAGTCCCAGTAAGTCAATTTGCGTCAATTTGCCCAATGACGCAAGCTTCAATGGGCTTGCCAGAGACAAGAGCAAAAAAAGAAGTTCTGTCATCAGGTAATTAACTAAGATTAACACAAAGTTCGAATTACAGAGGTTTTTTCTTTGAGGGGACAAAAATAAATGGTCGAATTACAGAAAGTTCGAATTACAGAGGTTCGAATTATAGAGGTTTTTTTATAAGGGTTTGTTAGGAATTTTTCAAGGGACCACAGAATTTGGTTCGAATTAGTAAAAGTTCGAATTACACGAGCTCGAATTAGACAGAGTTGACTGTAGCAGATTTCATATGGGCCAAGAAGGAAGGCTTCGAGTCTAAGATAATTCCTAAGTGTTTATGTTCAGTTACTTTTTTTACGGGTATATTGTTAAAGAGAATCACTGGATGATCTAGTTCATTCCTTTTCTTTGAAAATAACAATTCAACAGCCTGCTTATGTGGGTCAGGGTTAAATGACATTCTCCAAACATAAGCCCACTCACTGATCAACTGAAGGTCATGGTTCATATCACTTGCTGCTTCGTTAGCTTCCCGAACAACCATAAATAAAGACGTGCCATCAGCAAAAAGTTTGACATTACATTTCAAATCAGCAGTCAGATCATTTGTGTAAACAAGAAAAATAAAGGCCCTAGAGTAGAACCCTGGGGCACTCCCGCCGAAATATCTCCCCCAGTTAGAACACTTCCCATTCAGAACAGTTCGCTGTTTTCGATTCTTAAGAAAACTTTGTATAAGAGAAAGAAGTTTCCCTGAGACACCGCATCGTTTTAATTTATAAATAAGACCATCATGCGACACCCTGTCGAAGGCTTTTGAAATATCAAGATAAACAGAGCTGACATCAAGAGAAGGATTGCAATCAAATGCCTCAAATATCGTATGCGTAATAGAAATTGGTTGGTTAATTTAGATAATGTGGATGATTTACTCACAGATGGAAAAGATGTTGCAGAGGTTGTCAGTTTGTACCAGGATGTTAAAGACAGAATTTCGAAGGGAGGATTTCATTTGAGGAAATGGAAATCAAACCATCCAATAGTAACCCAAAAGATAGAATGTGATGAGCCAAACAAGAAAAGTCCTTCTGGTGAGATGTCTTATGCCAAGGAAGTTCTCGGATATGAGAATACACAGATAGGAAAGAACAAGGCTCTTGGCATCACATGGGACAAAACGAACGATACGATTGAGATAGATCTTGCAAAAATGACCATTCAAAAAGGAGAAAAGTTGACCAAGAAATCTATTTTGAGTGCATTAGCTAAGCTTTTTGATCCTCTTGGGTTGGTAAGTACTGTGACAGTTTTTGCCAAGGTTTTCTTTCAGGAACTTTGTCTTGCGAACTATCAGTGGGATGAAGAGATTTCCGATGAGAAGCAAAAGGCTTGGAAAACATGGGCAAGAAGTTTGGAAGAAATGAGGATTATTTCCTTGACACGATGTCTCTATGTTAATGATGAAGTTTTGAGTGTACAATTACATGGGTTCGCAGGTGCAAGTACCAAGGCTTATTCAGCATTAGTTTACCTAGTTCATAAAACAACATCAGGTACATACAGCAGATTGATTTGTGCAAAAACAAGAGTTGCCCCACTCAAAACGTTAAGTATACCCTACCCGGCTAGAACTAATGTCTGCTAGAATTCTAGTTGTGCTGATGGAGACAGTTTATGGTGCACTACAAGATCAGTTAACAATTGACCGAAGAAACTACTGGCTAGATAGCAAGACAGCATTATATTGGATCAACAATGCAAAAGAATGGCGTCAATTTGTACAGCATAGGGTTAACGAGATTCTTGAAAATGTCAGAAAAAACAAATTGGAGACACTATCCGGGTGTTGAAAATCCTGCAGACCTTGGGTCCAGAGGCACAACAGCAGAAAAACTGAGAGAAGGTAGACTTTGGTGGGAAGGTCCAGAATGGTTAGTCAAGGATTGGGAATTTTGGCCTTCTGGTTTTTTCATGGAAGAACCAGAAGATGCGAAAGTAGAAATGAAGAAAGCTAATGTTATTATAGTAACACCCATTGAGCCAGTAGGCATCCATGCTCTTATTGACATAAGTAAGTATAGTTCTCTCAGCAAGTTGTTCCGAATTACAGCACTTGTTGTTAAATTCATTGCGAAGTCAAGAAAGCAGACAACTGAGACATCAGTCACAGCTTCGGAAACAGCTGCTGCGGAGACACTATGGATAAAGTCAGCACAATGCAATCTAGTGAAAGAGGAAGGGCACAAGCAGTTGAAACAACAGCTTGGATTATTTGAAGATGAAGAAGTTTTAAAGTGCAGAGGAGGGTTAGAGAATTAAGAACTAGACATGAATGCAAAATTTCCGATTTTACTGCCCAAAAATCATCGTTTGACAAAGCTAATTGTAAGAGATTGTCATGTAAATGTGCACCACAACAAATTGAGATCAAGATTTAGTGAGTTAAGGGCAAAGTTTTGGATCACAAAGGGACGACAGTTTGTGAAAAGGATAATTAGAGACTGCTGGATATTCATGTTGCCGATAGTTTATGTTCAAAATAAAACGTGCTCGATTCAATTTCGTGTGCCTGCTTTTATCAAGAAGTTGATCTGAGTAGTTGTGTATTGTGACTATTTGGTAGAAAGTGCTCTCACTTGATAAAGACAAATGAAATAAACTCGAAAAGAAATAATATTCAGAAAAAAGCAAAATCATGGCCAGCAGTAACTCGAACCTTGGGTAACTAAGGCCCATTTGCATCCCATAGAAAACTTTGCAAGTGTTTTCTAGCAGTCAAAAACTCACTCTACCTGCGCTGTGCAGGGTGCAGGGTTGAATAATCATAATAATGATAACGATTATAATGATGAGCATGATGACGTTGATAAGGTTTCCATGTTTCGTTGCTTCAGATGTTGTTATGTTGTGATACATTCACATTTTGTTGCTATATTTGATGGATGATAGCAAACACAGACGTTACAAAAGCAGAATAGTCTTTCTGCATATGAAATGCTTTAAAATTGTTCTCTCTTACTACCGGTGGTTTCAGATTGCGCAACGCTCCTCAAATAGATGTCGTGGCTCCACAGGAATTCGATTACCGCCACCGCATTTTCCTTGTTTACGACATGAAAACCTCAGTAATTTGTAACGACCATGTGCGTTTTTCGACAAAACTGCTGACTCGAAAAGCATTTATTTCTGTTCATATGCTCACGAAACTGCGTTCCATACTTCACAACAATGCCTTTGACTTCGATACAATAATTACAGTGTAAAAAATGCAAATTGGGCAGTTTTAAAAACAGGGGTCGTATTTTTAGTCGTGGGTCTGCGAGTCACCAGGTCGTGGGGTCCACCAATTAGAACTACCCATTTGTATTATTTTTCACTGTAACTATTGTATCGAAGTCAACGGCACTGTTGTGAAGTATGAAACAGAGTTTGGTGAGTACATTAATCCCCAAAATTTCGGACGGTTTAATTTCGGACGTTTAATTTTCGGACAGAAAAATTCGGACTGAAAAATCCTGATTTCGGACAATTTCGGACAAAAATTTCGGACAAAATGTAAAGAGACTCGAAGGACTTTCGGATAGTATCTTCAAAGTTCATAACACAACATAACAATGAGATCTTCAACAAAACACACAACACTAATGATTGAGTACATGAATACAGTTCTAGTTTGCATCGAAATCGAGGAAAGTCGACAACGAAACTGGGGAATTCTCAGATGAACCATTTCCAAACACAAAAGGAAATGAATCAGAGAACTTAGAGGAAGCTGAGCTGCTGCTAATCATGCTTGATGATGATCATATTGACGACGAGGATCAATCAAGCTGGTCAAATGATGATGAGAATCCTGCTATATTCATATTGGATGCCTGAACGAAACGTTGACTCTGTTATGGAGTTTTTGTTTGACCACACCTAGCATGCATTTTTAAGTGATAGCTAACAAAACCAAGTATTTTCACACTTTCTTGCTATTTCTATTTCGTTTCTACATGTACAGGGCATAGCAGTCACTTTCTAACTTTTTGCTTGGTCAATAAACATATCGGAAGTATGAAGAAATATACTTCGCAACTTTTATATATAGTTTATTGGCAGTAAAATTTTCGGACGGTAAAATTTTCGGATGCTAAAAATTTCGGACGGTTAAATTTTCGGACTGTATTGTAATACTGCTAGTTTTGCTTCTATTTTATTCATTCATTCGTTGTCTTTTTCGCATGTGCTTTCGTCTGATCACATGCCATGCCTAGTGGCATCGGCACTGTTTTCGCTTTTGTTAATCTTGTATTTGTAATTAGCTTAACATTCATTTGCTTTTCTCGCCGGACGTATCACTTCCCTTGTTGACGTATTTGGTTTAATTGTTCTTCGTAATGTTATCACGTGATCGTAGTAGTTTAAATGTATGTGTTTTAGTTTAATTAGTTAGTTTTTAGACTGGCCTGGATAAGTAAGCGTCGAGAAGCATGAGAGCATACTGTCAAGGAACGAGATGCTTGTGAAAGATCTCGTTGCCTCAGTTTTTGGTTTATTGAATTTGTTGTTGTGGGGCCGCCGTTTAGAACAGTATTGGAGATACTGTTGTCGTTCGTTTGTCGTTAGAGAAGATTAATTGTATGCTGGAAAGAAGCTTGGATACGTGACAGATATGAAAGAATAATTATAGAATTGTGTCGTTATTTTGTGTATTTGTGTCGTGTATTTACTTGTTCGCGTCTCATCGAAGGAACCGTTATTAGTAGAAGATAAAGAAGCCTTAGACCATCCACGTTTACAGTATATTTGTCCGAAAATTAAACCGTCCGAAATTTTTGGGGATTAATGTATATGAACAGAAAATATTCCTTTTCAAGTGACCAATTTTCTAAAAAAGCACATGGTCGCTAAAAATCACAGGGGCTTTGCATATCCAAACAAGGCAAATGCGGTGGCCGTAATAGACATTGATTGCATACTAGAATTCGATCCTTTTCAGAAGCGTCACGCTATCCAAACCACAAGTAGTAGAAAGAACAACTTTTTTTCCCGTACTGAAGCAACAAATCTGACATCGATATTTTCCCACATGATGGGCTCGATATTTTTTTTCTTTTACTTTGATGATTAGAAACAGGTCGGCGCATTATGGAATTTGAGTTTTGAAAGGCTTGCGATGAGTTTGCAGCTGTGGGGAGGAATTACAAGATTCACATGTAGTGGCTGCTCGTTGTGCTCAGTGGCGGAGGGCGGAGGCCGTGGACGGGATGCCAAGAAGAGCATCAAAACATGATTAAAGATTGCTGGATTTACGTGTGAAACTGGAAAAATTTGCCATTTCGATGTGTTTTGCTAGCCCATGGAACACCGATAAATCAAAATTGGTAGGGCTTCACAAAATTCTGCTTTATCGGGATGATCGCCCTAAAACTGTAAGGAGAAGGAGATGGATAGATTTCATCAATTCGCAACGACGGAAGAACTCTATGGACGCATCATCATGAATGAAATAAATCAAACAACAAAGCGCAATAATTTCGGTACAATAACGAAATTCATGTGTAATAATAAGCAGATTTTCTACACTTGCTGTTCCAAATGAAAATCGAATAGACGGACACGGATTAAATTAAATTGCGCATATTGAATTTTGATATACACTTTTACTTCATCAGATACAACAAAAAGATAATAATTCAGATCCAGTCAAATGCCAGAAAGTTTTCTTTCAACATTTCTTTTCTTGTTCACATCTCCTTCATGGCTTTGAGTGAATAATTCTCAGCCAAATAGGATCAATGCATCAGGTTCTCCTTCAACGGTATCACTACCATCGGTCTGCTTTACTCTACGATACGATCAATCCTATCCCGTCGCCATCTTCGCATTCCTCGGCACTGCAATCCCTACTGTCGTGAACTACTATCCGACTAAGAATGTTAATTTATGGAAACTTTCTATTCAATTCTGATCACCAAAGTCCACAATACCCCCATATACACATAACGAAACACGACAAAGCGCAAACACTGGTTATTATACTGATGTAGGCCTACGCCCGCCGCCACTGAGCACAACGAGCAGCCACTACATTGGAATTTACCTACTATGATGTCATAGTAGGTAATTCCGGTCCTAAAGTTGACCACGAAAAAGTGGCACCCGTTGCCTCGTATCTCAAAAACTATTTGTCATATCAAAAAATATAAACGGATTCAGCATCAGCGCATTCGAATCTATAGTTTTAGCCAATAAAAAATAAGGTGTAGAGGCACTTTAAAGCATTCATATAAGTGCAGAGAAAAGACCATTCTGCTTTTCTAACGTCTGTTATCGCCCATCAAACATAGCAGCAAAATGTGAATATATCACAACATAACAAGAGCTAAAACAACGAAACATGGAAACCTTATCAACGTCATCATGCTCATTATTATTATTATTATATTATTATCATTATCATTATTATTACTATCATTGCTGTGCACCCTGCACTGGGCAGTTAGAGTGAGTTTTTGACTGCTAGAAAGCACTTGCAAAGTTTTCTCTCGTATGCAAATTGGCTTTAGTTATCGGAAGTTTAAGTCATCGCTGACCCGAATGATCATGATTTTGCTGTTTTTATGAATATTATTTCTTTTCGAGTTTATTTCATTTATCTTTATTTAGTAAGAACACATTCTACCAAAATATTCACAATACACAACTACTCAGATCACGTCATTGTGTCACAGGCATTAACATTGCATCCTAATAAGAATTCGATTCTTTTCAGAAGCGTCGCACAGTCCGAAACTACCCGTAGTAAAGAAAACAATTTTAAAGCAGAACAGTGCAAACATGTTTTATAAAGTTTAACCACTGTCTAAAGTCAACGTTTATCCGAATCTTTATCCATAATTTGCAAAGTTTTAGTTATCTGTCATGGGGCCCATCTTATTATCATTATTATTATTATCATTGTAGCGGCTATTTCATTATTATTATTATGAAGATTATAAAGAATTACGAAGATTACGAAGAAATATTAAGATTATAAAGAATTACGAAGATTATGAAGATTATAAAGAGTTATGAAGAATTATGAAGAATTATGAAGAATTATGAAGAATTATGAAGAATTATACGATATTACGAAGATTTAGAGAATTTGAAGATTGAAGTTTGAATATTAATGGACACCGAGATGCCCTTCATTGTTATTGAAGCTACGTGAACTATATTATGAAGATTACTTAAAGATTACGTGGACACCGAGATGTCGTTGGATATGCGCAGTTAATTAACAAACAATAGAATTTTAGGTACTTAATTATGGCTTCTGTGCGACGTACGTGCACGAGGCCCAGGTTATCTTCGCGCCTAGATGTATAGAGCCAGTGGAGCGCCTTGAAGCCACCAACGTGTTCAGGGCTTCTGTTCTTCGTGGGTGTTGAAGTACAGGGTATTTTACATGTAATCACGCTTGTGTAACATGTGTTATCTAGTTTTAAATACTCTGTAAAACCTATTATCGTTGCTCAGTTTCAGTTCGTTGAGCTCAGTGTTGGGAGCTCAACTGATTATATATCGATACATTTTGCCGCAAGAATTTTGATTCTCTGGTTAGAACCTTAGCGTACAGCACCATTGCTTAGCGAGACATCGCCTACCGAATTTCTGGTTACCGTCCCCAGCTCTGGGTGAATTTCAACAGAAACACCTCACGACATATCACTTTTGGTTTGCAAAAACTCCGACTAAAATTTCAGTTATTTATGGTTTTGGGCCCATAAAATTGAAGTCAATTCTTCTAAATTTAATGTCACTCCCTTCACTTCAAAATCAAAGTCCGCCTCGTTCTCAATCTGTCTCCTTTTCGTGTCAAGTACGCTACGATGTGAGGCCAAGCATGCTGCCAGCGGCTCTCTCTAAAAGGGGGAACGGCAATTACAGGAACGCGAGGGTATATAAAATGGGGAATCTCTAAAAGGGGTAGCGTGGTTATAGTTTATTTTATAAGCTTGAATATCACGTCAAAGAATAGAGCTTTGTTAGGAAGACACTTTGCGCCAACTTCAAACCCATTCGGTGTTCCTTGCTTCGCTTTGTTTACCTGTCATGCTGCGGAAATGGAAAAAAATGCAAAGGGCATTTTTCAAGTTTTTTTCATAAAGCACAAGTTATAATATGATAAGAAAACGTGAAGCGACGTTAGTACGGACAGAAAGTAATCAAAGGAACCTTGAGGTGACTTGCGACAGATGGCTTTTATTTCACTGTATTATCCAGGAAGTGAAGAAATGATATCAAATTAAAGTCAAACTTTGCGAGCCTAAAAGTTGAGCTTGAGCAAAACCAAATAACTAATTTTATTGACTACACGTTTTTTAACTCCTGAACATAAAATACCCTGGATTTAATTTTCAGGATTGAACGCAGCAAATTCAAAAAACATTTGTTTTGAGACCACTCAAGCAAATATTTTGACTTCAATTTTCGATCTTGTTTCATCAAAGTTAAAAAACTTTCATTTTTCAAATTAAAGATGAAATACTATAATTGATGTATTAGTTGCATAAGCATACAGTTGGAAAACTTTCTTCTTTTTTCACCTGATGCTTCCAACAACGAGTCAAAAATGCTCGTCTCCTTGCGTGATCGTGCTCGTAGTTCCGCCCTGCCACAGCGTGCCCAGCGTCTAGTATGGTGTAAAACCACTTAGGCCCCGTTTACACGGGAACGGATCCGAGTGGATCCGTTCCAAAAAAGGTTACGATAGGTGTTTCGTTTACACGGGTACGCATGGATCCGTTCCTTTTGGGAACGGGATCGTATCTTTTTGGGCACGCTAGAAAAGCGGATCCATTTGGGTCCGTTCCCGTATCGGTGTCGTGTAAACGCTTGGAACGGAACCAGAACAGGCACGGCACTGAACTGAGGCTATTGCAACTGAGGCTGTGTTATCGCGGGAAGTCCAAAATATAAGCAGTACAAATGTCTGGGCCTATTGAAAAGCAAGTAATATCAATTTTGTCTCTGATGTTTTCCAATATAGCTTCTTTGTTGTATGTGGTAAGATTAGTTTGCGAACAACATCGACAGCGATTGAAGTTCATGTTGAACCAAACAACTGGGGCAGGTGAAGGAAGGAAATTCGTGTTCGCCATTTTCTGAGAGTGTTTTGGCGCAATTACAAGTAACTAACCAACAACAAAACACGCCTTAACTTGAACAACTGCGCATGCTCAACAATTGGATCCGTTCTCGTGTAAACTCAACAGCTATTTGAGTCCGTTCCCGTGTAAACGCTATACAATCGTTCCCATATCGTACCCAAAAGGCACGGACCTTTTGGGTCCGTATCTTTTTCTCTCGTGTAAACGGGCCTTAGAGGGGGTTTTACAAGTGGTTCAACGACGAAGGTGCAACACGAACAAATTATTATATACGACAACTCACAGTTACTTTCTTGACAGAAGAGTCTTTTGTGCTTCGGTTTTTTTAATCTTTCTTTCAATAAAATCGTTACGATCGGCTTGGATACTCGTGACGCGGTCACTCAACTACAGATATTATTATTACAAACGAAAATCCAACTACAAATTCAACTAACTAACTAAAAATGAATGAGATCGAGTTTATATACCTACAGTTGTGATACGTGTCTACATTACCAAAAAAGGAATAATATTGCTTAAAGATTAAGTTCTACCAATCAAAATAAGTCAAGTCACTTATCTACTAAAATTACGAAATATAAAGTCAAGTTCAACTAAAAGAGATTACGAAATTAGGAATATATAAAAACCAAAGGTTAATTGTTACTATGTTTAATTGTTGATATAGTTGCAAGCATCGTTGCATTGTTCTTTCGCAACAATGGCACGTCATGTTGTTTGTTGTTTCAACAAGTTACAATTTAACCAATGACAAATTTGCAAAGTGATATCATACTTGGTAGCCTCATTTCAAATCAAAAGTGAACGTTTGAATCTGAGGCACATACCTTATATGGGAAAGTAACAGAAACACAGAACACGACATTTTTCCCCACTCACCAACATCTACTCGCTTGCGGCATGCGCGTTGCGAGTCAAAAATGAAAAAATGTGTTTCTTTTAAAGTTCTAATGCAACGAATTTTTACATGGTGTTTTTATTTCAAAAATCTATAGATTTCAATGCACTGATTAACGTGGCGCAAATAAAATTTGCAAACTATGTATATTTTTTTCTCTATTAACCTTCAAAGTAGGCAATTTTGACCTTTTTCATGCGAAACAGAATATCACTGTGATGTCATGAAACGTCAAGCAAGCAGTCCGGCTTCTCTTCCTATTGAATTCTATTTACATGTCGCAGGATAACATAACGGAGACAATTGTACGATTCTCAGTGTTGCGAAAAAGTATCGTTTCAGGCGTTGCTGATAGTATTTCAAACAATCAAACAGTCTTTTTAATTCGGGAGACAGACATCATTCGCACCCACCGACCAGATTTTGTTCATTATAGCGCTCATTTTTGCTTTGAAGTAAAGAGAGATATATTGGGAGAGATTTTAAGATGAGATCAAACGCTATTCCTGCCAATAGAGGCAGTACACAAGCTCGTAACCCGACCCGTGTGCTCGCAGCTTTACTGGGGCCTAAGCACTCTTCGCCCGGGGTGGTTAGGCCCGAGCCGACCAACACAAATGTCAGAAGATTTGAGCTTTTTGGGGTGATATAGAAGAATTTTAATTTCTGAAGTTTCTAAAAATAATTCAATGTTTGTAATTTTAAGCTCAATGAAGTTATTACAAAAAATAAACCTGGGACAAGCCAAATCAGCACTGCGTCTCGTTCCACTGCAACTCGAAGCAACAATGGCGACGCGGGATGACGTCATATTTTTTAGGAGGTACCCATTTTCAAACTTAATTGTGTCTCTAACTTTGAACAAAATGACACAAATTTTCTTCAGAACGACGGCTAAAAGATTCGCCCTTATAGTGGTTCAGCCGGAGCTCAAATATTCCCACCCTGAGTGGAGCTATTAAAAAAAACCAGACGACGTTCGAAAAGTCCATTGACTTTTATTGGGAAAATATTTTGGGTCATGACTGTGACGTCACAGCGTTGCGATATTTTTCGCAAAAGGTGGCCTGATTCAAGGTGAAATTAAAGTAACTTATACTTGTCAGATGCACGTCAAAATTGCATCAAACTGATCAGTACATCTTGGCTTCAATTTAAAATAAAAAATCGATATGTCAAATTTCGTTGCATTAGCACTTTAAACATCGTTTGAAAAGAAATCCCGAAAAATGCAAAATAAAAACAGCTAATTTTGTTGCCTCAATAAAACATATGATGTTAAAGCACAGCATTAGTTGAACAACAGTAATCTCAGAGCGTCTTAGTTTAACCTACAACGTTTTATTAGGGACGGTGAGACTTTTTTGAACCAATTCACTAAATCCAACATATTTCTGCCATGTTTTAAAACCTTTACGTAAACTTTCCATGTTCTTCCTACCTTGTCTCTAATTGGAACACAATGCTGGTGGTGAACAAACAATGTTAAGCATGGATTTAAGACAGTGTACCCAAACTGCGTCTCGAACATATACATTAACAACTGCTCCTGCCCCTGCATGTTTGGTGTGACAAGACTTAACGGCTTTAGCATTTCTTCTGTAATGTCATCTTTCACGTGAAAGACAAACGTATCATGGCTACCAGTGTACGTTTCATCTGGACCACAATTGTATACCCTGGAAGCAAACACTTTGAGCCGAGGGCTGAATGCCGTGTCAATGAATAAAAATCTTTTCACTTTCAAAACCTGAGGCTGTAATTTGTCCCAGCCAGCTCCAAGAACATTATCTTGGTGACATATGACAACTATCTATCCTTCAAGCATCTACAAGCATAGCTGAACTGCATAACATAGTAACATTCTCCACCATCTGGATAACCATTTTTTCACTTTTCGAAAGCGCCAGGCTTCGTAAAAACTTGACGGATTCTGCTTCTTGGACTAAAACATGAATACTTTCATGATGTTGTTTTCCAAATTAACTTGCAGCGTGTGTATGATTTCTGTCATTCGGGCTTCCAAAGCTTGCTCAACATCGACGTGAAAAGAGTCTGAGTTCTCTCTAGCAGCCAATGCATGTTGTTGCGATAGCTATCATGTCTGAAGTCGACAAAATTGTGATCAAAACCAATTTTCCCGTTCGTCACCAGTTTCATTAAGGACGCATTTCCCATTTCCCAGAATCGCTGCGTTGTCGCTTCTTTGATATTTCTGTAGCGAACTTTCTCGCATATCTCTATGGGAGAATTGCTAGATCTTTGTGACAGCCAACATCTATCTCTTCGGTCTTCTCGGCAAGAACACCACCCGGTTGTATTACAATGCCTCGATCTTCTTGGAATTCCTTGTTTAGGCCCCCATTGAAAACGATTACATTTTGAGAAGCAATCTTCTTAGTAACACGAATCTTCCAAATTACACATGTAAGTACAATGCAAGGCCCACAGAAATAAATAACATTTAAATTTAAACCTCATGCTGCAGCAAACCGAGATTCTGAAAAAGAAGAAGCGCTTTGAAACTTCGGTAAGACCGGCGAAGATCATACAAAGACAGACAAATTGTTGGTGGATAAGCTCAAGACTCTATTGCTTAGAACTAGCTGTTAACATGTTAAAATGAGTGCTGCTGTGATGTAAACGAATAATCAGGACCAAAGCATCAGTATTTGATTAAAACGATATATTTTGAAATGAGTGCTTCAAAAAATATAGAGAGGGAGTGTTTAGCGTGTTGGAAGCCTAGATATCTATATTTGATGTGACTGAATGGTGTCACTTGTATTTGACATTTGTTATTGGCATTTACGTTTCATAGCTAGATTTTGAAATTTCAGAATTATCTTAATCAAGAGCAGGTTGTACGCTCAGTTTGAAGATCAAACATAAAATTCAAATCTTTGTTGACTTCACCAAACAAACAAAACAATACCAAAAAAGCAGAGGAATAAATGTAGAAAACCCCAGATAAAAAGAAACTAAATTAAATGCACATCAACAATTTGAAATTTGAAGTCAGCATTTCCTGGACCGGGATTGCTTCAATATCCCCTGCTAAAAACAATAAAATACATTATTGAGGTGCAAATGATGATACAATATTTTTGGGGGCCTACTATACTTCCGCACAGCTTTTCTCTTCCACTTGCAGGCATTCATTTTTATAAACTTATCCCAACGACAAGAAAGCAACTCCCGTGTTCTTTTCGAAATAAAATGGCGTTGTTCAGGGTTGCCAGATTGTCTCGGAACGAGCAGGCCAAACCAGCTTCAAAAAGAGCCAAAGTGGTCAAAAATAGGCCAAACTAAATTGACGTCATAAAATGTCGTTTTGCGCATGCGTAGATGTATATTTAGGAAGAACGTGAACCTCACAGAACCGAAAATAACTGAATTATTATCAACGATAAACAACGATAAACAAGGAAAAATCCGAAAGTTAAGAATTTCAAGATATTCCAGAAAACAGGCCAAAAAAGGCCAAATTTTAGTGTCAGGCCAAATGTTATTTTTTCAGGCAAATCAACATGAAAAGGGCCAAATCGAGCAATTGGCCTTAAAAAGGCCAATATTGTAATACTGCTAGTTTTCGCCTATTTTCGTTCATTCATTCATTGTCTTTTAGCATGTGCTTTCGTCTGATCACATGCCATGCCTAGTTGCATCGGTACTGTTTTCGCTTTTGTAATCTTGTATTTGTAATTAGCTTAACATTCATTTGCTTTTCTCGCTGGACGTATCACTTCCTTGTGACGTATTTAGTTTAATTGTCTTCGTAATGTTATCACGTGTCTTAGTAGTTTAAATGTATGTGTTTTAGTTTAATTAATTAGTTTTTAGTTTTAGACTGGCCTGGTTATGTAAGCGTCGAGAAGCATGAGAGCATACCGTTGGGAGCGAGATGCTTGGAAAGATCTCGTTGCCTCAGTTCTTGGTTTTATTCTTTTATTGTATGCTGGAAAGAAGCTCGTTGTGTCAGAAATGAAAGTATAAAATATAGATTTGCGTCATTTTGTGTGTCATTTTGTGTATTTACTTGTCCGTCTCATCAAAGAAACAGTTGTTAGAAGAAGAGTAAAAGCCTTAGACCGACCACGTTTACAATATGGCAACCCTGGCGTTGTTGGGGCTACTCGATTCTGGCCACGAATTAAAGTTAATAACCAGCAGATAAGCCAACCAAATATCGTATTCCCAATGTTCTAAAACATCTCACTGCGCTGCACCGCCATTGAGAATTGAGAACAAAAGCAAAGCCAGCATGCGGCTAAAGGGAGGAAGATTTGAGCCACGCGTAGGCGCATTGAATTGCATTGACACAAACACACAAACAAGATTTTTCTCGACAAGGACTCGATTATATTCTGCTGCGCAGCCGCTTCACTTCGTTCCGCTACGCAGCAGCAACAAAAGAATTTAGAGTAGGTCTGAGCATAGTCGATAGAAAAAACTATGGTCTGGAAGCCTATTGTTTCGGTCTTTTGTTCTCACAGAGAACTCGAATAAGATTTTATTTTTATCACGTGACCTAAGTAGAGGGACACAATTCACGAAAATGGCGGACAGCAACGACGAGGACGACGACTTCATTCGAGGTGAAACTCTGGATGTTTTCTTAGATTTATTGGACGAAGAATTGCTAGATAAAATGTTCCAAGACGAAATTAAACGTAGCACTAGAAAGATTCAATGTTCAGGAGAAGACTTCAGCGGGTTTAGCTGTGAAACATGCGGAAAATATACAAGACGAAAGGAGGCCTAAATCGACACACGAGAAAAAAACATAGCCTGCTGAATGATCCGAACGAAGATAACGGAACAGCCACTGACTTAACACCAGCTGTTATCGTTGATCTTGTGGAAAAATCTAAAGATGAGCTGCTGCAAAATAGTTGCCTATCCCAAATTCATGCGGGATGTTATTGCTGTATTACCAGTTTCAATTGAACGAAGGTCCTACGCAGTGAACTAGAAATTGCTTCAGTAACCTCAAAAAATATGCGGATGGAGAAAAATTTTATTCTTTTTTCTACGGCAAAATTATGAAGAATGCAAGTACATTTTTTCCAGATCTGCAACACCAATGTCAACACTACTTGCCAAGAAGCTTGGAGACAACATTTTGTTTTTTTTTCAAGAAACAGAAGCAGCTGCCTTGCCCAAAGTCTTGTGACCCAATTAGCACAAAAGAAATTGGTGGCCTCCAGTATTTGGCTGGATATGTGGTGATGAAGTTTTTGAAAAAAACAAGAAATAGTTCGAATTACAAATCTGAGTGCAGCCAATCTCTCATAGCAGTGCTGAACAATTTTATAGAGGAGGAAAATACATCTCAAAGGTTGATTGCCAGTCAAACACGAGGAGGTTTAACTGCTGTTAAGAAAGAAATTCAGAAAATTTTTTTCTGCGCAGAAGAAGTCTTCAGAGCCCACACTTCAACACCCAGCCATGTGAAAAAAATAGATTTGCAGCCAATGGTGAACAATCTATTGATGGACACAGTAGTCATCAGCATGTATAACAGTTTAGTTGAAACTGCTACTTCACAGATAGACTCAGAAGTAAAAACAAATCTGCTCGAAAACATGTTAAAGCTATACCTTCATGTAGAAGCATTTTCATTTGCAAGAGATATTACAGATAAGTACAAATATGCATCAAAAAAGAATAAAACTAAAGCTTTGCGGAAGGGCATCAAAAAGGCAACAGATCAACCAGACATTAATGAATAAGTATTTAGCTAACTTCTAGGAACAGTTGCATGATTTGGTTTTTTTTAACGTGTACATTGTAAACTAAAAGCACACAAGTAAGAACCACAACCCCGTGCAGTATAGCACATACACAGTCAATTGATACTAATCACTAATCATTTTTTTATAATACTGTTTGACCTTTTCTTTAACTTAGTGTTGTCAATGCTGTACCAGGAAAACTTTTTGTTTTTGCTTATGTGCTCCTTCTGTATTGCCCGGAGGTAACAGGAACAATTGAGCGCTGCATCCGTATAGTGTTAGCATTGTATCCAAACTGATACAATGAAGGATTGTCATTTCTCCTCCCTAAGCTTCTTTGCCTGCCGAAGTATTCTTCAAGAACATCTTGGTTAAATTTCTCTGTTAAAACGAATTCAAACCACTTTGTAAAAGAAACTTTGTTGCCTCAATAACAGAATGAACTGTTATTTTGATGCCCTCATATGTCTGGGGCAGACAAGAACATTCGCGCTTTAGCATTTTTTGAGATATTCTCACGTTTCTCAATGCCCTCCTTCCAGTCGGATAAGAACTTTAAAAAAGAATGTTCCAGCCATTCAAATCTTTCATCATTTACACTTCTATAAGGTAATAAAAATGGCTTTCGTTTTTTTACACCTTCCACTTGACATTTTCCTGACATTTAAAAAGCATCAAAAACCTATCCATGTTTCCACAAAGATCTGCTGTTGCATGCATTTCTTCGGGATAATATTCTTTGATAACCTTGGCAACAGAATCACTAGCAATTGAACTGCCAATCGTACATTCATGCATGAAAATGTAGTCAAGAAATATGTTCTTGTGACAGCTTTGAAATACTTTTCAATCCACAGCTCATCTCGTCTTGTACAATCTTGCAAAAATGAACCCCATAAAATATGTTTTCCATCATTCCACATATATCTGTTTTCTTCCCATCACCTGTCAATGTAAAAAAAAAATATTTATTGAATGCAATACTTTTATTGCAAAATCAAGTTGGGCATTGATTGTATTATCCAATTAAAAAATTATAATGAGGAATAATTTAAAATTTTCATGACTTTTCAAACAACCCAATTTTTGGACCACCCAATTTTACCAAATGCAAGTTCCTCACTTGAATGATAAACACAGTTTCGAGTTGTCTTCATTAGATGTGGTGCATCAGAGAAGAACCAAATAAATCGATCTGGTGCATATAAATTACAGAACGATGAACAACATCAGAACTTCCTGCTCCATCCAATAGCTCATGCATCCGGGTAAAATTTCCTATTTGATGATGCTCCATCAGAAACAGCAGCAATGACAGGCAAATTGCAAGTCAGTTCCAGTATTTGCAACTGCCTCCCAGAATGTTGTCATAATTTGATATGCTGTCACTCCCTTTGTTGCCAAAATATGCAAACTGAACTTTAAATCTGATGCCAAACCCCTGACATAATATACCAAGGCGTTGAGAGGGCTAACTGGTCAACATCATCAAAGCAGGAGTAATTTAGGTCTGTGTCACCTAAATCCACAAAACCAATCAGTTTCCAGTATGTTTGTCGTACACCAAATTCTCCTGAATCTTCACCTCATCAATAGAAAATAACTATGTATCGCTGAAACACCTTTAAGCATTGATACAGTTTCAATTAACTCGTTGATCACTTGCGGGTTAAACCTGCTTTTGGCCTAATTGCATTTCTATAGTCCCGTAATGTTCTGCGACTTGGAAGGGTTAATATTTTTGCATTTCGAAGTTCATCATAGGCAGATGCAGATTTTGATGCCAAGGAAAGACAAATCGTATGATCATGGGATGGTATTTCTTGCTACCATTACGCAAAAGTCTAGTTTGCTGGTCCCAAAAGAGTTGCATGAATGGTGATGCATTTCAATATTATCATTCATAATACCAGATATGTCACTTGAGAGCTGATCATCAATTTTCACACCTGCAAATTTTATTTCTTTTTCCATCCTTTCAATTTTACTTTTCAGCTGTGACGTTTTCATTCTCTCCTCCTGCAAGGCTAACTTTACCCGGTTTTGGGTGTGTCTGTGACAATGGAGCATTGGCATGTGCAGGAATGTTATTCTTGCTTTGCTTGAAAATTTGATTTTTCTTGGCACGCTCTGTAAAAATGGCACAAGTGGAACATTATTCCCCCATTTCTTGTGAGAGGAGGCAATTCTGTGCTCTTGAAAATGATTTGGCTTGCTGGAAGCTGTCACCATTCTTATCTATTTCCAGTTGGCATGGAATATGATGGGTTTATAAGTTCATCAGATTTGATATCAGCAACCCCTGGACACAGTTTGTGATTTGACAGATCTTTAACAAACTTTGATATTGGTGGTGTTTTAATGGATCTTTTCTGTTCCTTATAAAGTGCGTGGTCATCGGGTAAAAGAAATCCATAGGCAGCACAGGTATATCCCAAGCTTTCGTCAACAATTACCTCTAATTCAGGAACAATGTATGGTGTTTCAAAATATTTGAATGATATATTGCTTGAAACTGTTGGTGATTAACCCATCCATTTGCAGATAACTTTAATTTTCCCACACGGGCTGCAAACTCACTGAAATTCTTGTAAGTTTTTACTTCCTCTTGTAAATCAACAATATTGTCTTTCACAATGTTAAGATGACATCGTTCAGTTATTTTTGCATGCTCCAAAGACTTCACTGGGAGATTTAATTTTGGAAGTGCACCAAAATCCAGAGACTTCCGTCCAGTTTCTGCAATTAAGTTTAATAATTTGTAAAAATGATTTACACAATATTTTCATGAAATTGTAGAATTCTTGGCATAAAATAAACCCAGGTGGCATTATTTAGGCCCAGTGTTTACAGGAGACTCTTGGTCTTCTTTTCGCTTGGCCTTGCCGCCTGTGCAAGTTGGTATGATTAAAGTGCCAACAAATGAAACTAAAGTATTCACTGATCACTTACTTGTCAGTTCAATATCTTTTCATCGTAATGTTTCTCGCAAATCCAAACATTTCCAGCTGCAATTTGGCACCGTTCGAAACCTGGTTGAATATTCGTCTAGACGCAGATTCACATTCGACGCAGATTCGACGCAGATTCACTTTAGACTAGCCGGGGGCGCTCGCGTTCGCTCGCTTCCCGGAGGGGGGCAAGTGAAAAAAACTTAGTGTGGTTGGCGCACTTCGTGCGCTGCATTCGCTTACGCTCATGCCTCTTTGAACCCCACATACAATGGGTTAGCTCGCTGCGCTCGCCTGTGGTTGGCGCACTTCGTGCGCTGCATTCGCTTACGCTCATGCCCCTTTCAACCCCACATACAATGGGTTAGCTCGCTGCGCTCGCCTGTGGTTGGCGCACTTCGTGCGCTGCATTCGCTTATGCTCATGCCTCTTTGAACCCCACGTACAATAGGTTAGCTCGCTGCGCTCGCCTGATAATCCTGTAGTGTGCTCAGCAGCCTTACCAATGAGCACTTCAACTAACTAGCGAATCATAACACGCATTCTAACACTTAACCATATTTATCAATTATTATCTAAACAAACATATTCATTAGCCTTTTATAGTCAAACGTCTAACCATAACCTACTCTTAACCTTATTTGCTTAAGTATTTACGACACACCCAACCTCGCAACTTATATTTAATCAAACGCAACACTCAGTTAGTAGTTAATTAATTAAGCATTCATTTTGGTATCATACACACAAGAAAGAAATTGACATCGTTTCTCTTCGAGCCTTCTGACTACAAACTTCAAAGCAACTACGAAAGCTGGGTAAGTGTCTTGTAAACCTATTTCGATTAGTGATTATAGTAGCTACTCCAGCATTACTAAATTACTAAAATCCCTTATCATAATTTGTTGATTAAAACTTTGGGCTTGTTTACATTAGGCCTACCACGTGGGTCGGGCAAAAAGAGCCAATCAACTTGCAGCAAAAAGCGAGACGCGTCACGTGAACAGCGAACGCTTTGTTCGAATTTGGAATTCGCTACGCGAATTTGGAAGTTTCGTCAGCGTAAACCGTAGTTTTTTCGTGATAGCACAATTAGCAGAATAATTAGTGGAATAATTCAATAATTAGGGAGAAAATCGAAAAACAAAATCCATTACCCTGGTTAAATTAATAAACGAAACACTCAGTGTGAATTTCATTGCCATATACCCACGTACAAAAAAGCCTTTGTGATTACACGGTTCACCGTTTCGGCCCATTGTTTTTGGGCGTTCGACCTATTGTTTCGGGTCGAATCTATTGTTTTTGGCAAGGAAAATGCGTCATCACGTGACATCGCAGAATAGTAATATTAGACTAGGGGTCATCACTCGCTTCGCTCGTTCGCCCCAGCCCGTCAAGTAAAAAAGGCTTAATCTGGTTGGCGCACTTCGTGCGCTGCATTCGCTCACGCTCATGCCCCTTTCTACCCCACTTACAATGGGTTAGCTCGCTGCGCTCGCCTATGGTTGGCGCACTTCGTGCGCTGCACTCGCTAACGCTCATGCCCCTTTCAACCCCACTTACAATGGGTTAGCTCGCTGCGCTCGCCTATAGTTGGCGCACTTCGTGCGCTGCATTCGCTAACGCTCATGCCCCTTTCTACCCCACTACAATGGGTTAGCTCGCTGCGCTCGCCTATGGTTGGCGCACTTCGTGCGCTACATTCGCTAACGCTCATGCCCCTTTCAACCCCACTTACAATGGGTTAGCTCGCTGCGCTCGCCTGTCTATCTATTATCAAGAAACATTGACTAATAGGGCGCACTTCGTGCGCTGCATTCGCTTCGCTCATGCCTCTTTCAACCCCACGTACAATGGGTTAGCTCGCTGCGCTCGCCTGTCTATCTGTTATCAAGAAACATTGACTGATAAGGCGCACTTCGTGCGCTGCATTCGCTTCGCTCAGGCCTCTTTCAACCCCACGTACAGTGGGTTAGCTCGCTGCGCTCGCCTATGGTTGGCGCACTTCGTGCGCTGCATTCGCTTCGCTCATGCCTTTTTCAACCCCACGTACAATGGGTTAGCTCGCTGCGCTCGCCTGTCTATCTATTATCAAGAAACATTGACTGATAGGGCGCACTTCGTGCGCTGCATTCGCTTCGCTCATGCCTCTTTCAACCCCACGTACAGTGGGTTAGCTCGCTGCGCTCGCCTGTCTATATATTATCAAGAAACATTGACTGATAGGGCGCACTTCGTGCGCTGCATTCGCTTCGCTCATGCCTCTTTCAACCCCACGTACAATGGGTTAGCTCGCTGCGCTCGCCTGTCTATCTATTATCAAGAAACATTGACTGATAGGGCGCACTTCGTGCGCTGCATTCGCTTCGCTCATGCCTCTTTCAACCCCACGTACAGTGGGTTAGCTCGCTGCGCTCGCCTGTCTATCTATTATCAAGAAACATTGACTGATAGTGCGCACTTCGTGCGCTGCATTCGCTTCGCTCATGCCTCTGCCTACTCCTCTTGCAACAGTTTGGCTCGCTTCGCTCGCCTGATAACCCCTTATCATAATTTGTTTATTAAAACCTTGGGCTTGTTTACATTAGGCCTAAGCGTCGCAAGCATGCCGAAGCAACAATGGCGGTCGCCTACTACCTAAACTACAACTATCTCACTCGAAAAACAAAACAAAGCTATCACCTGTGTTCTCAATTGTTTCCTGTAATTTTCCAGAGGTCTCTCAAACAATTAGCAAGTCTTTACAAAGATAATTCAGGTCGTAAAACACTTTGAAAGGCGCCCAGTTATCCTTTGTGTTCAAAACAAAAACACGCGTCTTCTCCAAAAGTACCTGCTGTTCAACCCGAGGGCAAATTTGCATGATAACGACAAACGCGTGACTGTTCACGTGAAGTCGCGAAAAAGCCAATCAAATTGCAGGAAAAGGCGAAACGGGTCACGTGAAGAGCGAATACTGTGCTCGAAAATGGAATTCGGGACGCGAATTTGGAAGTTTCGCCAGCGTAAACCGTAGTTTTTTCGTGATAGCACAATTAGCAGAATAATTAGTGGAATAATTCAAAATTTCAGGAGAAAATCGAAAAACAAAATCCATTACCCTGGTTAAAATAATAAACTAAACATTCAGTGTGAATTTCATTGCCATATACCCACATACAAAAAAGCCTTTGTGATTACACGGTTCGCCGTTTCGGCCCATTGTTTTCGGGCGTTCGACCTATTGTTTCGGGTCGAATCTATTGTTTTAGGCAGAGTTTCGCCACCGTCACGTGACATCGCAGAATAGTAATATTAGATGCCCATAACTACGAAGAAGTAGAAAATACACCAGCAATGTTGCATATTAGAGGCATCAGCATTAGCATGTGCATCATTTGAGCAAAAAACCACGTTTCTATCTCTTTCAGGGGGCCCGAGAAAACTCCGGATAGGAGCACCCCCATTTGAGGAAGTGAAGACTTTACGAGTCTCGCACAGTTTCAAGTATCCCGTACGGGATTAAAACTTCAAAATACACCAGCAATGTTGCATATTAGAGGCATCAGCATTAGCATGTGCATCATTTGAGCAAAAAACCAGGTTTCTATCTCTTACAGGGGGCCCGAGAAAACTCCGGATAGGAGCACCCCCATTTGAGGAAGTTGAGACTTTTTTGAGTCTCGCACAGTTTCAAGTGTCCCGTACGGGATTAAAACTTCAAAATACACCAGCAATGTTGCATATTAGAGGCATCAGCATTAGCATGTGCATCATTTGAGCAAAAAACCAGGTTTCTATCTCTTACAGGGGGCCCGAGAAAACTCCGGATAGGAGCACCCCCATTTGAGGAAGTGAAGACTTTACGAGTCTCGCACAGTTTCAAGTATCCCGTACGGGATTAAAACTTCAAAATACAACAGCAATGTTGCATATTAGAGCCATCAGCATTAGCATGTGCATCATTTGAGCAAAAAACCAGGTTTCTATCTCTTACAGGGGGCCCGAGAAAACTCCGGATAGGAGCGCCCCCATTTGAGGAAGTTGAGACTTTTTTGAGTCTCGCACAGTTTCAAGTGTCCCGTACGGGATTAAAACTTCAAAATACACCAGCAATGTTGCATATTAGAGGCATCAGCATTAGCATGTGCATCATTTGAGCAAAAAACCAGGTTTCTATCTCTTACAGGGGGCCCGAGAAAACTCCGGATAGGAGCACCCCCATTTGAGGAAGTGAAGACTTTACGAGTCTCGCACAGTTTCAAGTATCCCGTACGGGATTAAAACTTCAAAATACAACAGCAATGTTGCATATTAGAGCCATCAGCATTAGCATGTGCATCATTTGAGCAAAAAACCAGGTTTCTATCTCTTACAGGGGGCCCGAGAAAACTCCGGATAGGAGCACCCCCATTTGAGGAAGTGAAGACTTTACGAGTCTCGCACAGTTTCAAGTATCCCGTACGGGATTAAAACTTCAAAATACAACAGCAATGTTGCATATTAGAGCCATCAGCATTAGCATGTGCATCATTTGAGCAAAAAACCAGGTTTCTATCTCTTACAGGGGGCCCGAGAAAACTCCGGATAGGAGCGCCCCCATTTGAGGAAGTTGAGACTTTTTGAGTCTCGCACAGTTTCAAGTGTCCCGTACGGGATTAAAACTTCAAAATACACCAGCAATGTTGCATATTAGAGGCATCAGCATTAGCATGTGCATCATTTGAGCAAAAAACCAGGTTTCTATCTCTTACAGGGGGCCCGAGAAAACTCCGGATAGGAGCACCCCCATTTGAGGAAGTGAAGACTTTACGAGTCTCGCACAGTTTCAAGTATCCCGTACGGGATTAAAACTTCAAAATACAACAGCAATGTTGCATATTAGAGCCATCAGCATTAGCATGTGCATCATTTGAGCAAAAAACCAGGTTTCTATCTCTTACAGGGGGCCCGAGAAAACTCCGGATAGGAGCGCCCCCATTTGAGGAAGTGAAGACTTTACGAGTCTCGCACAGTTTCAAGTATCCCGTACGGGATTAAAACTTCAAAATACACCAGCAATGTTGCATATTAGAGGCATCAGCATTAGTATGTGCATCATTTGAGCAAAAAACCAGGTTTCTATCTCTTACAGGGGGCCCGAGAAAACTCCGGATAGGAGCACCCCCATTTGAGGAAGTTGAGACTTTTTTGAGTCTCGCACAGTTTCAAGTGTCCCGTACGGGATTAAAACTTCAAAATACACCAGCAATGTTGCATATTAGAGGCATCAGCATTAGCATGTGCATCATTTGAGCAAAAAACCAGGTTTCTATCTCTTACAGGGGGCCCGAGAAAACTCCGGATAGGAGCACCCCCATTTGAGGAAGTGAAGACTTTACGAGTCTCGCACAGTTTCAAGTATCCCGTACGGGATTAAAACTTCAAAATACACCAGCAATGTTGCATATTAGAGGCATCAGCCTTAGCATGTGCATCATTTGAGCAAAAAACCAGGTTTCTATCTCCTACAGGGGGCCCGAGAAAACTCCGGATAGGAGCACCCCCATTTGAGAAAGTGAAGACTTTACGAGTCTCGCACCGTTTCAAGTATCCCGTACGGGATTAAAACTTCAAAATACACCAACAATGTTGCATATTTGAGGCATCAGCATTAGCATGTGCATCATTTGAGCAAAAAACCAGGTTTCTATCTCTTACAGGGGGCCCGAGAAAACTCCGGATAGGAGCGCCCCCATTTGAGGAAGTGAAGACTTTACGAGTCTCGCACAGTTTCAAGTATCCCGTACGGGATTAAAACTTCAAAATACACCAGCAATGTTGCATATTAGAGGCATCAGCATTAGCATGTGCATCATTTGAGCAAAAAATCAGGTTTCTATCTCTTACAGGGGGCCCGAGAAAACTCCGGATAGGAGCACCCCCATTTGAGGAAGTTGAGACTTTTTTGAGTCTCGCACAGTTTCAAGTGTCCCGTACGGGATTAAAACTTCAAAATACACCAGCAATGTTGCATATTAGAGGCATCAGCATTAGCATGTGCATCATTTGAGCAAAAAACCAGGTTTCTATCTCTTACAGGGGGCCCGAGAAAACTCCGGATAGGAGCACCCCCATTTGAGGAAGTGAAGACTTTACGAGTCTCGCACAGTTTCAAGTATCCCGTACGGGATTAAAACTTCAAAATACACCAGCAATGTTGCATATTAGAGGCATCAGCATTAGCATGTGCATCATTTGAGCAAAAAACCAGGTTTCTATCTCTTACAGGGGGCCCGAGAAAACTCCGGATAGGAGCACCCCCATTTGAGAAAGTGAAGACTTTACGAGTCTCGCACAGTTTCAAGTATCCCGTACGGGATTAAAACTTCAAAATACACCAGCAATGTTGCATATTAGAGGCATCAGCATTAGCATGTGCATCATTTGAGCAAAAAACCAGGTTTCTATCTCTTACAGGGGGCCCGATAAAACTCCGGATAGGAGCACCCCCATTTGAGGAAGTGAAGACTTTACGAGTCTCGCACAGTTTCAAGTATCCCGTACGGGATTAAAACTTCAAAATACAACAGCAATGTTGCATATTACAGGCATCAGCATTACCATGTGCATCATTTGAGCAAAAAACCACGTTTATATCTCTCACAGGGGGCCCGAGAAAACTCCGGATAGGAGCACTCCCATTTGAGGAAGTGAAGACTTTACGAGTCTCGCACAGTTTCAAGTATCCCGTACGGGATTAAAACTTCAAAATACACCAGCAATGTTGCATATTAGAGGCATCAGCATTAGCATGTGCATCATTTGAGCAAAAAACCAGGTTTCCATCTCCTACAGGGGGCCCGAGAAAACTCCGGATAGGAGCACCCCCATTTGAGGAAGTGAAGACTTTACGAGTCTCGCACTGTTTCAAGTATCCCGTACGGGATTAAAACTTCAAAATACACAAGCAATGTTGGATATTAGAGGCATCAGCATTAGCATGTGCATCATTTGAGCAAAAAACCAGGTTTCTATCTCTTACAGGGGGCCCGAGAAAACTCCGGATAGGAGCACCCCCATTTGAGGAAGTGAAGACTTTACGAGTCTCGCACAGTTTCAAGTATCCCGTACGGGATTAAAACTTCAAAATACACCAGCAATGTTGCATATTAGAGGCATCAGCATTAGCATGTGCATCATTTGAGCAAAAAACCAGGTTTCTATCTCCTACAGGGGGCCCGAAAAGACTCCGGATAGGAGCACCCCCATTTGAGAAAGTGAAGACTTTACGAGTCTCGCACAGTTTCAAGTATCCCGTACGGGATTAAAACTTCAAAATACACCAGCAATGTTGCATATTAGAGGCATTAGCATTAGCATGTGCATCATTTGAGCAAAAAACCAGGTTTCTATCTCTTACAGGGGGCCCGAGAAAACTCCGGATAGGAGCACCCCCATTTTAGGAAGTTAAGACTTTTTTGAGTCTCGCACAGTTTCAAGTATCCCGTACGGAATTAAAACCTCAAATTACACCAGCAATGTTGCATATTAGAGGCATCAGCATTAGCATGTGCATCATTTGAGCAAAAAACCAGGCTTTTATCTCTCACAGGGGGCCTGCGAAAACTCCGGATAGGAGCGCCCCCATTTGAGGAAGTGAAGACATTGGAGACAATAATGCGGCAGTAAGTGTTCAAAAAACAGCAAGGTTAATAACAAAAGAATATACTCTAACTAGCAACAGTTAACTTTCAAAAGAATAAGAAGACTTCAAATAATGTTGGCTGAAACTGCGGTCTGTATCTCTTTGGACTAATTATTTGAATTTCACTGCATTTTGCAAAGCACGGCTAAACCCATCATCTTTTGAGATTATTCTGACAATTCTCAAAGAGGTAAACTCAGTCGAATTGTCTTGAAAGCATTCTAAAAGTGACTGCATAATCAGCGCAGCAGTTTTCTTTCTGTCCGGTTTAGAAAATCTGTCCAGCATCATGTAGGGCTCAATCGCAATTGAATAAAACCCTTTTCATCTCCTAGGTGCATAAAACCTTGCAGAACTTGCGAGATAATCTGCGGTTCATTCTTTCTTTTTCGTTCTTCTAATTCTATAAATCAATAAAAAGATGAGGTGTATACTCTTCCCAGTAACAAATGTTACGGTCTGAGAACAATATACTACAACTATAAGGAACAATCCGATATTCATGTAATTAATGCGAATATGTTTACCTGCTTTTACAACTCCATGCAGGATGTAACTTCCCGGAATGTCGTTACTGCGGGTAATGTAGATTTTCCCAACTTGTGGAATTTCTTTTTCGAGATGTTGCTCACATTGCGCAATGATGCCTTTTTGTCTCTCGCCAAGTTGCTGCAGTATCTATAATGTCAGAAATGCCACATGTTCAATAGTTAACTGTTTGACTTTTATTATTAAGGCTAAACCAGTTGTACACTAAATCTACACACCTTGACATCAGGCTTCAGAGTATAATTTACAAACAAGCATTTTCCTTGGCTGAAGTCGTGCATGATGTTCTTTTTCACAACTGACATAAACAATGAAAAATGCATCAGTACAAATGTTGTGCTAGATATTTACATCATCATGATACGGAGTAAAGAAACGTTAAACAACCTTACTTTGTATATATTTGTTATTGTCATCCACGTTGCATGAGGACGTCTGATGTGTTTTCTGCCATATGACGGATGCTAAAGGATCCTTATAGTGAAATGAAAGCAATCTATCAATAATGCGGGTGGTTCGACACGGTATATCTATTTGAAACATGTACCCTGTAAGCATTTTTTCGTTGTGTACCGACACAAGTGACGAAAAAGCAATGTTTTAAATGAGTAATATTTTCAGGTTATAGGTGTCTCACCTTATATAGGAGTCCAAGATGAAAAGTAGTTCGGGAGGTCTCTGATTGGTACAAGTATTTAGTAGCTTCATCGTACGAACAGTTATTTTTCTGCATCAGGTACAGTATGATTAACTCTGGGAAAATGATATACGAATGCAAGTGTAAACCGACTAAGCCAAATGTGTCTGGAAGTTTGTGAAAGACAATGCCACCGTAATCAAATAACTCTTGACTCGGTTCTCTGTAGCTGGCAAACAATTTTCGAATGATGAAGCCTATTCCTGCTGAACATTTTTCTTCTCCAAGAAGCTGCAAGAAATACTTCGATTCTCTCACAGCACCAGACAAAAACGCATTCTTGCTTGTTAAAACTGCGGCCAGTCTTTCCGACAAGAGAGTCCCTGATGCAAATTTTTGTCGTGCCGTTCTAATTGTGTCTACAATTTTAGATTTGTTAGCCATAAAGCTCAAAGCCAATTCGTCATCACTGTCGAGTACATCTTCATCATCGCTGTTGCTATTACTCTCTGGAGTGGAGTTGTATTTTGCCCTGTCCTTGTCATCCTCTTCTTCATTCTTTAATTCACCATCAGAATTTGACATGTGGCAGGCAGCGTCAGAGAGCCAATGCAAATAATCAATGCTTCTCTTTATTTGGTGTTTTGCAACAAGACGTGTTTCCACAGGCACGATTGCAGTCTCCTTTGTGTTCTTGAACTTGCGGTTATTTGTAGCCTCCATCATTTTGTGCGCAATCCAAGCTCGCAAATTGCTTATATCAGCTGTTGTTACATCTATCACCTTCTGTTGCAAGAGATGGAGTGCATTGGCACAGGTGTAGGCACCACAATCAAAGGCGTTATGCTGCTTGGGAATTGTGTCTGGACTCAATAGTGCCCATTCGTTGACATCGAAGGAAACGTCGTTATTGGCACACCAGACCTTCACGAAGCTAAGCAGCACTGAAAAAACTTCAGGATAAATTTTGTGATACGAGTCGCAGTGAACCATACCATGTCTCCTTGGATATATTCCTACTAACGTCCAGTGCAAATTGTGGCCATGCTCTGTACGATGATGGATGGGAATAAGCTTTAAATCACAATTCAACCAATCTGGGTCTTTCATGTAGTTAGATGCCTCTATTGAAGGTCTACCATCTACAAGCGAGCTGTAAAAATGTGTCGTCGTGGACTCCGCTTTGATGTTACGTGCTTCAGCACACACAACATCCAAATATGCTGTAATGCCGCTGCCATTTAGCCAGTTCTTGCCCGCAACTGTCATTACATCACCTGCATTTATTCCAGCGCTGTGTGGCAAATTCATTTCGATCCCAAGCCATAATCTCATTACTCTCGAATGCTGATTTTGGTTTAAATGCCATGGCTTGTCGGAACGGGCCCATGTTGTCGTTTTTCGCCAACAGGAAGTAGAATGGTGTCCTTTGTTCTGAGATTGCATCTCTCTTCACTGGAATAGTTCGTGCAAAATACATGGTTTTGATGATCCAATGTTTTGCAATGTCCCATGAAAATCAGAAGAGTTGTTGGAGTGAAAAGAACATCAGAGAAACGAAAGCCAGTTGGACTTTTCAAATAAATATCACGATGCCTCTGCTGTATCCGTGACTTTAGCGTTTTGTTCCTCTTTGCAGCGTTAGTTTCCGTTGACTGTAATCTCTTCAAGCTTCACACAAACGACTGTCATGTATTTCTAAATATTCCATCAATCTATTATAATTTTAGAGCTGCAACCATTTAACTAGCCGGATTCCCTAGACGATATCCAATAACAAGATACGTGTCCGTGATACCTCTCCAACTTGAACCATCTATAAGTGGAGCAAGCACCCCTATATATACCCTCTCCTGGGGAATTACCCCATTAAGTAGTCAAAGTCATTTACATTATCAATTAAAGATATAATTACAACAGCTTGATTTCGTCCCAACTAGATACAGTTTCTGGTACGAATTCGGTTGCACGTGCTTTATTTCTACAACAACTTAATACCATAACGAGGCCATTACGTCATTGTTCTCGCATTCCCCCTTCAGTCGTGTCCCTTCGCATGCGTGGCTGTTCTAGCTACTTCGATCAGTCTATTGTTACTCGCTAATCAGCACACAGCCAGAAAATAACTGCAAAAAGCTGAACTGACAGCTGTTCATCTGCGGTAACAATAGCTTCCTGTTGGCAAACAATCACAACATGGGCCGGGGAAGAATGAAATTGCAAGCTATGACTTCGTTGTAAATATCTTTCCAGTATGTTCAATAATTAAATAACAATAATTCTACAGATAGCCGATCTGAGACAATATATGTTAAAACATGGAAGACACCTGAGAGAGAGTTCCTCTTCACCCGATCGCTTTTCCACTCACACCGAAGGCCAAAACAATAGAAATCCACCCCACTTTTGTTGAAGATCACTGTCCCACTCACATCGAAGGCCAAAACAATAGAAATCCACCCCAATTTTGTTGAAGATCACTGTTCCACTCACATCGAAGGCCAAAACAACAGAAACCCATCCCACTTTTGTTCAAGATCGCTGTTCCACTCAGATCGAAAGCCAAAACAACTGAAACCCACCCCACTTTTGTTGAAGATCGCTGTCCCACTCACATCGAAGGCCAAAACAATAGAAATCCACCCCACTTTTGTTGAAGATCACTGTCCCACTCAGATCGAAGGCCAAAACAATAGAAGTCCACCCTTCTTTTGTTGAAGATCGCTGTCCCACTCAGATCGAAGACCAAAACAATAGAAATCCACCCCACTTTTGTTGAAGATCACTGTCCCACTCAGATCGAAGGCCAAAACAATAGAAGTCCACCCTTTTGTTGAAGATCGCTGTCCCACTCAGATCGAAGACCAAAACAATAGAAATCCACCCCACTTTTGTTGAAGATCACTGTCCCACTCAGATCGAAGGCCAAAACAATAGAAGTCCACCCTTCTTTTGTTGAAGATCGCTGTCCCACTCAGATCGAAGGCCAAAACAATAGAAATCCACCCCACTTTTGTTGAAGATCGCTGTCCCACTCACATCGAAGGCCAAAACAATAGAAATCCACCCCCACTTTTGTTGAAGATCACTGTTCCACTCACATCGAAGGCCAAAACAACAGAAACCCACCCCACTTTTGTTCAAGATCGCTGTTCCACTCAGATCGAAAGCCAAAACAACTGAAAGCCACCCCACTTTTGTTGAAGATCGCTGTCCCACTCAGATCGAAGCCAAAACAATAAAATCCACCCCACTTTTGTTGAAGATCACTGTCCCACTCAGATCGAAGGCCAAAACAATAGAAGTCCACCTTCTTTGTTGAAGATCGCTGTCCCACTCACATCGAAGGCCAAAACAATAGAAATCCACCCCACTTTTGTGAAGATCACTGTCCACTCACATCGAAGGCCAAAACAACAGAAACCCACCCCACTTTTGTTCAAGATCGCTGTTCCACTCAGATCGAAAGCCAAAACAACTGAAACCCACCCCACTTTTGTTGAAGATCGCTGTCCCACTCACATCGAAGGCCAAAACAATAGAAATCCACCCCACTTTTGTTGAAGATCACTGTCCCACTCAGATCGAAGGCCAAAACAATAGAAGTCCACCCCACTTTTGTTGAAGATCGCTGTCCCACTCAGATCGAAGACCAAAACAATAGAAATCCACCCCACTTTTGTTGAAGATCACTGTCCCACTCAGATCGAAGGCCAAAACAATAGAAACCACCCTTCTTTTTTGAAGATCGCTGTCCCACTCAGATCGAAGGCCAAAACAATAGAAATCCACCCCACTTTTGTTGAAGATCACTGTCCCACTCAGATCGAAGGCCAAAACAATAGAAGTCCACCCTTCTTTGTTGAAGATCTGTCCCACTCAGATCGAAGGCCAAAACAATAGAAATCCACCCCACTTTTGTTGAAGATCGCTGTCCCACTCACATCGAAGGCCAAAACAATAGAAATCCACCCCACTTTTGTTGAAGATCACTGTCCACTCAGATCGAAGGCCAAAACAACAGAAACCACCCCACTTTTGTTCAAGATCGCTGTCCCACTCAGATCGAAAGCCAAAACAACTGAAACCCACCCCACTTTTGTTGAAGATCGCTGTCCCACTCACATCGAAGGCCAAAACAATAGAAATCCACCCCACTTTTGTTGAAGATCACTGTCCCACTCAGATCGAAGGCCAAAACAATAGAAGTCCACCCTTCTTTTGTTGAAGATCGCTGTCCCACTCAGATCGAAGGCCAAAACAATAGAAATCCACCCCACTTTTGTTGAAGATCACTGTCCCACTCAGATCGAAGGCCAAAACAATAGAAGTCCACCCTTCTTTTGTTGAAGATCGCTGTCCCACTCAGATCGAAGACCAAAACAATAGAAATCCACCCCACTTTTGTTGAAGATCACTGTCCCACTCAGATCGAATGCCAAAACAATAGAAGTCCACCCTTCTTTTGTTGAAGATCGCTGTCCCACTCAGATCGAAGACCAAAACAATAGAAATCCACCCCACTTTTGTTGAAGATCACTGTCCCACTCAGATCGAAGGCCAAAACAATAGAAGTCCACCCTTCTTTCGTTGAAGATCGCTGTCCCACTCAGATCGAAGACCAAAACAATAGAAATCCACCCCACTTTTGTTGAAGATCACTGTCCCACTCAGATCGAAGGCCAAAACAATAGAAGTCCACCCTTCTTTTGTTGAAGATCGCTGTCCCACTCAGATCGAAGACCAAAACAATAGAAATCCACCCCACTTTTGTTGAAGATCACTGTCCCACTCAGATCGAAGGCCAAAACAATAGAAGTCCACCCTTTTTTGTTGAAGATCGCTGTCCCACTCAGATCGAAGGCCAAAACAATAGAAATCCAGCCCACTTTTGTTGAAGATCACTGTCCCACTCAGATCGAAGGCCAAAACAATAGAAATCCACCATTTTTGTTGAAGATCGCTGTCCCACTCAGATCGAAGACCAAAACAATAGAAACCACCCCACTTTTGTTGAAGATCACTGTCCCACTCACATCGAAGGCCAAAACAATAGAAATCCACCCCACTTTTGTTGAAGATCACTGTCCACTCACATCGAAGGCCAAAACAACAGAAACCCACCCCACTTTTGTTCAAGATCGCTGTCCACTCAGATCGAAGCCAAAACAATGAAACCACCCCACTTTTGTTGAAGATCGCTGTCCCACTCACATCGAAAGCCAAAACAATAGAAATCCACCCCACTTTTGTTGAAGATCACTGTCCCACTCAGATCGAAGGCCAAAACAATAGAAGTCCACCCTTCTTTTGTTGAAGATCGCTGTCCCACTCAGATCGAAGAAAAACAATAGAAATCCACCCCACTTTTGTTGAAGATCACTGTCCCACTCAGATCGAAGGCCAAAACAATAGAAATCCACCCTTCTTTTGTTGAAGATCGCTGTCCCACTCAGATCGAAGGCCAAAACAATAGAAATCCACCCTTCTTTTGTTGAAGATCGCTGTCCCACTCAGATCGAAGGCCAAAACAATAGAAATCCACCCCACTTTTGTTGAAGATCACTGTCCCACTCACATCGAAGGCCAAAACAATAGAAATCCACCCCCACTTTTGTTGAAGATCACTGTCCCACTCAGATCGAAGGCCAAAACAATAGAAGTCCACCCTTCTTTTGTTGAAATCGCTGTCCCACTCAATCGAAGACCAAAACAATAGAAATCCACCCCACTTTTGTTGAAGATCACTGTCCCACTCAGATCGAAGGCCAAAACAATAGAAGTCCACCCTTCTTTTGTTGAAGATCGCTGTCCCACTCAGATCGAAGACCAAAACAATAGAAATCCACCCCACTTTTGTTGAAGATCACTGTCCCACTCAGATCGAAGGCCAAAACAATAGAAGTCCACCCTTCTTTTGTTGAAGATCGCTGTCCCACTCAGATCGAAGGCCAAAACAATAGAAATCCACCCCACTTTTGTTGAAGATCACTGTCCCACTCAGATCGAAGGCCAAAACAATAGAAATCCACCCACTTTTGTTGAAGATCGCTGTCCCACTCAGATCGAAGGCCAAAACAATAGAAATCCACCCCTTTTGTTGAAGATCGCTGTCCCACTCAGATCGAAGGCCAAAACAATAGAAATCCACCCCACTTTTGTTGAAGATCACTGTCCCACTCATCGAAGGCCAAAACAATAGAAATCCACCCCACTTTTGTTGAAGATCACTGTCCACTCACATCGAAGCCAAAACAACAGAAACCACCCCACTTTTGTTCAAGATCACTGTTCCCACTCAGATCGAAGCCAAAACAACTGAAAGCCACCCCACTTTTGTTGAAGATCGCTGTCCCACTCAGATCGAAGGCCAAAACAATAGAAATCCACCCCACTTTTTTGAAGATCACTGTCCCACTCAGATCGAAGGCCAAAACAATAGAAGTCCACCCTTCTTTTGTTGAAGATCGCTGTCCCACTCAGATCGAAGGCCAAAACAATAGAAATCCACCCCACTTTTGTTGAAGATCACTGTCCCACTCAGATCGAAGGCCAAAACAATAGAAATCCACCCCACTTTTGTTGAAGATCGCTGTCCCACTCAGATCGAAGGCCAAAACAATAGAAATCCACCCCTTTTGTTGAAGATCGCTGTCCCACTCAGATCGAAGGCCAAAACAATAGAAATCCACCCCACTTTTGTTGAAGATCACTGTCCCACTCACATCGAAGGCCAAAACAATAGAAATCCACCCCCACTTTTGTTGAAGATCACTGTCCCACTCACATCGAAGGCCAAAACAACAGAAACCCACCCCACTTTTGTTCAAGATCGCTGTCCACTCAGATCGAAGCCAAAACAACTGAAACCACCCCACTTTTGTTGAAGATCACTGTCCCACTCAGATCGAAGGCCAAAACAATAGAAGTCCACCCCTTTTGTTGAA
>RQOL01000828.1:600000-837918 GCA_013076295.1 Sanderia malayensis
TGCTGTATGACAATTTTTCAAAACCCAGGTTGGCATTGGGTCTAAATCGCAAGTTGCTGTTGTAGATTTTTTTAAAAGACTGTTTACCTCAGTCTCACACAGTTCACGAAATGAATTGATGGTAAAGTCGTATTTTGGAATCTCTGATTGATAACATGGACGATCATGATCATCGTTGGTCAGCTTCCTGTCTATTTCAACTTGGATTTTTACTATTTTCTCGGTAAAGAATTCAATGAACTCGTCTGCTAGCTGGAATGCTGAGTGATGCAGAGGGAGCACAACTTCATCTCTCCTTTGGAGGATTTTTGAAGTGTTTTAAATAACTTTTGAGAATGGCATGGCATGGCATGTTGGATGTTTAGGACTCAGATCACACTGAGAAATAATCATATACTTCACAAAAGTCTTCATTTGCATGCGTTTATTGTTTGTGTTTTGCAGTACTCGTCCCCCTTTTGCGATTTCCCCAAGCAATAATGTCGTGGCGGTGGTGACTGACGTTTTGTTGTGTGGTGAAATTTCGGCCCTGCCGCCTCTTTCCTGTTCGTCCAAGTGGTCCTTGATTTCCAACAAGTCCTTGTGGGAAATCAAGGATTTTCCCCTAAAAATTTCCAGAATGTTGACTAGCTTTCAACAAAATTAATCCAGCGGATGCCACGTACTGACTCGCTTCATACCCTCATGAAAATTACTTAGGCCACTTTTTACAAAAACAACAACCACAATATCGATATCCCCCAACCCACAATAACGCCATGAAAAAAGTTGTTCTTGCGTTCTTTCTGGGTTGTTCAGCTTGTTCTTGAGGCTCTAAGCTTGTTCCTGGCTGGTTGTTGGGGTTTTTGGACTGTTCTTGGGTTGTTCTTGGGTTGTTCAGCCTGTCTTGGGTTGTTCTTGGGTTGTTCAGCTTGTTCTTGGGTTGTTCCGCTTTTTAGTAACGACGTTTGATGGAGTGGGTTTAAATGAGCTTGGAAAAGCTCTCACTTTTACAATTTTGGGTTTTTCAAGTATTTTAATTTTACGTTGGTTAGAAATACGAAAAGACCACAATGGTATATTTGTAAGCGTCTTCTTTTTGCATTGCAATGGTTAAGATCTTGGTTTTTTCATGACGAGTCACATGAACATAATCCCAAAGATGAAATAAAATTTCGTCATCTTTTTCTAAAGGCCAACTGTTGTGACCTTTGTTGGATTGCCATTATTTTCCATTGCAGATAAAATTTCTCAAGTATCATTTATTGGCTCAAATGGTCTCCATCCAGAATCAACCGATTCACTCCTATAAAGTCATCGAATCTTGGACAGATTGCGAAGTTTGAGTGAATTTTCTGCCTTTCTGAGATGATTCATCAGAACTGTTTTGCGTTTTCAGAGTTTACTAAAGAAGACAGAGCTTCTGCGACAAGTCATACATGTCTGTAGAGAGAGGTTTTTTGCCGAACTCTCATTTAACTTGTTCCATCTGTGACCTTGACAAGGAATATACCGAAAACCACATCAAAAAATCTTTTACGCATTTCTGAGCTCCCTTGAAAGTACCTGACATTGATCCTGTATAATCATAGGACATTAATTTTTGAGATTCTAGACTGGGGGTGGTTTCAGACACTCTGTTGTGTCACGTATGTGCTCATCACATGATACTTTATAGTAATTGTTTCGTGTTTTATTCCTGTGTTTGTTGTAATTTTACTTGGTGAATTATTTATGTTGATTTCATGCTTTGTGATAACTGTTGTGTAATGTGTATCTGTCATTGGAGTAGTGTGTTCATCGTAGTGTTTTCCATTGCTAACATGTATTATCCAGATCGCTCATGTACTTATATAATCAAGTTTAGTTATAAAATCGTCAGATACGAGTTAGTGATTGAAGAATAAAGAGCTTAAACACACTGTGTTTCTGGTTGAATTCTCTGGCCACCAAACGTTATAAAATTGGTGAAAGGAGTGGGATAGTAAACCAACCACCACAGTGACCACATGTCACAACGGCAAGTATTATACCAGAGTGTTTTAGTGAAGGGAAGTTTGATGCTTGGCTGAAACATTTTCATTTTTGTGCTCTTGCCAATGGCTGGGATACCGATGCAAATACCTGGCCAAATTGCCCACATTATTACATGGCCCGCTGCAACTTACTATGACTCCCTGGAGGCAGATGATTGAGATACTTTTCCTCACTTGACAGCCAGCTTACGGCAATGCTTTGGCCTGGCTGTGGATCGCGAGTGTCACTATTGTGCCTTTGAAAATTCTACACTCCGGCCATAGGGGGATCCAACATTATTTTTATGGCATTTGAAAGCGTTACTCAGCGATACGGAGCCGAGTTAATCACCAGATACCTACGTTGCCTCATTAAAGCACCAATTGATGAAAGGGCTTCCAGCAACCATTCAAGTGAAGCTTTTATAAACCGATCATGTGCCAACTTCGGATGGCATGGTATCCTTCCCAAAACGCTATCGGGTAATTGAAACATTCTTCTTCTTCTTTATGTTCCGTCCTCTGTTTCCCGAGGGTTGGAGGATATGATTGAAACATTGCCTTGGGAAAAAGCTGACTTTGTGATTTGTGCTACTGGGCCTGCTGAGCCCTCTGTGGCTATGGCCGCCCTCCAACATCAACAGGAGTAACAACAACAACAGCTTGCCAGGTTGATAGAAATGATGACAGCCCTCACCTCCGGTCAAGCTGACCTTGTTGCCGCTTCTTTGGTTGCGCCTACCCGTGCCATGCCAACACACCGCAACAAGGTTGTGTGTTGCTTCCGATGCCACAGAGAAAGCCATATTGCCCACTATTGCCCGTGAGCTGCGATCCGATGCCCAGTGTGTCCCAGTTGGGGACATCTGGCAAATGAATATGCCACCAACCACAGAAGGGGATGGAGAGAGAGAGAGAGAGAGAACAAGAAAGCCAGAAAGACAGTAGTATAGAATTATCGTCATCAAACTACCAAAGGGTGCCTTGTTAAGGGGCTGGAGCGATCAGCGCTCCTCCGTATTTTCTTTTGGAGATACTTCTGTTTCCCCTCAGCTCAAAAGTTCTATTCTGCTTGCCAACTCTTGTTATTTTGCGAAATTTCCAATATTGGGGTATTGGCACTCATTCACACAGGTTCAATGGAGTCCATTATAAGTTTGCCTGGGTTTCAACAAATTTCTGAAAACTGTAGGCAGCGCAACTAGCCATGCCCCACTCTCAGGAGTATTTTCAACACGTGTATTTCACATCACAGGCAACCCTTAAACTCTCTGGGCTCAGTATCCATAAAATATCCGTGTAGTGATTGGTGTTATTTCGGCGAACTTCTAGTGTGTGACAATGTACTGCAATATCTTCAATGCGTTTTGGGGTGGGATTTTCTCACCTCTAACCTGCTACAGCTAGCTACCTTAGGGATTTCTAGTGTAGCTCATTAATACAGGTCAATACAAATACAGGTAATGGGCCCTGCGGGGGGGGGCATTTCTCCAGTCCACTGACCATGGACTGGCTTTTGTAACCTCAACAAATGATGTAGTTATACCAAGTCGTACTGAGTGTGTCTTTCAGGCCCGAGTGCCTAAAAGTAGCGATACTCAGTTGGGTATGATTTGTACTTTAAACAAATCTTTTGAAACCCCCTTTTATACAGGGTATGCCATTACTTAAGCAAACATGCGAAATGTTTTTGTTTGAATTTTGAACCCTTCTAACGTTAATATGGAGCTTCACACAGGCGAAAAAATTGCTAAATTTTGGCTAGAATAGACGGCCCATCAAGCCTTACAAAACACATTTGATAGTATTATTGGTGCCAGTTTAGCTAATTGTCGTAAACTAGATCCACAAACATTAGCTCAGTTACAAGCGGCAATCAGTCCTGATCTTGAAGACCATCAGAAACAACATATCCGGAGGCATTGTTAGCTTTTCCTGGTGTATTTAACCATGAGCACAGATCACAGTCATATCCCATAAATATAACATGGGCATTCCACGCCCATTCATCAGTATCCCAGACGATTGCCTTTTCAGTTTTGTGAAGAAGTTAATTCTCCGGTTTCAGATATGTTGAAGCAAAATGTCATGCAGCCTAGTATTAGCTCATGGGCTTCACCTACAATCCTCGTCAAAAAGAAAGACCACACATTGCTTTTGTGTTGATTATAGAAAAATAAACTTAATAACAAGACAGGACACCCTTCCCTTGCCTCGCGTGGATGACCTACTTGATTCTTTGAGCGACAATGAATGCTTTAGCGCTTTCGATTTCCTTGGTGGATACTGACAGGTCAGAATGTCACCAGATGACAGAGAAAAGCAGGATTTGTCACGCCCGCTGGCCTATTTGAATTTTTACGGATGCCCCATGGCTTGCCGACGGCTCCTTAAATGTTTGCCAGAGCAATAGGAGTAATTTTATCTAGCTTAACATTCACTATCTGTCTTTGCTACTTTGACGATTTCATCATTTATGAACTGTTTTACAATGTTTCCATGAACATAATATCCGCGTAAAAGCCTCGAAATGCTTCTTTCCTGCTAAAACGTTGTCTACCTGGGACATTCTGTTTCTAGTAACGGTGTACACACTGATCCCCATAAAATCAAAGCGGCACGTGATTTGCCAGCCTCCACTCCAGAAAAACTTTGATCTTCCCTGGGTTTAGCGGGCTATTACAGGTGCTTCATCCAAAATTTTCCTACTATAACATCGCCACACACAAAAAAGAATGTTTGTTTTAAATGGACTAGCTCACACCAAACTGCATTTGACAACCTGAAACGACCACTTTTTCAGCGTCCGTTTTGGTCTACCCTAATTTTCGACTAGTAATTCCAAATTCTGACTAACAACAACGCTTTAAATTGACTGCATTCTATTGAGCACAACTTTCGCATTGCTCGGATATGGGATCTCCAGGAATTTCAATTCACTCCATAACATCGGCCCGGCACAGTGAACCAAAATGCAGGTGTTCTTTCCAGACAAAAGGTATCAAATCCTGCTTTATGATTTGCCAGCAGACCAGGTATTTTTGGGGGGTTTCATTTGTTTTTTTTTCAGTTGCTGGGTTTTTTCCCCGCACTTTTAGGGCCTCCTTCCAGAGCCATTGCCATCATGTTAACTCCTTTTGATCCTCGCCTGTAACATGCGAGAAAGTCACGCAGCATACTCTTGCGTTGGGCTACTGCAAGGACATGCTCACAGATGCCTGCACCTTTATTGAAGCATGCCTTGTCTCAAATCAGCACCCCACCTTTGCCATGGGTCATTTTGTACTGTTTGTTCGAATGGCCTGCCACATTGTAAGCACCGTTATTTGTGCCAGGCTGCGGTGTGACGTATCCTGGTGATGCAAGAAGATCGTTTGCCTTCTCAAACATTACTTCCAGTACAGGTAGTCGCACTGTGTTTAATTTTGCTTCCAAGGGAGTCGTCCCTAACTGTGTAGCATGTTGGGCCACAATTTCATGTACCGGTTGAGTAGCCTTTTTTCTTTTCTTTCCGTATTCATGTCAGCTTTCACGAACTTGCATATGTGAGACGCTTTTTGGGCATATGTCATTTGACCCCATAGGTCATCCCCAACAGCAAGGTGTTGAAATCATTTAGCTGGGATGTATGGGCCTTTGTTAAACACAGCCCGTTCTTCGTCCTTTTGCTGTATTGTAATGATCTCCTCGAAGCTGTTAATAAATTCGCTTGGCTTTTTCGCGTCGAATTGAAGATGATGCTTGATAACAAAATTTGCCGATTCAACATCGTTTTTTGTGTACTGTGTCGGTGGATTGCCATGTCCAGCATAAATTCTTACTGGCTTCATCATGGATATGATGAGGTCTGCAACCTGCAAGATACATGTATACATAGGAAATGTTAAAATTGTTGCAGCTTTATTGTACATATGAATAACTGACACAAACCACAATCGCGGAAAGCTGTAAATTTTGCATATTACCTTTTCTTTTTCAAACCACTCGTGAAATGTACACGACTCCTTCGATGCGGATTCTTGTTCTAACTAATGCGGACTAAAATTTACTCTGCATCTATGCATCAGTCTTTAGTATGCAGGGCATGCAGAAATGCTTGACACTAAAATTTACTATGCATCTTTGCATCAGTCTTTAGTATCAAGGGCATGCAGAAATGCATGACTATAACATTTACTATGCATCTGTGCATCAGTCTTTAGTATGCAGGGCATGCAGAAATGCGTGACACTAAAATTTACTATGCATCTTTGCATGAGTCTTCTGTCCATATTGGAAAGTCTTCATGACTTTCAATGGAGACCATTCATATTTATCTATCATCGGATACAGTATCTGATTATAGACATGCTGCGTGAGTATGCCCATGCAGATGAAATTGTGTATAGCATCACAATAAAATTCAGTTCTGCATATTCGCTTCACTGTCTGAGTTATACAATACCTAATAGTCGCTACCCTTATTTATATAAATGTAGTCCATTTTCGGCGTTTTTCCTCAGTGAACATAATTTTCAATTCCAAAGTGCTGTGCTTCAGCGTGCATCCCATTCAGGGGCCATGCAGAAACGCATGGTCATGCAGAGACGCATATGACACAGTGACAATGGATTATTGCAGTATTCACACGCCTCCTGTGGTTATCTGTTCATTGCTCAACCTCTTCCTTCCTTTCATGTGCGTGATAAACAACCAGCTAACGTTTGTAATTTAAGTTTGTTTATCGTTTCCACCAGTTCTATAATCTATTTTATCAAGTTTTGCCGTGTGCCTGGTTTTGCCAAGATAATTATACATTATGAATTTTTGTATTTACTACTCGGGTTTTTGTCAAAGATAATGAAATGCTAAAGTGGTGCGCTGTTAAAAAGTTGCTGAAATTGAAATCGTTTGGTTGACATGCATAACCATGGAGTTCTTGTTAGAAATTATATATCTTGGTGATTACATTGAAACCTAAGGCAAAGTAAAGGTCTATATTGTTGACAAAGTCAGGCAATATAATCCAAACCAGAACACCAGGATGAAGCCCAACATTCTGCTGGGAAGTTTTTCTTCGAATTCACATTTAACTTGTAAAATCTTCGATCTCTGGACAATAATACTTACACTCCTAGACTGGATTTTCTACTTTTTCTACACAGCTATGACCATAACTACACTTGAAATATTACCAAAATATGACCTGCTACTTCAAATACACATCAGAAAGACCAAATGGGGTTATTTTCATGCATTATTAGTCCAAAATAGCAGAATTCTGCTTTACCCGTGCCAGGACCTGCTCGGCCTAGCGATTTTGCAAATTTTTAACTGACCCGTGTAATATCTTTGAAGTTGTTAGCGAGAGGGAGTCAGCACACGACTACAACTGGTTCGACTGTATCTTGACTGATTCAATATTACATTCGACGATACTAAAAAGCGGAAAACGCCAGAACATGCCAGAACAAGCCAAGAACAGGCTGAACACTCCAAGAACAAGCCAAGAACACGCCAAGAACAGGTCGAAATAATCGTTAAAAAGCCGATAACAATCCATTGCGATCAATAACTAAGCTAGAAGATGCCATTCTTACCATTTCAGTAACTTTTCTTGAAGTTAGAACATTAATTTTTAACTTTCTTGTCCAACATTTAGGCCGCCATGATGACAACAATTCACTTCCATTGTTATTGCAAGCTTTTGTTGTTTTCTACCAATCATCAGGGTTTGCAAGCTTTGGATTCGTTTTGTGATGGTTTTTTCTACAACTGAAATTTCATTGACTTTTTTTACTTTTCCATTCAAAGCAAAATTTTTCTTTCTCTCTGATTCTGTTAAAACTGCCAGTTGCATCTCATTGATCAAACTTTTATCATCAACAAAAATTACATTTGACAAAATCCCCCACGTGACAATATGCTGTCAGCAGCAGTTTTATGAAAAAATTTTGCACTTGAACGTCATCTTAAGCCGGGCGCGTTTTCTTCCGCCTATTTTCCCTTGTGTCTTCCGTTGCCACGCGGTTCACAGTCTCTTTTTCGATTCCATTGCATGAATATATTGATGGCCTAGTCTCACAAGAATTATCCGCAGCAAAAAGTTGGGAAAACAGTTCATACTTTTTTTTTGACGAACAAATAATTGCAAATGCATTGTTTAATAACTAGACACAATATCTAATGTATTTATTCATCACTTAAGCCTATTCTAGTCATATATTGGATTTCCATATTTGCTTGCCCTATCTGTTTTCTTGCATTTCCGTATTTTCTTGCGCTCTGAGCTAGCACGGTTACTTTTTCATGCCCTGATGGAAAGTTTGTTCAGGTGTTACTGTTATTTTCTATCAAGTAGCTTTAAATGCACTCAAGTTTTTTCGTGTTACATATTTTGCATTTCACGTTGGCAAAAATAATTGAAAAGTTGACTTAAGTTGACCAAAACTTGGGGCCAAGCGTACAACAACAATAACGATATCAGATCAAGATTAATCGATGACGTAATCGATAATTATAAAGGTGTCTCTTTTGGGGGGTGAACATCGATAAAATAAAACTACATCTTAAATAAAGTAATGAACAAGAGGATCGTTCATAAATTTAACATCTGAAACCCCAGATATAACCATTCCAGAATGTAGCGACCTGCGCAACTCAGAAGAGGTTGGGATTAATGAGCCTACTGCCAGACTACCCCGCCTTCGCCAAGTTATTCAACCGCCTCAGCATTTTGGAGAATTAGCGGTGCATTGAAACAATTACGAAGGGGAAGATGTCACGTGTGTGCTCATCACGTGATACTTTATAGTAATTGCTTTATTCCTGTGTTTATTGTAATTTTATTTAGTAATTTATTTATGTTGATTTCATGATTTCATGTGATAACTGTTGTGTACTGTGCATCTGTGATTGGCGCAGTGTGTTCACCGCAGTATTTTCTGTTTTTAACATGTATTATCCAGATTGTTAATTCAACCATTCATACAAATCAAGCTCAACCGTTATTGTATAGTATTTATTAGATTTTGATCAGCGCCATGGAGCCCAACATAAGATAATTTGCTATCCTGTATCAAATCATGATACAATTTCAACTTTTATATCAGATGTCATTGCAGTTTTTATGCCAAGTTCTACAATTAACATTATTTCTACAATTAACATTATTGAACTGATGCACGTTCAAAGTACCACACTTTTTCTTAGGCCCTTTGTTGAATATGGTGCGCAGCGCATATGCCACTTCGCAATATAATTTAGGCTGCGGAAAGGATTAAAAAAAATCCATTGACTTTAGTTTGTGTACGGCATAGTCTCCGTGAATATAAAGAATTTTCTTAATTTTTTGTATTCTGTTGCTCATTACTTTAGCCTCGCTGGATTTCATTAGATTGTTATTTACCCATTTAATGTTTATTTGCATCCATGAATTTAACACTGGAAAAATCGGCATCCACCCAGCTTTTTTTCACAAATTTAAAATTTGGGGATTTGATTTCTTCGAACATGATTTATGAGCGCAAGGTGAACTTTAATATATTTAATGTAGCATAGCATTACTGCATCTTCAGTGGAATATTGTGTTGGAGAATGACAGAATTTAAAAAATAATGCCCTTATTTTCCATTCAGTACCTACCTTCATTTTATTTTTTATTAGATCAACTATGGACCATTGTCTAATGATAGAAGCAAAGGTGTTCAGTTAAGTGTTTCAAGCGATTTGTGTCGTGACATAGTTTATGTTCCATCAGGCATAAGCCTCGTGGCTTTCGAAATATCTAGTGGAAAAGAGTTACAGAGATATGTTGGCCATCATGATGTTGTTAATTGCTGCTACTATGACACTAATTACCAGGTTCTATTTATTTTCATTTTACTTTACTGCCTTTACTTTTAATCGTTTTCAATTGCGCTGTTTTTTATTGCATTTTGTGAAAGTGAATACTGCATGAAGCTTTTCTTCGAATCGACTAAAGTGTTCGCTCTTCATGCAGGAAATCTACAGTGGAGGTTGTGACAATCAATTGCTATTATGGTCACCGCACTTGGCAGATACGACAGATAATAATTACGAGGTAAACTGTGATTTCTTTTATGGTAACTGCAATTAGTCATCTTAGTGAAATGTTTTATACAGAGAGGAGTTACCTTGTTTTACCATTTTTGGATCTTTCTTGTAAAATTCAGAAACCAATAATGCCAAGTTACTGTCATTGAAAGGAAATTTGCTAAAAGCTCGAGCAATAACCAGAAACTCGTCTTTAATCTTTTTCAAAGAAATTTAGGGAGGTTTATTTTTTACAGGATCAACCGAATTGGAATGAAGTCACGTATGATAAATTTGCGCATGATGCATGGAGTAGTGACGATGACTAGAGTAATTGGCTTACTTTTACAAATCAACTTTTTCTCCAAGTGGGTTTCGGCGGTTTGTGAGTTGAAGAAGTCCGTTGCATTTTTTCCAAAACTTGCATTACTTTTTTAATTTTACATCTAGTTGTCGACGTCTTCACCGACACCCCCAGTAACTTCGACACACCCGCACTCTTCCCTACTTTTGTCTTTTTTGAATATTTTTGAGAATGTAACAGTCAACAGTAGTATATAAAATCAGACAATCAAAAAATGAGTTCCCATTAATAGTTCACAACAAGCATGTCAAACCTTTCTGCTGTTTGAAAATTTCTGCCCGGTTTCTTTCCAGATAACGTTGTGCCGAGGTTGTCAGGGTATAGCTATTAACCACAAATGCGCCAAAGCTCTCCAGATATGACATCAGCAAAATGTTGAGGCGAGCATCGATTAACGAAAAGAGAACCGCCCAGGGCGTAATTTAGTGTGGCCCGGGCCACAAATTGTGGTCTTGGAAATGTTATTATTGGTGTTGGAAAAAAGTTAGTGGGCCAATTATTTTTGTTTACTTTAGAAGAATGCTTTTGTGAGAGATCCATTGCACCCTTTTCTCATTTTAATAATCCTCAAATCTACTCAGGGCGTTGCTTATAAAAAAAGAGTATATCAAAATTTACGATCCTTAGGTGTTTATCACTTTTTTCAGTCCATCACCTAGAAATATCCTGCAAATGTGCTCGTTTTTGCATTCCTCTTTATCCTTCCTTCTTAAATCTGCTTGTTAACGTCCCAGCTGTTTGACGAAGGGTTTTTAGTCAGATCAGCACACTCTTCCGTTTTTGTGTCCTTGGCCTCAAGCATATAGCTGGTGAAAATCAAAGCTTGCTTGCTGTTCTTACAAGTATTTTAGTGCTTTTAAACACCAAACATAATGTCATGACACAACATTTTCTTCATTCATTGATCCTTTTTTCGCCCCAAGTGTGGTTGGAAGCGAACTTATCTTTAGCATTTGGCAGCGGAGACAGAATACAAGAAAAACAACACAAGTTTTATGTGGGAGTACGCGGAAATGGTTCATGGCAGCAAACGTCTCGTCAGCCCTAAATGGGGGGTCCTATATGCAATACCTGAGCCCCCTTTTTAAAACAGCTTGCTGAGTCTATGAAAAGTGAGAGTTAAGGATTGAGCGAGCACTTGCTGCCACAAAGTACGCTCTGCGTAATCCCCATAGACGAAACAAAAACTTATAACAGGAAAGTAGCTATATTGTATGAAATACTTATTATAAATTGTCAGCTCTACTTCGATTGTTGGATGCCTCAAGCAGACGGTCTCAGGGGCTCTAACATAACGTTCGTAGCAGTCAGATGTCCAACGGCCAAAGGTTTTGATGAACCAAGAGGGCATTTTTGCTGCTGCGGCTGACGTAGCTGCACCTATGCGGAGGCTGTGTCCGGCAAACTCGGATGAGGAGAAACCGCACTGTGAGAGTAAGGTACGTACGTCTTTGGTGAATGCGTCTTTTGAAAGGGGTTGCCTAGAACGAGAGAGGGCCAGAGGTGAAAGTGGAGAGTTTCAGGTAGGGTTGCAGAGTTTTGACTGCACAGAGAGAATTATTGGTGGCTCTGATGACAAGGGAAACTCCCCGTCGAAACTGGTCAGTTTTTGACGACTTCACGTCCATCCCGAGATGATTGGGTTGCTGTGCGCTTGGTAACAACTTGATGTCAGAGTGAGACAGATGACAATATTTGTCAATTCTTGTCCAGACGTGAATTTGCTGGTGCAGAGGAAACCGAAGAAAGCCAATAGCAATATACATCGCGGCCCATAGCATGATGCTATCAAAATGCCTTGTTGCATATGGACGAAAAAGTTCAAAATATAGGTTTAGGTGCTTTGCTGTTATTGGGCGTCAGATGTTATTTTTCTGCCCTTGCACACACTTAACCCCCTCAGTATGTATTGTAGCCGTAGGCATTTTTGAAATTTGAAATTGTTTTGGAGATGAAGATTTTACCGCAAATAGTTAGCTTTTAATCGTTACATATTTGACCGTTTTGGCAAGAAAAACGGCAAGATAATGTAGGGTGGCTTCGTTGGTTGGAAGGATAGGGCCTGATTCGTGAAGTTTAAAACCAAAACAAAAGTTCAAAAATTGTATTTCACTGGGTATGTAAGACTGCTTTGTGTTGATTGCCAAGGACTTTGCGGGATAGCGATTCGGGTTGGCGTTCAAAGATGTAAGACATCCGGGGGTAGCTCCTCTGGAAATTGGTTGGCCCAGGGGGCAAGTTGGCGAAAACGATGTACATGAAAACGAGATAACACTTCAGCGATGTTGTTCTTGCAGCCTGCGACATGTCGTGATTTCATATAGAATTTATTTTTTAAGGTCAGCTGGGTCAGTCTACGCAAGAGTTCCATTATTTTAGGACATTTGGATCTTTTTGTGTTGATGACATGTACAACAGCCTGATTGACGCAGTTCAGTATCATTCACTTACAGTACTACGAGTTACTCCAAAGAGTACACACGACGAGAATTGCAAAGAACTCCTGCCAAGCTATACTGATCTCGGGGGAATCTAAGCTTTGGTGGGAGCGCCATGGCCCTTGAAACCAATGTGTCTGATAAAAAATCCCGTATCCGTGAGAACCAGATGCATCTGTAAACAAATACAGGGTGTTTGAGTCCTCCCAGGATCTGTTTAAAAAGAAGTATTCCCCGTTCCATGTGTTGAAAAGTACTTGCCACATCTCAACATCTTTGTAGAGTTCCTGATTAAGTCTAATCTCTAATGTGATGATAGTTTTTCGAAACACCAGCCGTAAGTTTGATAACATGTTGTAGAAACACGCGACCGGGGGATGACCTTACACCCAAAATTAAGCAGACCGGTTAAAGGTTGTAATTGTTTGAGAGTAGCGGTGCGCTTAGATTTCCCTAGGTTAAGTTCATGACGAAGGCGAGAAATCTTTTCATCGGGGAGGCAGGCCTGGATGATGTCAGAGTCCATATAATCCCGGCGGGCATATAACCCCAAGAAATTCGAGGACCGTGGAGGGGCCTTGTGTTTTGTGGGGGCTGGGGGATGCCGAGATTTCGAAAAGTCATCAGCATGCTGGTAAGGCTGATTTGACAGTTGGATTTGGCGTCCCCCTCTGAAGAAGCAGGCTCAATGATCAAAAAATCATCTGAGAGATGAATAATAAATGAAATTCCGCATTTATTTGTTGAAATCAATTCCAGGGCGCCCGGAAGATGGTTGAAAATGAGCGGGGCATTTCGAAGGCCGACGGGTAGAACTTTGTTGAAATAGTATTTTCCTTTCCATTTCCTACCAAGGAGCTCCCAATCGTCAGGGTGGACTGGGATTTGTCTAAAAGCAGCTTATATGTCAGTCTTAGCCATGTAAGAGCCCTGGCCAGGAGAACGAAGAGCAGAGATGGCATCGTCAATAGTGACGTAGGTCATAGAGAAAGATTCTTTGTCGATATTTGAATTGATAGGATAGAGCTACCAGATCGGGGGTAAGATAGGTGAAAAATAGTGCGAAATTTATCTGAGTTTTTCTTAGGCACGAGCCAGATAGGCGAAACGTAAAAGTTCGAAATTGGGGGGGGGGTTAAAATGGGGCCACTTGTGCGGCCCAGCAAGACTTTCTGTTCGAGGTTTTTTGAGACAATATCGGGGTGCTCAAAGGCAGTAGGCAAGTTGTGAGATACCTTAGAAACGCGAGGTCCCTCGAAACCGACACGAGCTCCATAGCGCAGTTGATTACATAAGCCATCTACAAACCCGAGGTCTGGCTGGCCGGAAAGGAAATCATACAAATTATCAATCAAGACAGGTGTTTTAACAACATTAAAATCAAAATTACTGACATAATCACAAGTAGAAAAGTTATTTTCGGTGTGGGGTCTGGTTGCTTGTTTATCTGTAGGGTTTGACGCTGGGTTGGCAGGGAGGACGGTTGAATTGAAGGTGCTGGATTCTTTGAGCAGGCAATGCGGGTGCAGGCAATGCATTATTCGTGAGTGCACAATTCATCCAAGTCTTAATGTTATTTTAGCTACAAATCGCCAATTGGACTCAGTTGCTCAATTCTGCACTAACCCGAATGAATTCTGTGTCTTAGCTGTCGACCCAACTTTTAACATCTTTGACGATAACAACCTTTCGAAATTTGCGACTACAACACAAACAGGCGGGAAAACGACCAGTTTTCATTAAGCCTATGCTGATCGACCAAAGAAAAAACTGGCAAGCATATTTCCACTTTGCTCATCGGCTACGGCTAGAAAATCCTGCTTTGGATGCAATACTTGCATGTCGAACAGACGGGGAAAAGGCTTTAATTGATGGTTTCCAACGCAACTTCTGGTATGTAGCATTTTTGACTCGCGACGCGCATGCGCAAGCGAGTATATGTTGGTGAGTGGGGAAAAATGTCGTGTTCTGTGTCTGTGTCTGTGTCTGTGTAGACTTTTACTTGCCCATATAAGGTATGTGCCTCAGATTCAAACGTTCACTTTTGATTTGAAATGAGGCTACCAAGTATGATATCACTTTGCAAGTTTTTCATTGGATAAAGTGTAAACTTGTTGAAATAACAAACAACATGACGTACCATACTAGATGCTGGGCACGCTGTGGCAGGGGGGACCACGAGCACGATCACGCACGGAGACGGGGAGCATTTTTGACTCGTTGGAAGCATCAGGTGAAAAGAAGAAAGTTTTCTAGCTATATGCTTATGCAACTAATACAACAATTATAGTATTTCATTTTTGTTTTGGAAAATCATATGATTCCATAGAATTAATGTTTAACAGTTGCCAAAAATTTATTAAATAACAAATGAACTGACCAATTATCAACATAAGTTTTATTTTCAAAACGGGCATCCAGCTCTTTCAGAGATAGGTAGGCCTTCACAACCCGATTCTTTATCATCACTGCCGTACCAAGCTAAGAGGTTCTCCTTCGTGCGAGTTTCGACTATACGAACTGACTACTGAATAGTCTTCGTCTTCTTCGCTATCCTCAGGAAGACTTCCTCCTTCGCTGTCAGAGGAATTTGTTTTGAACTATACTATTTTCGCAATCCGACATTTTGAAATAGCCAGACACTGTTTCAACACAGGCCGCCCGGGCAGCTCTTCCTCAGAGAACAATAGTTGAAAAACAATAGCTCGGTTCATTCTGACGTCACACTGAATCAAAATCTTGAAAGTTTAATTTTTTTCAAAATTTGTTAAAATTTCTGTTTTTAATTGAAAGCAACGAGAATTGACTCATAATGTGAGGAAAATATCGCGCAGACCTGGCTGTGTTTGAGCTTGGAAAAAATATACTTATACTCGTCAGAAAACACTCAAAATAGGTTCATAGTGATACTCAGATCTTTTTCTCTCCATCTCCGTAAAAAGTCGATATGTCATTTCAGGCTGCATAAGCCCTTTAATTTAATATTACTTTCTTCACTTTCTGGATAATACAGTGAAATAAGCCATCTGTCGCGAGTCACCTCAAGGTTCCTTTGATCGCGTTTGCTTTTCAACTGTAGTAGCCTTGCTATTATAATTAATCTATCATTAATATTTTTTCATACCATTAGGTATGCAGTATTCTTGCTTCTTGCACTTTAAAGACAATGTAGAAAGAGAACTGAAAAAGAGAGGGATAACATCAAAAAATAAGAAGTTTTTATGCAAGACATTTTTGGAGGCAGGATGGTGCTACCAAATATTACGGTCTTGTTGACTGTGACACTGAAAGGGAGGTGTCAGAAAAATTTGCTAATTTGAAAAGTAGTTGGGACAAGCTGGAACAAGAATCCTCATCGAAGGCATCGTGTACATTTCACGAGTGGTTTGAAGAAGAAAAGGTAATATGCAAAATTTACAGCTTTCCGCGATTGTGGTTTGTGTCAGTTATTCATATGTACAATAAAGCTGCAACAATTTTAACATTTCCTATGTAAACATGTATCTTGCAGCTTGCAGACCTCATCACATCCATGATGAAGCCGGTAAGAATCGATGCTGAACTTGGCACTCCACCGACACAGTACACAAAAAACGGTTTTGAATCATCAAATTTTGTTATCAAGCATCATCTGCAATTCGACGCGAAAAAGCCAAGCGAATTTATTAACAGCTTCGAGGAGATCATTACAATACAGCAAAAGGACGAAGAACGGGCTGTGTTTAACAAAGGCCCATACATCCCAGCTAAATGATTTCAACACCTTGCTGTTGGGGATGACCTATGGGGTCAAATGACATATGCCCAAAAAGCGTCTCACATATGCAAGCTCGTGAAAGCTGACATGAATACGGAAATCAAAGAAAAAAAGGCTGCTCAACCGGTAGATGAAATTGTAGCCCAACATGCTACACAGTTAGATATGACTCCCTTGGAAGCAAAATTAAACACAGTACCACTGCCTATACTGGAAATAATGTTCGAGAAGGCAAACGATCTTCTTGCATCACCAGGGTACGTCACACCGCAGCCTGGCACAAATAACGGTGCTTACAATGTGGCAGGCCATTCGAACAAACAGTACAACATGACCCATGGCAAAGGTGGGGCGCTGATTTGAGACAAGGCATGCTTCAATAAAGGTGCAGGCATCTGTGAGCATGTCCTTGCAGTAGCCCAACGCAAGAGTATGCTGCGTGACTTTCTCGCATGTTACAGGCGAGGATCAAAAGGAGTTAACATGATGGCAATGGCTCTGGAAGGAGGCCCTAAAAGTGCGGGGAAGAAACCCCCAAAAATATCTGGATCTGCTGGCAAACCATAAAACAGGATTTGATACTAGGCAAAGTCACGCAGAAATATAAAAGCAAAGCCAATTCTGCACTGGAACAAATGACCAAAACACGTTGCAATGGCAACAAATGCAGCTGATGGCTCAGCAAATGGCTCCACAGATGCATATGCCCGGTCCTGTCATAGCAACTCTGCCTCATAACTTCAGGATATGTAATGATGTTTTGCCGTCATGTACTTTTTAGACTTTCAGAATTGTGGCATTTTTATTTCGAATTTGAATTTTGACCATTCAGGAGGCTGAATTCACGCTGAAATGGGTTACAGGGACGACTGTGTCCAGATGTTATAGCTGTTCGGGAAAAATTACTAACGCTCCGCTACCCGGTCCCGATGACATTTCCATCGTCTACAAAGACGTCAGAGAATACTTAGACAGACAAATAGAGTAGATAATGCAAAGGCCGATTGCTCAAAACATACATTTTCATATGAGACTGGCGTGTGTGCAAAGAAAATACCCTGCATTTTACAGGAACAACTTAAAATCTTCAATTTGTAAACTTTTTGCGAAGGAACACGTAAAGTGTGACATGTAAATCACTTGGATGAGTTTATTCGTAATTTATACGTAGTAGATCAAAACTCGTGCTAAGATGGGTGTTAAAAGATGTAGAAAAACACAAACATGTATGTTTTGCTACAATATATCATATATTTTCCCATTACAATTTTTGAAAATCATTCCATGTTTTCCATATTTCATTCCATTCCATTCCACCATCCCATCGTTTCATCATTCTATTATTCCATTCCATCATTCCATAATCCCATTATTCCATTCCATTTCATCCCATTATTTCATTCCATTCCATTCCATCATTCCACACTCCATGTTTTCTAGATAGCCTGAAGAGAGCAGTATTCTGGTGACTCATCTGACACTTTCTGAATTGCAATGAAAAGCACGCGGAAGTGACTCAAGTGTCACACCCAGTGCTATGCTGTGGTGTTTTGCTTTCTGAATTCTTTGAATTTATAAATTGGAAAGGATGTATATTGAGTATTTTTTGTTTTTTCCTGAATACAGGATTTTCCAGCCACTGTGTAGCTTTCAAATTCAGGGCATTATAGATTGAAAGTTCAATTCACCTCTCTAAGACTTTGTGCACTTGAAACAACAAGTCACAATTACCCCCAGAATGTGCCCCCAGTTTAGAAAATGTTGAAAACAGAATGCAGATACCAGATCGGAACCCCAAACTGACCCTATCCTGTAATTTACAGCAAAATCTGAAGATTATGTTTATTATGAGTTGTTTTACCCCTTACCTCCAAAATAAGCCCCAACAATTAGAACCTCATTTTAACTGACTTCAAATCTAAGCTCTGTACCCGTTTGCCCCACCGAGTGATTCGTTGTTGACTGATTTACCTACTCTTTCTGTTACTTTGACTTGGACCGTATATGTCAGGTCCCTATATGTCATCAGCAATAATAGATTTCAGCAAATTATTCTTAATCAAGGTGTACGCTCAGTTTGAAGATGAAAAATAAAAAGCAAATCTTTGTAATGTGACTTCACAATGAAAACAAAACAGTACCAAAAACGGAGGAATGAATGTAGAAAACCCCGGATTAATAAGAAAACTAAATTAAATGCACATCAACAATTTGAAATCTGAAGTTAGGATTTTCTGGACCGGGATTACTTTCAATACCCCCTGCTAAAAACAATTAATGTTATCTCAAGAAGTTGGGCGGTTAGCCTACAGGAGTAGGGATACGCTTTTACGGTCGGTGTCCCGATTTGCCGTGCAAATTGTCCGGCCGGTAAACCTGGCAGTACTAACCGAATGGTCAAACTGCAAAATGATGACTGAAATCATAATGTAAATCAATAAACACTAAAAGAGGACAGGGAGGGTGGGAGGAATTGAATTGAACGTGTGCGAAGCACACTCGTTAAACAATGATTAACCCACCTATAGCGGCTATTACTAAAAGCGGGAACTGGGAACGGTCGGGGAACGAAATAACCTGGGAACGACCGGGGAACGGTCGGGGAACGGTCGGGGAATAACCTGGGAACGACCGGGGAACGGTCGGGGAACGGAAGTATGAAATTTACCAGTTAAATAAATGCGGAAACGTTTATAGAACGTTACGAAACGTTTATCTATTATAATTGTAAATAAAATGTACAGTCTTAATAGGTAAACAAGGTAAATTTTATAGTTTTAATGTATGTGAACAAGGAAAGACCAGATGCATTTTGTGAATGTGAATATCGCCCGCTTTGATGACTTCCAATTCGATGTTTGTATCATCACTCCGTCCAATGCCAGCTGTCAACGATGTCTGTTCAACACCAATAATTTAGTGGTCAGGGGGTAGACTGTAATTCAGAATTAATGACTCGTCTAACCAATAACATATAATGAAAAAATATACTATGCCCCATGAAACAAACTCGAAGAATGAAATAAGAAGAAATACACTTTAAAACCGAGAATATACAGAATTCAATATATAAGATATGTAGAATTAGAAAAATGTGATTGAGTATCATGTAAGACATATATAATTAGAATATAGAATTTTTTAAAATTTATTGAAATTTATTTCATAAGAAAATGTCAACAGAACAGAACAGTATAATAAACGAAAATATGAGTAACCAGAAAATGAGATAAGCTTACACCAGAAAATTAACATCAATGTTGTATTCAGGGTTTGGAACAGGAGAAATAACACTGAAGCCTTTTACTCTTTTCTTTATAAATATATACAGAACATTATATCTCGAACTAAACCATCTGTATAATCATACATTCACGACTCTACCTCTATTCGCGAGAGTCTGTTTCCTATCTTCTCTAATCTTATTCGTAATCTTAATCTATTGAATTCTCTATACGTTTACCGTTAAATACGATATATCACGTGATCGTTTACGTAAATCCGTTCTCTAACTACTACAACCACAACAACAACCTTTACAACACACTCCCCCGGTTGTTTAAACCGTTAAACAACATCATATGACTAAATATTTCGAATTACAAGATAATATAATACTCTATAATCTAAAATGCAAAGTTGAAAATATAATAAAAGTTCCTTTAACTGCGGATACTAAAAAGCCTTTAAGTTGTCCCTCCTGGTTAGTTCTGCGATAACTGCTGCGGATCGTTTTGGCCTACCAGATGCTGTATCTGGCTTGCCTTGCGCTTGCGCTGCCTTTGGTTTGCTTTGCTGACAAGTAACAGATTCCTGCAGATTGCTATTACCGCCTTGATCGTTAGCGTTGTTAGTAGGAATTTCTAGTGGTATTAACAATTTCAAAGCTCGATTTAATACCTTCTTACCTTCTGTTGATGCAACCTGCACCTTGGCTGCTCTGACTGATCCATCTTTTCCTTTGAACAGATCAATTACTTTAGCTAATTTCCAGAAATTTCTTTTCTTCTGATCGTTTCTAAGAATAACAATATCGTTAACGTTTATAATAGGTTCCTTGCTCACTCCTTGTGGTCTGAAAGCCTGTAGAAGAGACATTAAATATTCTTTCTTCCATTTGTTGGTGAATTGCGCCAACAGTCTTCGGTGGTATCGTCCTCTTTTTGATAGACTTTCGTATGTACTCAAAATTTCCGCTGTATTTTCTGATGGCAAACATTGTAAGTTCCTGCCATTGATCAATTGGGAAGGGGTTAATGCGTACGTTATGCCATCCGTGTCGTCTGCAATGTATGTCAGTGGTCGTGCGTTAATTACAGACTCAACTTCTGTTACAAGTGTACTTAATTCGTAATATGTCAAGTTGGCTTGGCCAATAACCTTATTCAAACACCGTTTTACGCTTCTAATCAGCCTTTCCCACATGCCCCCTTGCCATGGGGCAAGCTCTATTATGAATTTCCATGTTATTTGGTTGTTTTCCAAATATTCACTTAATCTCGGAGAGCGCTTTAATTTCTTTATTTCCTTAGCCGCAGCCTTATACGTTTTAGCGTTGTCACTTATCATTAAATGAGGTAAACCTCTTCGCGATGTAAATCTTCTAAATGCTCTAATAAACGCCTCTCCATCTAGTGACTCTACTAGCTCCAGGTGCACCGCTCTTGTTGCTGCACATGTAAACAAGCACACATAGCATTTCATTTCTCCTTTATTTTCTACAATCAACGGTCCTGCAAAGTCTACTCCTACGTTTTTGAATGGAGGCCCGTCATCTACTCGAAATTCTGGTAGATCTGTGCTGAATTTGGTCTTAAACGCTCTCCCTTCAAGTTTCTTACACAGTGTACAAATTCTTATCAATTTCTTTGTCACTTCTCTCCCCCGGATTACCCAATATTTCTCTCTTACTAAATTCAAAGTGTCATTGACTCCATTATGCATGACCTTACTGTGACACTCCTTTACTATCAATTCGGACAACTTACTTTTAGCTGGCAACAATATCGGTCTCTTGCTTTCATACGGTATGTTAGCATTATTCATTCTACTTCTGCAACGTAACACGTTTGTTTCGTCTAGATACAGATTAAACTGATTTACATATAGGGGAATTCTCTTTTCGCCCTTTCTAGTTTCTGTCAATTCTAAGAATTCGATTTCGTTTTTGAATGCTTCCCCTTGGACACACTTAATCAACCTCGTTTCTGCGTTTATCATTTCTGAAGCCTTAAAACCTTGCTCGTAATTTCGATTCGCTTTATTTCGTAAATTATCAATAAACCTTAACACCCATGCCACTGTTCGGATCAATTTGTTCTTGTTACTGAATCGATCTATTTCAATTAATTCCTTTACCCGAGCTTCCGAAAACATAACATGTGTTACAAATGGTTCATGTTTCCTTTTTTCTTTCATTGCTTCGCTCATGTCGTTGTCTTGTGGGAATGTTGGCCATTCATCATTGTTATTCTTCAAGAACTGGGGACCCTCCCACCAAAAAAGATCGGGCTCAAAACACTTTTTATAATTCCCTCGAGATGGTAAATCGGCTGGGTTTTGTGTTCCCGGACAATAAAACCATTGTTCACGTTCTGTTGTTTTGACAATTTCGTTTACTCGATTAGTAACATAGGGTGTCCATACCTTATTATTCTTAATCCAACACAGTGCTGCAACTGAGTCAACCCAATAATAGGTGTCTATGTTTTCAAAGCCCAATTCGTTTGAAACAATATCCTTTAAATTGTTAACCAATTTTGCTAACAAAAGAGCCGCTGATAATTCTAACCTTGGGATTGTTTGTTTTTTCATAGGATTGACCTTGGCCTTACTTGCTAAAAACTTTATATCAATTTCCCCTGACTCGTAGATAACTCTTAAATATACGACACAACCTTGTGCTTTATCGCTCGCGTCCGAAAATCCATGGATCTCAACCCTCTGTACTTCCTTATCCTTATGAAATACACATCTGGGTACGCTTATATCGTGCAGTTTTCTCAACTCGGAAATCAATTTTTGATACTCTGCTAAAAATGGTTCTTTTAAACCTTCATCCCATCCAACCTTGTTTATACACAGTTCTTGAAAGAGTGATTTCAAATTAATCGTAAAGATGCTCAATGATCCCAAAGGGTCAAAAATTTTAGCAGCAATCTTCAGCAAAGATCGTTTTGTTTTGGGTAGCATTTCGGCAAATTCGACAATTCCCATTAAATCGTAATAAAATACATCTAAATCATTATTCCAATTCATTCCTAAAATCTTTGTATTCCGTTGTGACTCGTGTTTCGTGGTTTTTTCGTTTAATTCTGATTTGTTAGATACGTCATTATCCTTTTGTTCTCGGTTATGTATTTCCTTTATCAGGTCCTTGTCGTTACTTGCCCATTTACGTAAATTAAATCCCCCCTCGGCCAAAATCATTTTGGATGTCTCATAAATTTCCAAAGCTTCTTGTTTCGTTGTTGCGACACAGGACATATCGTCAGCATACAATCTATTCAAAACTTTGCATACTTCAGGAAATCGTTTTTCGTATTGTGCTACATGCTTTCTTATTGTTTCACCTAGTATTGAAGGGCTACTTGTTAATCCAAACACTAATCTCTTATGCCTCAATTCTATTATTGACGGATTTGGTTTACTTACATCGTCAAACCAGAGAAACCTCAGTTTGTCCTTATCTGAGTCATGAATTTGTATTTGAAGAAATGCTTTCTCTATGTCGGCTGTCATTGCAATCGGTTTCATTCGGAAACGAATCAATGTATCAAACAGTAAAGGCATGTAGTTGGTTCCGATTTCTAGCCTATCATTAAGTGATGGAGACTCCTTATTCATCCTTGCGGAACCATCAAAAACCACCCTGAGTTTAGTTGTCTCCCGGTCGCGTCTTACTACACCATGATGACATAGATAATGCAATTCATTATTTCCTGTTTTTCGATTTGCCGGTGGCACCTTTTCGATAATGCCCTTAGCAATTTGGTCTTGAAAATAATCATCATATTCCTTAAGCAATTCTGGTGTTTTTCTCAAATGTGAATGCAACGAGTTTAAACGACTTTTACTTAACTCATACTGATTATCAAATTGCTTATCTTCAAATTGAGATTTCCAAGGAAGACTCACCTCGTATCTTGAATCGTCCTTGTTGAATTGAATCTGCATTCCTGGTAACTGATCTTCACCCTTCGGCTGCCCTACGGCATTCGGTATTTCGTCTTGTGTAAGCCCGCAGGCTTCTTGATTCCAAAATTTGTTCAAAGATTCCACGATTTCTTGATTTTCATCTACTACTTCACTGCTGGAGGGAATAACATCTAAAACTACATGAGAACTGACATTAAAGCAAAACGATCTTTCATTCTCGTATGAAACTGGGCCTGACAAAAGCCATCCCAGCTTACTGGACATAGCAGTAGGTCCAGTACCGCCCTTAATAGATTCACCTGTAACAAAATCAAAGTAATAGTTTGCTCCAATTAGTAGGTTAATATTCTTATCTTTACGGTTGTAGCTATCTGCAAGTTTCAGGCCTGCCAAGTGCGCGTATTCGCTTACGCATACGCTGTTCGTTATCGGAGAACATATCGTTGGAAAGCTTAAAGCCTTAATCGGAATTACTCCTTCATCTATCTCAATATTGACTGTAACTAACTCACTCTCATTTTTAATTTTCTTATCTGTACCAAAGGTATTTACATTAACAGTCTCTTTTTTCTCACCTTTCAACCCAAGTTTCTTCTTTAGTTCTTCTGTGATGTAGCTTCGTTGACTTCCTCCATCGAATAAGATATTTATCTTTGTCTTCTTTGTCTTGTCGTCTCCATATACTATTGCTTGGGCTGTTTGCAACAGCACTCCTTCTCGTCCCTTAGATGCCATCGTCGACGTGCTTTCCTCTTCTTTGGCCTTTACTTCTTCGTGTTTCTCTCCTTCGCATATGGCCGTGTTGTGTCTTCTCCCACAATCTCTGCATTTGATTGTGCTTTGACATCTTTTTGCCGTATGACCAATCTTCAGGCATAAGAAGCAGCGTCTTGTGTTCTTCAACAATTCTTTACGTTTCGTGACATCTTGTACTACTGTACAATTCGAAGCATAGTGAGCATTTTTGCAGAAGAAGCACTGGATCTGTCTCTGTTTGTCTGCTGTTACGAAAGCTCTTGTTGTACCGCTTACTTGCTGCTGTGAAGCTCTGTCTGGCCTTCTATCGTTCATCTTCACCTTTGTACTCACTTCTCTTGCTTCGATCTCTTTCCTCACGATCTCTAGTATTTCTTCTATGTCCCACACATCTTCTGTTGTCTTCCTCGCAACTTCTATCGCAATTTCGCTCGGTAGTCTGGTCATTACTACTGGAACTAAAAGGCTTCCATACTCCTTTGATGTCACTCCTAGCGATTTCAATCCTCTAATGTGTATATTCAAATTATCATATACTTCCCGAGTTGACATCATCGTTGTCTTATGGCCAAGATTAAGCAGTGCTTGCATGTGGGAGCTAATGATTTGCTGTGTTTTCCCAAATCGTGTCTTCAAAATTTCTTTCACTTCATCGTAATTACCTTCCGTCAAATCCATGCCTTCGATTGCTTTATAAGCCTGTCCTTCCAACGCGTTGACTAGGTAACTCATCTTCTGGATTTTCGGTAATTCTTCGTTCTCATCAATTGTGCATGTGAAGGACTGCCAGAATGCTTGAAATCTCATCACATCGCCGTTAAACTTTCCCAGGCTGAACTTCGGTAGTCTTATTCCCGTTAGCATTCTGCTGTTACTTGATGTGTGACTGTGGTTAAGAGGATTTGGCGTTGAACTTCTTCTTTCGTGTACGTTCTGACTCGTTAATCTGATCCTTAGTCCATCAAGCCTTGTGACGATCTCTGTGATATTCGTATTAATTTCGTCCGATTCTTCCACTTCTCTTTCAATGTCTTCTAGATCGCACAGTTCCATAATTTTTTCGTTAAGCTGGTGGAGGTATTTCTTCTTTTCCCTCAAGGCATTTATCAATGAATCAGCCTTTGTGATCACTGTATCCCGCGGCATATCTTCCGATTCTCTTAATATCATGTATGCCTCTCTCTCTACTTTCGTTACCGTAGCTCTGTTACCTCCTCGTATTCTTCGTAGTCTGTCCAATCCATTATTGGTTATCTCGCGTTCTTCTGGATCTCTCGTGGCCATTCTTTTGCCGTTTCTGCTTAAATTCTAATCTTCAACATTCAAAGTCTTCCTTGTTAATTCTGCTCCTGCCCCACGTTGGGCGCCATTATGTTGTATTCAGGGTTTGGAACAGGAGAAATAACACTGAAGCCTTTTACTCTTTTCTTTATAAATATATACAGAACATTATATCTCGAACTAAACCATCTGTATAATCATACATTCACGACTCTACCTCTATTCGCGAGAGTCTGTTTCCTATCTTCTCTAATCTTATTCGTAATCTTAATCTATTGAATTCTCTATACGTTTACCGTTAAATACGATATACCACGTGATCGTTTACGTAAATCCGTTCTCTAACTACTATAACCACAACAACAACCTTTACAACAATCAAACTCAAAGTCAGAAGATAACCGTTCAAAGTGTTTTGCCGAAAGAAATGCAATGCAATCTCTGTTTATGGCAGTCATTTGACCACAGAAATTTGGGTATCTTAACAAAATGCAATTAATCTTAAAATGAAAATGAACATTTTGCGGATACGGGCTGCAATTGCAAACCAATTGTCCTGATGTTCGGTCGCGATAAAACCTGTGGTCTCGGCAGAATACAACAACATCGTCAGGCGGACCAGACGGTGGGTTTTATTTTCATATTTCCACTTTTCTCCTTCGACGACTCTTCTCTACTCCCTTTGTTTGCCTCTTACTGGCCTTTGTCATTGGTGTCAGAAGCTTTTGTTTTTTCGTCTTTTGTTCTGCCTCTCAGGAGTGTTGTTCGACAGGTTTCACGTCACGCGTACTTCACGGTGCCCACCTCATGCCATCCCTCAGAATTACCTTCGTGACGTCATTGAAAAAAGCGAATACGAAAATTTTCTGTCAATCACCGACGGATAACCGACGGGCATGACCGGCAATTTCTTTCTCGGGGATTCGACCTGAGCTATGACCTCGCTACGACAAATTCAAAATTTGGCGGGAATATTAAGTAATTTAAATCATGAGGATGATTTACTATTACCCAATTTCTTTCTATTTAAATATTAAAACAATAAAGCATTGTTGAACAAAAACTACATTTTACATTTAACTTTAAAGTATATAATTTATACCAAATGGAAAGCTGCTATACCAGATAATTTATTTAATAACAAAACTATAGACAGGTCAAGAATAAAAACAAGGCTTGGTTTTACAAGCTGGCTTTCCTATCATATAATGTTTCACTAGATGCTAGATTCATTTCAATGCAAGTTAAAAATGTTATTAACTGTGACAGGGTTGAAAAATCATTAAAAATATACTGCATATACATGCATAGTATCACAATATATCTAGCAATGCATGTATATTTGTGAAAATGCACATTTTTTGACAATTCCCTGTCAAGGGGTCTTTGAAAGGGACATTTGATGGAGTTGCATAAATCCAAAATTAATTCATCATAGAAGGCAAAATGCTTATAAACGTTGACTCTTTCCACAAAAATTATTCAACAAATAATATTTGATAAAGTCTAAATTTATAAAAGTTAATTCATGAAACACACAAGTTCATTTCATTTTCATTATACGGAACATTGGGCTATCTTGTTTTTGAATGATTCTTTTAAAAAAGCCTTTCAAATAGACGTAATATGTTTATGTTTTAACGTACATACAAATGGTTGTTGTCTATCTCTGATAGGCTTTTTGCAAAGAGAAGCTAATTTGCTATGTTTCATGATGCACACAAATGGGCTGTTTTGCAGTTTTGTTTGGATAGGTTCTGTACAAACTTCATTCAGTAGGTATGGTTTTAGGGTACAGACTGTATATATAATAGTATTAAGTCGTTTCCCACTTTTTGATAACAAAATCTACATTTCATTTTGTTCGATTGCCATTCATTTTTAAACACTCACACGCTAACTAAATTGATATATTAAATTTAATAATTTTGGGAGCTTTCACCTCACATCTGAGGTCTCCTCAGCCAACATATCAATTTAGTTAGCGTGTGAGTGTTTAAAAATGAATGGCAATCGAACAAAATGAAATGTAGTTTAGGATATAACACTCGGGAGTCAATAAGAATTTTAGCAGAATCTGCTAAAAGAAGAAATATTGATAACAAAATCATCGTTCCATTTAGTACTGCACTGCGTGGACAAAAAACTCAACAGTCCCATCTACAGTATTTAAAATTAAAACATATCAAAAATCCATATATGTTAGCTAGGGCCTAGCCAGCTATTTTTGGGCAAGCAAACTGTCCTTCTCTAAAAGCCTACTGAGGCAGTGATAAACAATCATCGACTTTGCTCTCATACGCTCTTGCTAGCATCGTTTGCGCTGAACTTGTTTTTGTCTTCACTGGCATTGAAAAGCTTAGTGAAGGTGAAATGACAAAAAATCCACCGCCATTGTGAAAGTTTGTGCAGCTCCGTCGGTCTCGGTCACCGGTCGGTGCTGGCTGTTCCCTCGCACTCGCACCGCACAATCGTTAACAAAAACTATACTCGGTCGGGACGAAAATTAAGGTGACGTCACAAAGGTAATTCTGAGGGATGGCATGTAGTGGGCACCGTACTTCACTCTTTGAATCTAAATAAACGTGCTGCGGTGAGAAACCCCCTGGCAAACACATTTTGAAATGACATAGTCATTCTATGAAAGATCTAATAAATGTTTTGCTGGCTATTACTAAACTTTAAAACTTTATCTTGTTTAAATAAAATTCACTGTTATCTTTAGCAAGAGGTGGAGTTTGTGTTACTGGCAAAACTCGAATGAGGGGAACTTAGGGAAGCATGATACTTGTTGTAACTGCAAGGTGTTAGTGTGTGCTGTGTTCCTATTTGCTAGGAAGAGATGACGTGCGTAGACTTCGCGTACCTATGTTATAAGATGGCGCATCCTTTCTACATTCTTCGAGTTTGTTTCATGGGGCATAGTATATTTTTTCATTATATGTTATTGGTTAGACGAGTCATTAATTCTGAATTACAGTCTACCCCCTGACCACTAAATTATTGGTGTTGAACAGACATCGTTGACAGCTCGCATTGGACGGAGTGATGATACAAACAGCGAATCGGAAGTCATCAAAGCGGGCGATATTCACATTCACAAAATGTATCTGGTCTTTCCTTGTTTACATACATTAAAACTATAAAATTTACCTTGTTTACCTATTAAGACTGTACATTTTATTTACAGTTATAATAGATAAACGTTTCGTAACGTTCTATAAACGTTTCCGCATTTATTTAACTGGTAAATTTCATACTTCCGTTCTCCGACCGTTCCCCGGTCGTTCCCAGGTTATTCCCCGACCGTTCCCCGACCGTTCCCCGGTCGTTCCCAGGTTATTTCGTTCCCCGACCGTTCCCCGTTCCCGCTTTTAGTAATAGCCCACCTATGGCTCATAAAAATAAATACCTCAAAGGAGAGGAGATGAAAGACGTCGATTGACAACGATATTGGAGATGCCAACCCCATGGGTATTTCACTGCAGGATCTTGTTGGGGAGATGAACATCGTCCGTTTTCAGGTTGTTCAGAAATTCCCATATCTGCGCAACAGCACTAACGCTTTCTGAAAATCACTCAGATTTCACCGCAACGGAGGAAATCCTTGAGGCTAAGCTGTGGAGCCAAACTTTTTTGTGGCATCTTTGCGCTAAAATTTTCAACTGGAAAATTATTTTTTCAATTCTTGGAATATTAAGAATATCTCCGGAGCAGTGAGTACCTTTGCCAAAAGTACGCCTGGACAGATGCTTGGGCCACAAACTTTAGCTAAGCCCTCAAGCTAGGGTTGCATGACCGGGCGCGCGCCTAAGTTACGAACAAATTTGACCAACATCAAGGAGCACTCTAACAGAAGTTTAAATATAACTGGAATTATTAGTGCAGAACAAATATATTACACATTATCTTAAAACAGATTCTGTGCACAAACCAGACTACACGGTAAAAACAAAACTGGAATTCAGCTAAACCAAATGAAACACAACAATCTTTGAACAAAAAGATTCCAAACATATCATTTCCTGAACAGAACAAGATCTATGTACATTATATGTAGTGTAGAAAAAGGCTAATGAAAGTAATTCAGTGAGGAGTAATTCAGAGAGTATCGCTATTTGATTGTACGAAACAGATAACACGGAATGGTGTTTGCTGTGTTTCTTCATCTACCGACAAATTTGAGCACGATCACGGAAGTGAAGTGAAATGGAACTTCCGTGATCACTTGTGAACTGAGATTAATCTTGGTTGGCAGTTTTGATTGGCTAATTTCAAAACTTGCATTACCGAAAGATGCGCAATTGCGCAGATATGGGAATGTTTTGATTGGTAAAACAAAACCGTTGAAATAAAAGACTGAAACAAAGGATGGCCATGTTCATCTCCCCAACAAGGTCTGGGATCCGATTCTTATCAACCAGTCAGCACTTTGCCGTGTGCAAATAACAAGGAATGGATGATTTCTTTCCACATTAACTCTGATTAAATTCGAAATTTAATCACCATTTAATGTTATCTCAAAAAATTGGGCGGTTAGCCTACCGGCCCGGATTGCGTGAACAGGGATACGCTTTTACGGTCGGTGTCCCGATTTGCCGTGCAAGTTGTCCGGCCACAGAGCACAGAATGTGACCCCACCGATCGTAATATATCTCTGTCTTGTAGAACTTAAAGTGCCACTATAGCTTTTTTTATTATTTAAATCAGGAAAACTTGCAACGCTGATTTCAAATCCGAAAATATTTTTGAAATCTGACGCGTAGTTCACAAGTTATAACGTGTGAAAGTGTCGATATTTCGTCACTTTCGCCATTTTGCTTGACACACTTCGAGGACTGGAATCTACCTACTATGACATCATAGTAGGGACCCCGTTTTTTTTCTCATACTGAAGCAACAAGTTTGTCACTGATTTTCTCCCAGAAAACGAATATTTTCATTCGTTTTTTTACTCCAATAGCTAGACATTGGAAGTCGGTTACCCAGAATGGGATTTTTAAACAATTTTGATCGGTCAGTTGCTTTAAAATTGAAATGCAAAATTTTCATGTAGTGGCTGTCCAATCCGTGGGCACGGCGCGGGCACGTGCCGCGGCCTGTGGATGCAATGTGTTGTGGTGCAGTGGGTGATATGTGCATTGTGTTGTGTGTTGTGTGTGAATGTGATGAACGTGTGTACGTTTTGCTGTGGAAGGAGGGCAACAGCAAATCAAAGCAATCAATGTGTTTGCGAATGCGAAGATTGTGCTTTTAAAAGAACGCAAGTAGTCAATAAAAGAAAGTCATAGTTGCTAACATTTATTTATTGGACAGTGGCTATAAGGCATAGTGATTCTTATATAATCCCGATAGATACAAACCTCAGGAGAGGATGTGACTGTGTGTGCTGGCTGTAGTAGTGACTTTGGCGTTGAAATAAACTCCGTGAAGGCCTGTTCTTGATCGATTTGATCCTATTCTTTGGCGTAGCCCAAGAATATTTCAATAAAAAGTTTTAAAGAAAACTCCACGCAAAAAGAGGCCTTTTGGAGCGATTTAACGACACTGGGCAATAGCTGGCTTGTATTTAAAACGCAATTTGAAATTGACACATGGCTCGATAGCTTGCCCAAAGTTTTTTCCATTTGTCCATCAGCCTAAGATTTCTTAATTACATACATATTTACATTCAACCATGTTTTTCTATTAAAAAAAAGATGTATTCCTGTACTTAATCTTTTTTTATATCAGTATGATGTAATTAGTCAATTTTATGCTGAAAGAACATTTTGAGTTTGAGTTTGAGTTTGAGTTCAACGCAATAATTTAGGCCCCCGTATGTATGCCTGTATATTTGGCCAGCACTCACAATCGTATACTCCTCTTTTCATGGGAACAAGTTCTGATTTATCGATATCGGTCTTCCAAGAAATTATAGCGGTATATGATACTTTGCTTTAGTTTTTACTATCGTCTTTTCAATGAAAGTAAATTCCATACAAGCAAACTCACTTTTACTCTTATAACCCGAATACTTTATTATCAGGCCGCGGCATGTGCCCGCGCCGTGTCCACAGATTGGACAGCCACTACATGGAAATTTCGCAGTTCAATTTTAAAGCAACTGACCGATCAAAATTGTTTAAAAATCCCATTCTGGGTAACCGATGCCCAATATCTAACTATTTCAGTAAAAAAACGAATAAAATATTCATTTTCTGAGAGAAAATCAGTGTCAAACTTGTTGCTTGAGTACGGGAAAAAAACGGGGTCCCTACTATGATGTCATAGTAGGTAGATCCCAGTCCTCGAAGTGTGTCACCAGAGTGTGAGGGAAAACACCTTGTAGCTCAAAAAGTACTCACGAGATCCAAAAGGTAAAAGCAGATTCAGAATCAGCGAATTCGAATCTATAGTTTTAGCAAATAAAAAAAAGTTATAGTGGCACTTTAACTATATCCTTATTAGCTTATATTCTCTTTTGGCCAGCAATTCCTCCTCCCAACCCTCCAAACAATAAGCCTAGAAAATTGCAGGTCAGGAACATAAGCATAAAAATAAACGTAAAAACTCAAAAAATCATAATGAAGGCACCCAGCACGATCCACCTTGACTAATCGGCGGTAACCTTCTAAGGAACATATATGCCGTAAAAAGTAGCAGGCAAAAGGCCACACTACCTAAAGGCTTGGCGATAATTGCGGTGTTTGTTTTGTTGTGTCCTCGCGGAGGACTATTTATACAGATATTTCGTTGTGTCCTCGCGGAGGACTATTTATACATTTCGTTGTGTCCTCGCGGAGGACTATTGTTACAGGTATTTCGTTGTGTCCTCGCGGAGGACTATGTATACCCTTGCCAAGTTGCGGTGATTAAATTCGTGCGGCCATGTCGTTGCTTGACGCTTTCGCGTTGAAATCAGACATCGTGGTCGCAGGTGATGTATCTGGGGGTACCATTGCTTGGGTACTCCGTACTTCTCAGTTGGATAAGCTGTCTGAATTAGAAATCAAGAATCAAAAATGTTCATTCAAAGCGAGAATTCTCGCTGGTATCTGTGTTTACAACACAAGTGGGTGTGGGTATGTGATTCTACATAGCCCCAACGACGGCACAGTTATGCACATGTATAACATCGCACGAAGATACATTGAAGCAACAGTGTAAACGGACTGCCAAAATATCGCTACCCAGATTCAACCATACGGTACGTCCAGATAAAGGAATAATTAATGTATAAAAGAAATCAAACAAGGCGACGTAATTCAATGCATGTCACAACCAGCAAACATGACCCCTAAAGAACCGTATGCGAAAATGTGTGTGAAGCCGAGAGTGGTCATATATAGTGGTTGGGGTAGCTAGATATAACTCGATAGGCCACCCTAGACCATTGGCCTTGGGCTTTGATCGGATGATCCGGGAAACCCAAAGAAGCGGCCGTTGTTTAGTTACAAGACTTCAATTCAACTACTGGCCTAATTTAAACAAACTTCGAAAACTGTCCCGCCGTTTTGGATATACTATTATTATGTTAACGAAGTAACCAAGCTGCACGAAGTTGGACTGAACTGAAATGCTGACCTGAAATATATTTGTATTAGGCTATATGGAAGAGACACTTAACCAAACAGAGACAACTAAAATCGAATTATAACTATTTATTAATACGATTTGCTACTTGGGATGTCTCTAGAGTGAGTTCGACCCGAACCCACCGTTGTTGCCGCACCTAAACGAAAAACTTTGCAAAGTAAATGTGTGAGGTCGTCCACAAGGCTGCAATATGTGCTGTAATCTCCTTGTTTAAAGCTTCTGTTGTCCGGGGGGGGGGGAGCATTTGCCCAAAGCGAAACATAAACACTTGTAGGAATCCCCCCAACGTTTGGAAGCAAAGACAAGCAATTTTTGCAGTGTTGCCACGCTCGATCTGTCGTTTCTCCCGACTGCGCAGGCTTGTATATTTCTGTTGCCAAAATTTCACTCACACACAGTGACAGTTGACATGTAAATTAATAATTTGATTGTTTGGGGCAAACACAGTTTTGTTTTCCTACAGTTTCACAACTAATACCTACTTCTCTTCGATTACTCCCTACAACCTACAAACTTCTAAAAATCCCCAAAGAAGGTAGAAATCAAATCCCTAACAGACAAGAGATAGGCAGGCCAGAGGGCCTCAAACAATCGAGAGTTATGAATAGCTGTAATGCGAACCTTTACTGCCCGCCGCGTCTCAAGTTGCACTGACAGCCGGTGCCTCAGTTCAATTTAGATAATGTAATAGGCCACACCCATTCCATTGCGACAACAGGATGACCCCCCCATGTGATGTCATCGCGCTCCCATGCCGACCGATGAACATGTTGATGGAATTCGGGGACCTGGTGGATTCTGTCAACAAGTCGATGCAAGAATGACCGGGCCAATAATGGCCTGCAAGCTATGCTGCAAACTACCAATTAACGAAAGAGTTTCGCAACATTTCAGCTTCTTGCTGCTATATTTCTATTGTTGGAAACAAATAGGGAACGAAGGTACCAAAAATTGTTCTTGTAGTTGTATCTTGCCCAATTCCATCGAAAAATGCGAGTGCAGTTGTTAGCCATAGAGGACTTTCAATCGCTTTATCAAAGTTGACGTGCTCGGGTGTATTACAGACGAAATTGTGAATTTGCTAACTATTGGCATGAAAACCTTCTTTTTTTCCTCTGGAAAAAAGAATAACGGAAAAGAGGTTTTGTCAAATCACATTCCTAAAATGATAAACAAAGACTGAAAATGAAAATTATAAAAGGTTAAGACAGTTACATGAAATATTTTTACATTTTGCAAAATTTTAAAACATTCTCTTTTAAATGAGAGAGAATTTGCGTGACTTTGAGTGAAAGAAATTATAATTATTGGCGTTTTAATTACTCAACTTCGATAAATTTTTGTGAACATTTTTTAAGAAACCTCTTCGCAGTTTTCTTTTAATACTATTATAAAACAATATGATATAGTTTAAACTATGTTTTGACTTGAAAATTTATGAAATTCTGAGTATATTTCTGCTAAAGAAATTCGCTATTGAAACCCGTTTGGTATTTACTTATTGTTAAAACATAATGATGTGCAAACGATGATACAATAGTTTTTGGGCCTACTATACTTCCGCCCAGCTTTTCTCTTCTGCTTGCAGGCATCCATTATTGACTCGCGACGTGCATGCGCAAGCGAGTACATGTTGGTGAGTGGGGAAAAATCAACACGTTTTGCAAAGCGTCCATTACTGCCTTTGTCTAAGTGCCCCACAACTTTGTCATCTTTGAGCACACCCAAGGCATATTTATCCGTTGGGTTGTCTGGTTGTTTTTAGATTCTAAAGCTGCACTAATTATAGGTCTCCATACACTTTTGTACACGTGATAACTTTTTTCATGAGATAAAACGCTCCAAATTTGTGACAATGACCGGCAGTTCAGCATCGAAAGGAATTGAAATTTCGTTTATATTGGCCTTAATACATCCTCTGCATCTTCAATGAGCTTGACAGGTTCGGGTACTTTAATTAGTGCCATTGATAAAATTCAACTGATCGAATCTAACTTCTAGAAAGTGCCACGTTTAAACTGGGTCGTAGAAATCACTGTCTGGCATCCCGTACTAAGTCCCAGTAAGTCAATTTGCGTCAACTTGCCCAATGACGCAAGCTTCATTGGGCTTGCCAGAGACAAGAGCAAAAAAAAGAAGTTCTGTCATCAGGTAATTAGCTGAGATTAACACAAAGTTCGAATTACAGAGGTTTTTTCTTTGAGGGGACAAAAATAAATGGTCGAATTACAGAAAGTTCGAATTACAGAGGTTCAAATTGTAGAGGTTTTTTTATAAGGGTTTGTTAGGAATTTTTCAAGGGACAACAGAATTTGGTTCGAATTAGTAAAAGTTCGAATTACACGAGTTCGAATTAGACAGAGTTGACTGTAGGTAGGTCTGTATGATTTTTCTATCCATTAGGTTGTTCGAGTGAACGTTGTGACAATTAAATTATCGTCTCTGATCTCAATTAAAAACTGAAAATTAATTGCTTCTTAGTTTTCTGATTTCCCCTCATACAAATAACAACGTATTGGGGTATAACAACGTATTGGGGTGGTGAAGAAAATAATCTATTTTTATATTGATCGGAAGCAAGAATGACAAAAATCTAGCAAGAAAGAACAGAGCAGCAGACTTTTTAGGATTTAGGCTAATCTATCAAATGATATGAAGACAATTGAAAATTTCAAAGAGATATCCATTTTGTAAAAATATATGAAATAAAATGAAAACAAAATCAACACAATACAATAAAAATATGATTTTTATCCTATTTTTGAACTAAAATTTGCTTTATTTTAACTTTGTCTGGATGTTTCCACGCAAAGTTGTTGATCCTGTCCTTAATGTCCCGCTCCGGCTCCACACGTGCAGACAGTCTTCCTAATAGCAATTGTGTTGCTATCCAGTTTACAATTCTGAGCAACAGTTCTTTATCTGCTGATTTCTATGCCATTCATGGCCTGAGATAAATCATAACAACTGAAGTTTAATTTGCTGATACTCAATAAATATTACGAATATCGGCCTTGTAGTCATATCGAGCATATAAAACAGGTCTTAGAAGCTGTCAATAGCATTTATTTCTATGCTATGAATGATATAAAAAATGCAACAACCGGGTGGCGATTCTCAAAAAGAAAACAAGGGTTGTATGAAAAAATCAAAAGATTTATTTTCCAGACCAATTCATTATGGATGTTAAATTTGCTCTATTCCATTGTTCATTAATAAAATTTGTTATGACTATGTTTTATGTCTCTTCTGTTTTTATGGGACAGGGTCCTCCATGCCGCTCCACTACTTCTAAGCCTACATACTAAAATAAATTTTTTCACCGTAAAGTTGAATAAATCTAAATAAAATAAAAAATTACTTATTTACACTGCTGCAGTACAGTACCCTACCTGACATTACGTTTCCCGAGCTTGATCCTAGCGAGCTTTGCACCTGCAATGGAGCTTCTGCTGCTGTGTTGAAATTATAATACATTGTGGACATAATGCCAGTGTTCTATTACATCAGAAAGAGACTAATATTAACAGCGCTGTTTATATACCGATAGGCTGCTGGTTCACAAAAACTTGCAAAACAATCAATATAATCAAACTAAATACAAGTAACCGTTTCTAATTAACAATACTAGATAAAACGTTTCTAGTGTCAATATCGCCCATTTCACCAATGGGGACATTATGTTTTCGAGACCTTGAACCTCTAATGCACAAAACAGCAGTTCTGAGTAAACAGAAACCCAACTTTCTTTTAATCCATGCACATGTTTCACTAAAATTTTGATTGTGCTTTTCTGAAATTAGTTCAGACAATCGCTGGAAAAATTTTCTTGTTTCACTGCTCATACCACCATTGCAAGAAAATATCAACGGGGTAAAAGTTCCATTTTCATTGTTCATGATAACTTAATTATACTTTCGTTTCTTTTCAAGCTCCATTGATCTAAATGTCGAGGCTAGGGTTTTGCAGCGGTAACTTGGAGCAAAAGGGTAAAATACCCTAACGTCAACAAATGCTCGTTGCATACGCTGCCAAAACCCTCTAGCACTAACATCAGCTCGTAATTCGCTACCATTCTCAGATTGTTGCAAACAAGGCTCTTTGCATACGTCCTTGCATACTGTAGACAGTAAATCAGCAGCAAGATTGTGGACATAATTGTTTTATTTAAATAATCAATGTTTTAAGCAATAAATGAATGAAAGAGGCCTATTGTTGATACTTCCCGGAAAATCTGTTTCCCGTCTTTCTTTCAAGAGAAGATTTATTATGCAAATTTATTCTGTTGCAAAACGAGGTTTTGCATAAATTATCATGCAGACTTTTGACCTCAAACTGATGTATTGCATTTTTCATCTACCCGTGCGCTCAAAATCGAAAAATATTTCCCTTTTTCCCAGCATGCTTTTCTTTCCGTGAAAAGGCCTATTAGTAAAAGTTCGAATTACACGAGTTCGAATTAGACAGAGTTGACTGTACAGTGGAATCCCGCTATAACGAACTCTGTAGGGACCGAGAAAATAGTTCGCAATATCGGGAGTTCGTTATACAGAAGGGACATTTTCTTATGAAGAACTACTTCCCAGAATCCAAGGGACCGGAGTTTTAGTTCGTAATAGCGGGAAGTTCGTTATAAACGGGGTTCGTTATAGCGGGCGTTATATTGGCGTCCACTGTATTTCATTTTTGTTTTCGAAAATGAAAGTTTTTTAACTTTGGTGAAACAAGATGGAAAATTGAAGTCAAAATGATTCCTTGAGTGGTCTCAAAACAAATGTTTTTTGAATTTCCTTCGTTGAATCCTGAAAATTAAATCCAGTGCATTTTATGTCCAGGAGGAGTTAAAAAACGTGAATAGTCAATAAAATTAGTTTTTCAGTTTTGCTCAAGCTCAACTTTTAGGCTCGCAAAGTTTGACTTTGATTTGATATTATTTTCTTCACTTTCTGGATGATAATACAGTGAAACAAAAGCCATCTGTCGCGAGTCCACGTCCACCTCAAGGTTCCTTTGATTATAAACTTATCCCCACGACAAGAAAGCAACTCCTGTGCGATATCTTGTCGAAATAAAAATGGCCTTTTTTGGGGCCTTCTCGATTCTGGCCACGAATAAAAAATAATAATCAGCAGATAAGTCAACCAAACATCGTTTTCTCGATGTTTCTAAAAAAATGTTTGACTGCAGTAGAGATTACCGCCATTCATGAATTGATAACAAAACAAGACCCGCATGCGGCTAAACGGAGGAGGATTTGAGGACAGATGACAGATGACAGATGACAGAACACACAACAAACATAAGGTTAATGATAGATATCACCAGGCAAACCGACGTTCTCCTTCCGCGAGGCTCTTGCCACGCAGAAATATTTTTCGTTCGTCCGGTCGGCGTCGGCGAACATTATACATTTTTCGTAATCGACAGATCGCATCGTTGTCGAGAAGAGAAGTGATAACATTTGTAACGTTACTGTGTGTGACAGTCCTTGGCTCATCATTGAAAAACTATGATGGTTGTCATTTTTTAAGATTACAGATCTGCACAAATAAACATAACGAAAATAACATATGCGGAAGTGAAAACGAGGAGAAGGACACACACAGGAAACTTTGAGTCTTTACCGTATGTTTTTCTTGTAAAAAACTTGCTTCTCACAAGGGCCTAATTTTGTAAACAATTAAGATCGCGACGATAAAGTGCGACATCAACTTTTTCCAAGTAAAGATAATAAATCTTTAACTTCATATTCTTAAAATATAGTCCTACACCGTCCGGTCATAAAAATTTGGTGGCTTCAATTTCTTTCTTTCCCAAAAAAATGAAACTCTGAAAACGAAGCAAAGTGCTTTCTATGTACATCTTCTTTTTACCCTCTGGGCGAGATAATATATTTTTAATGATATATTAATGAAACATAGCTCTGCAAGGTCCAGTCATAAATTTTTGGTAGCTCTATCTTGCATATTTCCTAAAAATATTATCTATGAAACGACTTGGCCAGTGCCTGAGTGGAAAAATGTCTAAATTCCTCCCAGTGAAGGATACCCACCCAGGCCACCCACTTTGGAATTTTAAAAGAGCACTCTTGGGTGTTCATGGGGTACCTTTGCATAATTTGCCAAAATGGTGGCTTTTTCTGGCCCCCGTTTCCCTATGCCCCTGGTTTCCATTGATATACCAGATACCAGCCAGCATTGCATAAATAACAAAGACGAGACGAGACTGAGAACTGGGAAATAATCCGTTAAGCTTACTTCAAAAAGGGCGCCAACAACAATTACGTTTATTGAAGCGGATGTTACAAAAACGAACTGTACCGACAAAAATATTTTCGTGTAGTTTCACGACGACTTTGTTTTCGTACATAGTACGAAATAAGCCTCTGCGTGGCAAGAGCCTCGCGGAAGGAGAACGTCGGTTTGCCTGGTGATATCTATCATTAACCCAAACATAACATCCTCACACACAGCAGCAGCTAGTAGGTAATGGCTTTTTCATGTCTTTGATAACAGTACAAATTGGCCAATGTGGAAATCAAATTGGAACTGAATTATTTGAATTACTAAGTAAAGATGCACAAGAAGCTCCACAATATGCAGATCCTTTCTCTCGACAAAACCAGGAATACAGACAGCAGGTTTTGGACCGATTTTTTACAACACGAAATGGTGATTCGCGAAACAACAATTTATACTTTGCAAAATCGATTTTAGTTGATACAGAGCCTAAGGTAATTAACAGATGCTTGCAGCAAGCTAGTTTAACAGGTAAGATTCCTGACGTGTTAAGGCAAATAATATACCCTCCTCCATTCATTTTAGGCCCATCTTTATTTTGCACACATGAATAGTAACCATTTCTCAACGTTTCGGCAAGTTTCACCCTTCAGAAGTGTTCTTTTTATTTGAAATTGTTTTACCGTTTAAAGCTGCCTTTTTAACATGTTCAACTCAATACTGCAGTTCCTCTAATAAGCGCTCGGGCGCTTATTAAATATTTTGGAAAATTGGGTGGGCACTTATTAGAGGGGGCGCTTAAAAGAGGGGGGGCTTATTTCACAGTCCTGAAATGTTAAATCCAAACAACCTCAAAAACAAAAGAATAATCTTATATATGTAGTTCCAAATGCTATTCAATATCAAGCAGTCAAGATCAACTTCAACTGCTGATTTTGACTGCATTGCATTCAGAACTATATAAACTCTCACAACCTGCTGAAATATTTGAACCAAGCAGTGAAAATGTAAGGATTCTATTAATCGCTCTGGGCGGTTAATAGAGGGGGGGCATTTATTTCACACTTTTTGATTTTAGGGGTGGGCACATATTGAAGGGGGCAGTTACAAGTGGGTTGGCATTAATTAGAGGAAATACGGTATGCTCTTTTTATTTATATTAGGAAAATGGTGTTTTAATGACAGCAATATTTGTTGTAAAAAACAAGGATCTGGAAACAATTGGGCACATGGATATCAAAGATTTGGCATGGAAGTAAGTGAGACCTTTATTGACATAGCCCGAAAGGAGGCTGAACAATGTGACTGGTTTAGTGGATTCCTTGTAATGATGAGCTTAGCAGGAGGCACTGGCTCAGGATTAGGAACATATCTGACACACTGCATTCATGACAATTTTGAAGATGCATTTGTAGTAAATCAAGTGGTGTGGCCATATTCCACAGGAGAAGTAATACTACAAAATTACAATGCTATTCTTTCCCTGTCACATCTCTATCAAAGCTCTAATGGTGTGATTATTTTAAAGAATGATAGCCTTGATGAAATTTGCAAAAGACTTCTTAACCTCAAGCAGGTTTCATTTCATGATTTAAATAAAGTAATCAGTCACAAGCTGGCAAGTTTGCTGCAGCCTGCATTTTCTCATTCAAACCAATCAAATAATCTTGGTAACATAGTTTCAACCCTATGTTGTCATCCTGCATACAAGCTTTTGTCACTCAATAATATCCCACAGCTAAGCCTGAAATCAATGGATTTTACCACATTTATTTGGTCCCCACTTATGAAACATCTCAGGCAAATGTTGATCACTGATGCTGCACTTGAAGAAGGTGAGTTGCGCTATTTCATTCATGATGTTAATGGCATTGTTTGTTGATATGAAGAGGTTATATTATATATTGGACTGGAGTTACAGCTGGTGCAGCAGTTTTGTTTATTATGAATATTTGTGTCCTTTACAGGCATGAATTGGGAAGTGAAAGTGCCTACTTCTTCAGTTTACAAGACTATTTCAACTTCTAAAAGGGAGAGGGGCTGCTTTAACAAATCTTTAGCAAATTCCATTGTTGTGAGAGGGAAAGATTTACAAGATGTCAGCCTGTCTGACTTTTCAGATAAAAAAATGTAAGAAATTGCTTTTGTCTCTTATTAGCATGCTGCTGGTGTTATAGCCTGCCAACCCTATGTCATGAAAGATACCCACTCACATGAGTAAATATGTGGTAGAGCCTTTGGTTTTTGTTTGAGTGTATTTGATATAAGTATTTCTTTTGTGAAAATGCTAATTTGAGGGCTTATTGAGATTGCAGAAGCATCAAATTATTTCTGGGTAATTTTATTCTGGTATGTATGTGGAATTTGACAGGAAATTAGAACTGCTTTTATTTCATGTGTTTCATAAAGAATAGGCTAACACATAGAGTCAAGAAGAACCAACAAATTTGCTAAAATACAATACTCCAACAAACCCAAAAACTGAGTGAAGTCTAATATTTTTCAGTTACTCTGGTCATCTCTCAGAAAATGGTATGCTAACTGTCTGGAATCAAGAAAGGCCATTCAATAATTATGAAAAATCAGCAACCCTGGTTAGCAATAGTCAAAGTTTTGTCAAGCCATTAAATCATGTAATTCAAAGGGCTTGGAATATGTTTGCTGGTAGAGCCTATGTCCATCAGTACAACAAGTATGGACTAACTGATAATGATTTCATTGACAGTTTTGGATATGTTGAACAGATATTAGCTGATTATGAATCGCTTTAATTTTTCATTCAACCTCTTTGTTGCTCGAATATAGTTAAATAATATTTAGAATCTCGAAGTTAAGGATATTCCTCTGAAGAAAAATTGATGTGTACAATTCCATTCCTTCGTGTGCGTATATTTTAATAACAAAATATTAACCAACAGTATTTTTCGAAATACTCCAGCGAAATATTGAAAGCGAGAATGTATCCATTTTGGTTCCAAGTATTGAACATATTAAGAAATGCAGCTAATTCTTAACTGATTAAAAGCAGATCAAGATATCACAAAAAGTACTCAAACGCAACTATATCATCATCAGTATTCAAACATGACAATTTCAAACTATTTACTTTATTTACGAACCAATTACTTTACGAGCTGTTCTTGTATAATTTAATTTTTTGGTTGCTTTTGTGGCCTGCTTTGAGCTGAACTCCATGCCTCACTATTCTGCCTTCCAATAATAAGGATGATGTCGAAGAAGGCACTATTTTTTATACAATAAAACTGATCTTTTTTGTCACATAGAGACTGCTCCATTCTAAGGGGTATTTTGAGCTTTGCAATTTTGTCATCCACAGGCCAATCATAGCGTTGCTTATTGTTATATTCTTGAGGGTCAACAGTATATATACCAGATATGTGACAGATTTAGTCGAAAAAGCGCATGTTTTTATCCAGAACCAAACTAAAACTGAATCAATCCCATAAACCTCTGTAATAACATAATCTTTCGCAGCTTCTAAACAAACAATGAATAAGATATAAAGTCTAGTTATCACATTACTCCCCCTTTAAAAAAACAAAGTTCTGTTGAGTGAGTTTGTCTATACCGAGTCTGATGTACCTTTCCGCTCTGTCACAATGTACGGTGTTTAACTGAATCTCGTTGTCAACTTATTCTTCTTCATCTGCTTGACTAGAACTGAACTACCGATATTTATTGAACTCTCTTTCGAGTGTGTTCTTCTATTCGCATAGTTTTCTGATATGCCTCACCGGCTTCTTTGCGTTTGTTGGGAACATGCTTTTTCCCGAGAGAAGGAAGTTTACCGCGTACGGATCTATTCAATAACAGTTTGCTTGTTGCTACTTTTGTAGTACTGTGCGGCGTTGTGTAGTATTGAAACAGAAAGATAAAGCTCTTGCTTCCATACTTGGCTGGTTGAATCATTCTACCTCCCTGTTTGTCTGCGGCCAGAACGGTGTAGATGGTTCATACTTCATACCGAGAGTTGAAAGGTATCTGTGAAAATTAGTTCCCAAAAATGGCGGCCCATTGTCTATTTTTATTGTTCCCGGCAGTCCGTGTACTGAAAAGATTTTGTCCAATTTCGGAATTATGACGGACCCTTTGGCGCTTTGTACAATCTTGACTTTGGGAAATCAAGAATAGCGGTCGATCACGACAAGCAGGTAGTCTCCTGACGGCAACCGTCTATAGAAATCAATGTGAAGTTTCTTCCAGGGTCCTTAAGGGCATGTCCTGTAAACGTAATGGCTCCGGTAGTGATTGATTTCCGACTGTTTGGCATGCAATACACGACTGAAGTGTCTTTTGCACAAGTTCATCAATACCGGGAAACCATATATTTTCTCTCGCAGTTGGGTTTTGTTCTTGGACAAGCCTTGCTGATTTTTGTGGGAAATGTCTACTGCTTGTTGCTGAAGCGACAAAGGTATAATAATTTGTGTGCCACTGTCAGCCCAAGCCGGTATGGCTTTACACAATCTGGATCCCACATGCTTAAGCATATTGCTACTTGCAACCTTTTGTAATTTGGTGTCTATAATATTCCGTACTTGTGTGTAAAAATAGGAAATCATGATTTGAAAACCTCAAAGTTTTAGTCTTACGCCATGCTGTTTTCGTCCCAGATCAATCCACTACAAAACCACTTATCACTACGCAAGCGTTACATTAGAGTCCTGGAGTCCAGGTAACTAAAGTTCTATGCTTAGACATTACGTCATCACTACACCACTCCCCTTAAAAACAAAACAAAACAACGAATAATATAAAAGGTATTTTAACGGATAATAGATGAAGGTACGTTGAATCCATAGCGTTCTGGTTGTGCAATGCGTCTGCCTGGTCTTCTCGGCTGTGTATCATCATTTCCAACATTTCTATTCTCGACTATTCGTTCCGGCTGTACAATATCATCATCATCTCCATCATCACTATCACCATCAAATCCATTTGCAGCTGATCGAAACTTTTTAAAGAACGAGACATTTCGGGTTATAACGTGTCCATTTTCCATACATTTAGCTGTAACAGTGTTTATGAATCTTTTAATAACGAAATACGGCTTTTCAGACAAATTTGCACTGAGTTTATTTTGCTTTTGTTGGCGGACCAAGACATTTTCACCGACTTTAATATCACTGTTTTTAGCATTTCTCCTCTGATCACTATACTCCTTGCTATAAATCTGCTGCTGCTGTTGTTTCTCATTTCCTTTTGCTTCTTTGTGCCTATTTACAATGTTGTTTTTATGGAGTACAGGTAAAGCGTTCTACTGTACTGTTGCCCTGCGGCCATAATGGAGTAGAGAATGAAGCTTTTATCTCAAGAACATTGAGATATCTGCGATATTCGCCCCGGTCATTGTCCGATTTGACGACAGATGGTATTCCATGTACTGCGAAAATCTTATCGAGTTTAGGTATGTCGGCTGATGCTTTGGTTGAGTGCGTTATTTCCACTTCGGGAAACCGAGAGTAACGATCGACAAGGCAAAGGACCGTAAAAATCAATGTTCAATTCATCCCAAGGACGAGTAGGCGTATTCGTCATTGTCATAGGTTCTGGTGCATTTTCTTTTCCGATTGCCTGACAAGTAATACATTTATCTATGATATCTTTGACCATATTGTCAATGTTAGGAAACCAGATTTTCTCACGAATAAGTGCTTTTGTTTTTGTTAAGCCTTGATGAGATTCATGAGCAAGTTTAACAGCTCTCTGCTGAAGTGAAGATGGAATTACGATTCGAGTTCCTCTTAAATGACTCCAGTAGAGGTGACGGCTAGCCCGTGCGCACACTCAAAAGTCTCCTGACCAGAACTGTAGAGTCTGCGAACTACTCAAAAAGCGTGTTCTGTCTCGTAATCATGTTGAACGTATTAGCTTTGTTCATTTGTTCTCGTTTGTTATTACAACAATGGTTAGCCAACATTCTGGCTAACTGCTAAGCTTCTTGATTGGTCAACACGTGTCTTTTTGTGTTGCACTTGCCGCGCGAACAAATTCTCCCTTCTGTCACGATCTGACTATCTATCTGAGTTCTTTAAAGGAAATCCACAAGAGATACTACAAACTTTCATACGAGTGCATATATATCTTTTCTTTTTTTGAATCACAAAAATCTACTTCTTACTTCAACCTTCTCGTCTTACACACTGGCTTCCGTTTTTCTTCAGTCACGATCAAGAAAACTTTACAAAACCACAAAACCGCGACACGATATGCTACAAATACGTCACACCTCCCCCCTTAGATTGGATTTCTCGCTCGCAAGAAATACTATCTAAAAGTTCCGAGTATTACACTAAGTCCGCCGATAAGATGTCTTCTCAAATCGACTACAATTTTCGAGAAATCTTATTTCTTCAACCCAGGCCTCTCTTCTAAGAGCCTTCTCTAAGGATTACAAAATCTGTAAGAGCTACGAACAGACAGCTATTAAGACCAATGTATGTGGTACACGAATTACTTAGTCTCTAAGCGACCCTTATCGTTTCTTGACCTCATCTTATCCATTATTTCTACTACCTCTTCGCATATTTTCTCTGGATTGTCCGCTTTATCTGGCTTTAGCCGATTGACGTGTACTACTGGGTGCCTACGAGAGTTGCCCATCTGCAACTTAACATTTTCTTTCGAAATAATTTTTTCGATGATGTAGGGCCCTTCCCAATGATTTCTGTCTAGCCCTGTTTTCTTTTCTCCTGCTTTAAGATAAACTGAGTCTCCCGCTTTGAATTCGCATTCTTCAGCTGTGTGTTTCTTGTCGTAAATCGCTTTATGCCGGTCTCTCTCTGTCTGATTCAGTTCGCGAACGAACTAGTTCGTAAGCTTGTCTTAGGTTATTCTGCCTTTCTGTAACAAAATCGTCGGTGTATAATCGTACAGGTGCCTGAAATTGCACGCTTGGGGGCACCTTGAACTGTCTCCCAAACATAAGGAACACGGGAGTCTCTTTTGTAACTGTGTGTGGTATCGTACGATAGGCAGTCACCATATCGGGTAGAAATACGTCCCAATTTGTTTTCCCCTTATCGATTACAAGAGATAAAGCAGTTTTTAGCGTTGAATGGAATCTTTCACATAAACCGTTCGCTTGTGGATGATACGATGTTGTTGCAGAATGATTTATTCCTATGGTTCTACAAGCTCTCTTTGCTGAATCAGATAAAAATGCTGCTCCACGATCGGATAAAATCGTCTTGGGATATCCAAAATCATTTGCAAATGATTGAATACATTCGACGACTTTATGCTCGTTTGCCTCTTCCAGTGCATAGGCAGCTGGAAATCTGGTGAAGTGATCCTGCATCGTGAGAACGTACCTGTTGCCTTTCGTAGTCACTGGTAGCGGCCCGACGAAATCGATACCTACTATTTCTAACGGTGCCTGGACTTTTATTGGATTGAGTGGTACCGTCTGCGGTCTCTTTGGGGATTTCCTTGCCGCACAGCTTTTACAATTTTTGCAATGTCGCGCAACATCTTTCTTCATGGAAACCCAAAAATAATTGTCCCTTAACCGTGAAAAGGTTCTCATGAACCCTGGGTGTCCAAGCTTGTCGTGGCCATATACAAGTAGCTTTCCGATTTCCTTCTTGGCTACTACTAATTGCTTCCTCGGCCTTGTCGACCTTTGGAGACCATAGATGATATAGAACATCTTCTTCTAAAATATACTGACTTGAGAAATTTCTTATTCTGTCGTTACTCCTTTCTTCGCTTGGGAGTATTCCGTGTGACAGAAAATCCTTCAGTTCCTTAACATCGCTGTCTTCATCCTGTGAGTGACTGATATCGATTGCTTCTAACGCTGCGACGAGGAATTTGCTTTCACAGCCTTCCTGTTCCTGCAAATCGGACGTAATTGGGCATCTTGACAACGCATCAGCGTTCCCATTTGTTGTGCCTGCCCTGTGCTTTACGATGAAAGAATAACCTTGTATTTCGCACATCCATCTTTGGATCATTTGATTTTTCGGTTGCATTTTGCATAGCCATTTAAAAGGGCAATGATCAGTTACCACAGTAAAACTAGGTTGTCCATATAGGTAGTGATGAAAGTATCTGATGGCCCAAACCACCGCCAAACATTCCTTTTGGATCGTTGCGTAATTTTGTTCGCTAGACTTCAATTGCCTACTGGCGTACGCTATCGCAACCTCCTTCCCATTTTGAATTTGAGCTAATACCGCTCCCAGACCGCTATTGCTTGCATCAGTTTGTAGTATAAAAGGCTGTTTAAAGTCTGGGCAACACAATACAGGTGCATTCATCAACCTCCGTTTCAACTCATTGAAAGATTCCTGTGCCTCATCTGTCCATCGAAAAACCGCTGGCACCTTCGTTTTTGTGAGGTTTGTGAGTGGTCTTGCGACACTTGCAAAGTTTGGGATAAACTTTCTATAATACGAAGCTAAGCCCAGAAAAGCGCGGACATCCGTTCGATTTCCTGGTACTGGGAAATCTTGTACATCAACCATTTTTGCGGGATCAGGCGATACTCCCGCGGCATTAATTACGTGTCCTAAGTACTTCACCTCCGGCTTTGCCCATTGGCACTTGCTTAGCTTTATTGAGAGACCAGCGTCTTTTAAGCGACTCAAAACTGTCTCAAGCCTGTCCTGGTGTTCTGCGAAGGACTTCCCAAATACGATGATATCGTCGAGGTAAACTAAACACTGGCTCCAGTGAAGCCCTGTCAAAACGAAATTCATCAGCCGCTGAAATGTGGACGCTGCGTTTGATAGACCGAAGGGTATTACATTGAATTCGTAATGGCCCTTTGCCGTAGAGAATGCAGTTATTTCTTTGGAGCTTTCCTCCAATGGCACCTGCCAATAACCGCTCTGTAAATCCAGCGTAGAAAAATAATTTGCGCCCCCTAAGGCATCTAAAGTTTCGTCGATACGAGGAAGAGGGTATGCGTCCTTTTTGGTGACCGAATTAACCTTCCTATAGTCAACACAAAAACGGGTCGAACCATCGTGTTTTTCAACCAAGACGATAGGAGACGACCAAGGACTGATTGACGGCCTGATGACTTCTTGTACAAGCATTTTCTCTACCTCCTGATCTATTATTTCCCTTTTGGTTATTGGTACTCGGTAGGGGCACTGTTTAATGGGTCTTGCGTCCCCCACATTTATAGAATGCTCCACTGTATCAACACTACCCATTTTAGCCGGTGCAACAATATTCATTTGATTAAGCAAGTTCAAAAGTTGGTCTTTTTCTGCGGATGTTAAATGTTTTATGTCAATATCCTGTTCCGTGAGTACCAAGCCTATCGCCGATTCTACTGAATTCACCATGTTCCCAACCGTATCCCTCGTTACTTTTTCATGAAAAAGTTTAACGTCCGCTATTGGGGAACCTTTTGCAAGAAAAACAGCTTGTTCTGTTATGTTCGAAATTTGTACCGTTATTTTTCCATTACTCGGCCGTACCTTTGTTAAGATTCGTGCAACAAACAATGAATTATCGTTCAAAAAACCTCCTTCTATCAACAGATCGCCAGTTTTTATTGGTGCTTCACATTTAGTTTGAATGGCGCATGTTGACCTCGGTTTCATGTGGAGGCTATCCACTAGACGAACAGTTTTTCGAGAAGTTGGTTTCGCAAATTTGACGGTTAATTCTTGAATCTTCAAACAGAGATTACCGAAGTCGACGACAGCTTGATTTTCTGTTAAAAAGTCTTTGCCCAACAAAAATTCGTAATTAAACCCTTCAACAACAACAACGGTATGTTTAAAAACGCGACTGTTCAACTCAATAGTACATTCTGTAGTTCCCAAAACGTGCAACGATGATCCATTTGCAGCAAACATTGAAATATTTGTCTTATTCAACTCTGGCGTGTTGCTCATTTTTTCGAACATATTTGTAGACATTATGGAAATATCTGCTCCTGTGTCAATTAACAACATCGCTTCAACACCGTTAAGAAGTCCTTGAACGTAACCGTGCTCTTTCACAGCTTTTTTATCAAAGTTTATATTAAAAATGTTTATGTTCTCTAGTAGCGAATCGCGATTGTTTCCCTCGATATTTCCTTCCTTTGATTTCGCTGCGAAATCCTCATCTCCCTCTAGTCAGTCCTGTTGATTTGTTCGCCCCTCTACGTCCCCTGGATCTTGGTGTACATTCTGTGGGGCCCTGGGACATCTATTTCGGAAATGGCCTTTTTCACCACAGTTCCAGCATTCCACATCCCAGCGCGGTTTCCTGTAACTTGGGTTTTCATTGCGTCTTGCAAAGGGACCTGGCCTACTTTGAAAATTCTGGAGTTGCATTTCAAAAAGTGTTTCTTGATTTTTCATAATTGCTTGCATGTTTTTCAAAAGTGCTTGCATTTGACTTTCAATACCGGAATCTGTTTGGTTTACTTCTACTTTTGGCTGTGTTTGAAAATCAGATTCGGCTGCTCTGATGTCGAACTTATTGCTCTTTGATTGCAAATAGAGCTCACGCGTGCGTGCTTTTTGATACGCTTCGTCCAAAACATCGATTTCTTCTCCCCAAAATATCTTTTTAATAGTTGGCTTCAGCCCCTTTACGAAATACTCGAGGCACTTTTTGTTTCTGAATTCTACAGATTTATTACACCAGGCTCGGTGAACGAGTTTACAGATATCATCATAAAATTCTGCTACGCCCTCGTTTTGTCGCTGGTATCGGTCGCCTATCAAATGCTTTGCCTGAGATCTTTGTGATGGGGAATTGAAATGTTTTTCTAACTCCTGTTTCAGCAATGCAGGATTTTGGAGAATACTCTCTGGCAAGTTTCTAAAAAACTGGTTTGCCCTTCCCTCTAAATACAAAGGTATCATTACCTTTTCTTCTTCTGTCTTCCATGCGTTGGCTCGTACCGCGCGATTCCAGTTGGCCAGCCATTCTGTGACATCTTCTTTATCTTCTCCGTGGAACCGCTTTATGTCAATTACTGATCTTCTGGGCTTTATACGTCCTGCATCCCTTGCTCTAATTTCGGGTAAACTTCGCATTTGCCGTTCTCTGGGGTTATTCTCCATTTGTTCTACTCCTGTCTGGTACCGAAAAAGATGTTGTAGCATTTCGTTCGGGTCTTCTGCTGTTGTGGCCAAATCAAAATTGTGCGTCTGTCTGCCTTCCTCCATCTCTCTTTCCATTATCGATTACAATTTCCTTTTTCGACCCACACTGGCCATCAAATGTCACGATCTGACTATCTATCTGAGTTCTTTAAAGGAAATCCACAAGAGATACTACAAACTTTCATACGAGTGCATATATATCTTTTCTTTTTTTGAATCACAAAAATCTACTTCTTACTTCAACCTTCTCGTCTTACACACTGGCTTCCGTTTTTCTTCAGTCACGATCAAGAAAACCTTACAAAACCACAAAACCGCGACACGATATGCTACAAATACGTCACACTTCACCCCTTTACCCTCGACCTCGAAGTTCATCATCTTTCAAGATGGCGACTGTTGTCAGAGCTGCGAAAGAGTTGAAATGGGACGAAAACAAGTTTACCGAAGCACTGGAGCTCATCAAAATCAGTTTTGAAATTCCAGAATTTCTCGATGGTCAAATAAGAGCGCTCCGAAGCTTCTTCAAAGGAAAAAACCTCTATTTCTGTGAACCCACAGTTTTTGGAAAATCCTTAATATATCAGTCAATTCCGATCGTTGCAGACTTTGTTTGGCGAGGCGTGCTTGTCATATTTTTGACGACTAAACTTGTTTAAAGAAAACTAGGACTACCCGTGCTTTGCTGTGGAGTTATTGCTAAATTTGTAGTGGCACCTGCCTTGTCCTCGTCTGGTAGGCCTAGGCCTACATCACTGGCAATAACTGAGGTTGACCACCCATCACCATGAGTACTATCCACTTCTTGGTGAACGTTCTTATCAACCTTATTTTGGCCATCTTGTCCAGAAATAGAAACAGGAACAAAAAGAGCACGTTTCAAAGATTTATTATCTGTTGTTACTGCAGCAAGAGCTGTCTTATACTTTACAACAATATCGTTTTCGAGTTCTTTCACCTTCAATCGGGCAGCATCGATACGTTTGAGAAAACGCAAACAACAGCGACATATATAATCTGAAGTTTTTCTAACCAGGATAGGAAGTGACTCCAAAGCTTCTTTTATCTTAAAACTGCCTTTTTCTTCAACAAGATTGAAATCCCATCGTTTCGACATCGAAAGATTGGTAAAGCAGAGAATGCAAGCATGGCACGTTGCTGTTTCCATACAAGTAGATGTGAAAGTGTTCGACTGCCCAGACGATGGCGAGTGCCTCTTTCTCCGTCGGAGAGTAACGAGTTTCAACGTTTGTTATTAACGAGTTACGTTTGTTATGTGGTATTGTCTGTTTCTTGCGATAAAATTGCAGTGATTCCCACCGGGCTTGCATCGACGGTGACAAAAGTATCTTTTCGTGTATCGAAATACGCCATACATGGAGCAGATGTTAATGCCTTGATGACTTTGGCATGTACATCTTGATGCGAAGAAGTCCACTCAAACGGTACATTTTTCTTTGTAAGGTCGCGTAATGGGGCAGTAATTGTAACAAAGTCCGGTATATAGCGACTGCTGTATGTGGCCGTGCCAAGAAAACTGCGTACTTCTTCAGCATTAGATGGCGTGGATGCTTGCTGCAGATCCTTGATGCGTTTCGGGTCAAGACAAATGCAATCGGCTGAGAAAACTTGACCGAACAATTCCAGTGTTTCGCTGAGGAACTGGCATTTAGAGTGGTTGAGTGTGAAACCACGTTGTGAGAGACGATATAGACAGTTGCGTAAGTTTTTGTCATGTTCATCTCGTGTTTGCGCAAAAATTATGATGTCATCGGCAATGTTTTTGACTCCCTTCAGTCCCTGTAGTTGACGTTGCAGTGCATTTTGAGAAATAATCCAAGGTGTGTGCTAAACGTGGTGATATAACGACTTTCTGGTGCCAAAGGAAGCTGGTGGTATGCCTGAGAAAGATCTAGTTTTGAGAAAAACTTGGCTCCGTTTAGCTCAAAACATACTTCATCAACTGTAGGTATTGGATATCGAATTCTTTTTATAGCTTCGTTAGCAAGGCGCATATCTACACAAATGCGTACATTGTTATCTTTCTTCGGGACCACCACAATGGATGAAACCCAGGGGGTCGGCTCATCATCGGGTACTGGTTCGATTATATCAGCTTTTTTTAATTCTTTTAGTGCTTTTGCGACTTTCTCGCGCACATGGTATGGTATACGGCGAGCAGGTTGCGCTTTCGGAATAGCTTCTTTATTGATATTTAGTTTAACTGTCTGTTTGGCTAATTTTCCAAGTCCCTTAAAAACAGCTGCGTTTTCCTCGAGAATGCGTTGAAGCTGAGGATCTTCTTTATTGGAAGTGATTTTATTCAAGTGCAGGCTGATTAATTCTAACTCACGAGCTGTTGACAGAGAGAGCAAATTTCCACTGTTTGCATTCTTCACCACATAGAAGGGTAGCTATGGTCATTTTCTTACTTGTCTCAACAATTGAATTGAATTTTCCTTGAAATTCAATAGATGTGGAAGAATTATAGGGAAAAGCTTTTAGGTTTGTTTGTTGCAGCTTCACGTTTTTTAATTGTTGAAAAGTATTTGCATCAATTACATTTATGCTGGCACCAGTGTCTGGTAATGTGCGAAAGGAATGTCCACGGACTGTGACCTTGACCTTTGGGCTGGCAGATTTGTTTGAAATTGAATACAAGTAATCATCAGAAGATGAATCACTGTCTGATAAAACATCATGTTCAAGAGGCTGTATGGATTTTCTAGACTTGCTAAAAGATTTACTTTGTTTCTTTGCGACTGAACTTTGTTGAAATTTTGGCTTCGTTTTACTGCGACATGATGAAAAATGATTTTTCTTACCACAGTTATGACATATTTTGTCTCGTGCAGGACAACTTCCTGTGTGGGTGAAGGACCCTCCACAGTTCTTACAGGTTTTGTTTTTAACTTGTTGATTTACTGTTTCACGATGAAAATGAAACGATGAATATAAGTTCTTAGATTTCATAACGATGGAATCTAAGAACTAGTAAAAAACTAAAAGGTCACGAGTTTGGGAAAAATCCCATCAAATGTGAAATCGGAATCGGAAATCAAACTGAATGAAGAAATGAAGGTAACATGTGTCGCACGGAGAGTAATTTCCTTAGAGACGACTTATTTTTGAAGAGTGTTGCGTTTTTAGAATTGCGAACCAAAATAATATAATACACTGTCACGTAGTCTTTCCTGTTATTCTTTTTGATTGGGTCAATCCTCTGTCTTTTCAACACTGACAATCCTTGTCAATAATAAAGCCAACAGATATGGCCTACATTCCAACATTCGTTGTCAGTGAGTTGAGAGGTTGCACATATTGTTCTGAGAATGTCATGCATATTATTTTTGCTTATTTTATCCAAAAATATATCTTGGGGTTGTAACTCAAAGCACAATTTTACAAAAGACAACGCTTCGGAAAATTTTTCTTCATTCCAAGGAACAGCTTTCCCTTTCGCAGCTATGATCGCCATTTTGAGAATAATAATAAAAACAAAACAACCCGACCGGCGCGATGCTTTGCCATTTTCACGCGATGGGACGGCGATTAGGACAATGGAAATTGCATTTGACCAATCAAATCATCTGGCAGAAAGTTGCCAGATAGATTTGATTGGCTACTAAACAATAGACAAACAGAAGATAAAGAGGATTAAAATTTATGAACACGAGGCTCGTACAAGCTTTCGTTCATTGTTGCGCAGACTCTACTCTTCACGTTTGAAGATTTTGAGGCTGCACGCAGGCTAAGGCTCTGTCATTGGGTCCAGAAAAACAGAAAATGGTTTAGTTGAGCCTTGCTTTAGCGAGCAACAACGTAGAAAATGAAAGTCGTCATGGTTTTGCACAAAGAGGGGGCGTTTATTCGAGGGGGGCTTTTAATCGAGGGGGCGTTTAATCGAGGAAATACGGTAGTTGGAATTGCATTTTATATTGTTTTTAGTTGTATTTATATATTACTTTACATTTTTATATTATAATAACCCATTTATATATTATATATTATATTATATATATATATTACAAATTATATATATATATTATAAAAAAAATATATATATATTATAAAAAAAATATATATATATTACAAAAAATATACGAAGTCTGTGTATCGGTTTTCCGTGAGAGTGCTCAATACATAAAGTAGAGCGTCGAGATGAATGAGTAGTTTCTTGTCTCTTTTCTATCAATTAATATATATTACAAAAAATATATATATATTACAAAAAATATATATATATATTATAAAAAATATATATATATATATATTATAAAATACAATACATAAACGCATAGACTATGATATATGTAATGTAAAAAATTATAATTGATATATACAATACTGTCATGATATATATATATATCGAAACCGTTTCAATCTATATAAATGCAATTTTTAACGCGCAAGTGCCTGGCGCAAGTGGCATATTTTTTACTTGCGCAAGTTACTTGCGCGTGGACAAATGGCGGGAATCTCCATCTTGCCTCGTGGTTGTGAGTCGTGACTTGTTGAAAACATGTCCAACTCTCGAGAAGGTGCAGTTTCCCCAAGTGGTATTCCTTCAGCAATTTTTTCTTGTACAGTTGAAACTGTTATCATACTTTGCTGGACTGGTTGCTGCGTTTTTTGTTACAGCCCAGGCAGTATATATTTGAACGTATTTGTAGAGTTCCGAAATTCAGTGGATGTGGCTGGTGCCAAATAATTTGATTGCTCTCGGTTTGGTTTTCATTTTTTTCATCGCTACGCGTATAAAATAAATGTTGGAAATTCTTAATATTCAAAGATTCAAAACAAGCAAGTCCAAGAGGCCCTTTACATGAGAAATTTCAACCCGGGTTGAGTTCAACACAACACGGGTTGAGTTTTGACAGCATCGCTTATTTTTCGTCGCGTTTACATGAAAATCTCAACGCGGGTTGAGATGAGGTCACGTGATATAAATGCGGCTGTTGTTGTTGTTAGTCAGTTTTGGCGGAATTTTTCGAAAATGGCGCTGCAACAATGGAGAATCGTTCTCGTAATTGTTCTAAAGTTTCTTCTCGCAAGCCTGACTGTCGGGCTTCAATGTAATTTTCTGCTGTTGACCCAAGTTTTGGCTCAGTATCAAACGCTACGAATAGGGGCAATACCTAGACTTGTTGCACGAGTCTCGATTGAGTGCAAGCACATCGAGACTCCTTTTCTAACAGTAAGAAAAGTGGGCAAATTTGGAAGCTTCGTTCCGAAAAATTCTGGTCTGTAAAATACCTTAACCGTAACGAAGAAATTTGTCGCCGACCGGGCAGAGCGGCGCGCTGTTTTTGTTTTATTGTTGTACTACTCTTTGCAGCAAGTCATTGGTTAAAAACATGAACACATAATGGTTATTTAAATCCACAGAGGCGCATTCATAGTATTCTTGGTAAGTTTATTGTCTTACTTTGTGCATGCAGTAATTTAGGTACCTACCCAAAATCACACTAAAAATAGGCCAATTGCGAAAACAATAATGTCATGTCGAGCTCAATATTTTGCTTAAGATAAATTTTGAAAACTGTAAGTTTCAATGAGTAAAATTACAATTAAGTTTTAAAAATTTCAACCACAGCTTTTTTGCCTTCAAATTCGTTGTCAACGAGAGGAGTGAAAACAACAAAATTCGATATTTTTGTTTATCCTAATGTTTTTGAATTTTTTTAGGTGAATTTGCATTCAAATGAATGAAGCAAAGACCAAGTGGAGACAAGTTAGTTAAATTTTGGACAGTATTTATTATTTACTTACAACAAAGACTTTAGTTTAATAAGAAGAGAAACAATAAAAACGATTTTTAAAACGAAGAAAAATGATGTTAAAAACGAAGTCCTTCCAGTGAAGTTGTATTATACTTTGTATTCACTTGTGGCATAGCTTTAGATCATGTAATGTGGTAGAACTTTTATCAAAATTGCAATTTGATTACGTGATTAGGTTCACTTGCGTTGTTTATTTATTACACAGCCTCTTTTTATTCAACTTTTTGTAACATAAATATTCAAAGTTACAAAACTGTAGCGGTCGCTTTGTTTCATTATTTCGAAAATTCCCGGCTTTTAATTCTTAGTGATGAAACTGTGGAAAATCCAGAGTTCAGAACAAAATAAAAATTTGCAATGTTGACCAATCAGAATGCCAGTTATCAAATCCCTGCAATTTGATTGGCTCCGCCAACTTCTTGGCGGAGCAGCCCTCTTTTTTAACTGTTAGTAAATAAGTCCCTGTACGGAGTTGTCCAACGAACGTATCACAGGGACGCAATGCAGTGAGTCTAGGCAATACCTCCATAACTCCATAACGTCGAGGTTTTTAGGCCCGAGAAAGACGTTAAGCTATGCAGGTCTATAACAACACACGACTGGAAAAGGGAAGGTCTGGTTAAGCTCCTCCTTTATGAAGTTGTCATAGCAGATAAACAGATTAATACGTGTTAAATTATAAACACTTACTTCTTTCGTATTCCCAGGCACTTTCTCTGGCCTTCCATAATTGCGAAGTGGCGCCAACTGAAACAGGCGGCATATCCCACAATGCAATATCCGATATCCTACAATCCAACGCTTTGATTTCAACTCGCCCCGAGTTGAAAATATTTGCGTTTACATGCGATTTTGCAGTAATTTCAACCCGTGTTGAAATTTCAACACGGGTTGAGTTGCCGAGTTCAGTTCAACCCGTGTTGAGTTTCAACTCGGCTTCCTTCATGTAAACGCGATGAAGGCTTACACCGTCAGCCGAGTTGAAACTCAACCCATGTTGAACTCAACCCGGGTTGAAATTTCTCATGTAAAGGACCTCCAAGATAAATAAAAGAGTGTTCTGTTTTGTGTACGCTGTTGAGTGTTGACAGTTCGATGACGTGCTGCTGATAATCAACATACCCTGAAATGTTGTCCTCCAGGCGATAATTGGATCACGTTTGTAGAAGATGAAAAACGACTTCTAATTATTGTGGGAATATCGGGTTTGACAAAGTTAATGCAGATGGCAGTGCTCCCTGGCCCACACATAGCACTGTACGAAATCTTTCGAACGCTTTCGAACGCTTTCGTTAACATATCAGCCACCATATCATTAGTAAGACAATACCTTGAAGAATTTCCTTGTTTTCCACTTTATTTCGAATGAAATGACATTGTCGCGAACTATCGTAGCAGCACAACAACAAAATAAAACTCACGGTATTCCACAATTTCAGCATAAATTTCTCAAATATAAAACAGCTCACACGCCCCTTGTTTTCTCCTCGCCATCTACAAAAATCACTCCACTTGCACGCGGTTTCAACTGATTAACATAAAAATAAAACAAAACACAATGTCCAAAGTCCTCAATACAGTTTCACGTCAATCATCCATAAAGTTTCCGACACACTCCCCCCATTTGACGTCTGGGATGTCGTCAAATGTTCAGTCGTCAGCAAGCTCTCTTTCTTCGTCACTCAGGTCCGGAAATGAATATCTTCGCATTGTCTGAATATATATTGGAAGGTTCTCCACGCCTTGCAACCAATCCCTTCAGACATGGAATGAACTGCTCTACCGTCATGTCCGTGACAGTCTCAATGTATACAGCTCTAGTGAGGCTGCACGCAAATAAAAGAATGTATGCTTTCCTTTCAATCTGTCTTTTACATTTGTATCGGATTGGTCCTGCGTAGTCAACGCCGATCACCTCAAATGGTCTACTCCCTTCCGTTCTGTCCTTTGGTAAAATTCCAGGTGGTGGACGCACAAATGCTTTTGCATGAAATCTCTTACACCCTGCCCATTTTAATCTCAATTTCTTTACAAGCTGTCTTAACCTTGGTACCCAAAACCTTTCTCGTATGCTTGACATTGTTAAGCTGACTCCCCCATGGCCTGTGTACACATGGTTGTTCATTACGAGTTTTTCTGTGAACAGTGCATTTGTGGGCAGGTAAATTGGAAACTGCCCTTGGATCCTTCCTCAACACTCCAAAATATCCTCATTATTTCTCTGGATATTTAACCTTTGTTCATCTGCTTTGAAACTTTCGCTGGCCGTTGCTCTGCTTTGAACTCGTCTTATCCATCGAGTTATCTGGTTCTGTATTTCCTTGGTAGATAATGGACCTTTGATTCTCTGACCCTTCTTTGCTTTTAGATTCCAGATAAACCTGAAAATCCATGCTGTCACTCTCATCGCCTTCCAATACTCAAATTTTTCTAATACATTGTCTAGTACGTTTTCAACTGGAATTGCCACTTTTAGAATTTCTTTGATTGGCTGTAACTCTCTCTCTGTCTCTTCACTTGGTGCTGTGACTATGTCTGCTGGCCAGTCTTGTTTATTTATTTACCATGGTGGTCCTTGGAACCACCTTGGTTCAATGCGACTTGCGAGACAGCCTCTGCTTCCAATATCGGCTGGGTTGTCATTTGTTGGCACGTGTCGCCAAGTTGTATAATCCTTTGATTGTATTTGCTTGACACGATTATGAACAAATTGCTTGTAGTTCCCTTGTCCTCTGACCCAATGCAGGGCAACACTGCTGTCTAGCCAGCCAGTACAACTTTTTACTGGCTGTCCCCTGAGCGCCTGCTTCACATAATCAATAAGACTTGTTGCCATCTGTCCTGCAATGAGTTCCAGTCTAGGAATTGTCAGTCCCTTTTTCGCAAGTCTTGACTTTGAAACCAACAACCCTTGATTAACACTCGACTCTTGATTTACTACTGCGTAAACTGCCGCTGATACACCTTGCCCACTTGCATCTCCAAATGCATGTAAATCTATGCTTGTCACTTCTTCCTTAATTGGTGTCACACTCCGTGGTATTTCAATTCTCTCTGGCAACCACTTGACAAATCTTTGCCATTTCTGTAGCAACGTGCCTGTTATTTCTTCGTCCCATGTTAACCCTTCATCACATATGTCTCGGTATAATATTTTCCCGGTGAGAAGTACTGGCGAAACTATCCCTAATGGATCATAAACTGAAGCTAATCCTCGGAGAACTGTCCTCTTTGTAACCAACTCTGGCATTTCGGGTAAGCTGATGGCAAGGGTGTCATCAGTTTTATCCCATGGTAGCCCCAACAGCTTTGTTTCACCATTAGTGGTGCCAACCTGTTGTTTGGCATATGTTTGCTCCGAAAGCTTGCATTGCTCTGTTTCCTCCTGGATGCTTTCCAACGCTCGGTCGTTCGAATGCCATTTGTGCAATTCAAACTCAGCTGAGCTGAAAATCTTTACTGCAGCTGCTTTTAAGACTTTTAATTCACTTGACTTGTTTGCTGATAACAAAAGGTTGTCAACGTAAATGCTCTGTCGAATTTCTTCTACTTCTGCTGGGTATTCACTTCCCTTGCTGCGGAGGAGCTGCTCAATAGTCCCTCCCAAGAGAAATGGTGATTGGGACAATCCGAACAAGACTCGTGTGAACCGAAGCGTCTTCTTTTTTTTCTGTCCATGTCTGTCACCCAATGGAATCGTAGTACATCTCGTTCAGCTTCTCTCACCCTTATCTGTAAAAAAGCTTGCTTCAGGTCTCCTGCCAAAGTTATTGGTCTGCTTCGATTTCTGACTAAAATGTCCCAAAGAAGATTTTGTGTCGGAGGTCCCGTCCCCAGGCAATCATTTAAAGATGCAACGTTAGTACTAGTCTTGGCGGACACGTCAAAAACTATCCGGAGTTTAGTTATCTCTGCTGTCTCCCTGATAACTTCTTTGTGTGGCAGATAAAATATTTTCCCTGTTGGCTCCTTATCCACCACTTCTACTATACCTTTTTCCTTCCGGTCTTGTATGATCTGATCGTATTTCATATAGAGATCTGGATCTCTTTCTAATCTCTTGATAAGCTTTTCTAGACGAGCTAGACGTCCTCCTTTATTATCCGGTAAAGGTGGGCAATTTGCTTTCCACAACAACCCTGTTTCAAAAAACCCTTCCGGTTTCTGCTCCAACTGCTCTGCAAACTCACCAAAGACTGACTGATTTCCCACCTCTCTATCTCCCAATCCAAAAATGTCTAGACTACAGAGTTTCTCATAGTCTGTTCCCGATGTTCTGGCAAAAAGCAAGTGTTCTGTGTCTACTTCTGATCCTGGTGAAATGATGGTCCACCCAAACTTTGTCATTTCTCCCACCGGTTCTCCTGGCTTTCCCAGCTTTGGTTTTGTGTCTGTTTTAATTTTAGCATACTCTGATGCACCGATGATTAAATGGATAGGTAACTCAGCTTTGTCATCCGTATCGTCCATCTCTACCCCATTCAAATGCTGATATCTTCTCAAAATTTTCTTGTACTCTGGATTTGTTATTGACAATAACGACTCTCTTTCCACTTTACTGACTGATACACCCAATTTGAAATCTCCTCTTAGACTCTTCATTTCTACATTGTAAATGTCAATCTCTCTGTTTGCTGATGCCATCATCATGTCTATTTGGCGGTGCTCCCTTGCTACTGGCTTCATCTTGAGAATATCGACCAGTTTTGACGATATGTACGAGCTACCTGCCCCAGTATCAAGCAATGCTCTGCATGTTATTCCATTTACTTTCACTACAGCTACTGGGTAAATTATTCCTTGTGTTCCTGTGGCTAACATCACTTGGGTGGGATGGCTGGTCTTGTTTTCATTTGACCTTTTATCGCAGATGGATGTGTGATGTCTGCTGTGACAATTTCTACATCCACTTTTCACTTGACATTCAACAGCTCGATGATTGGCACCAGTGCAATTAAAACATAATCTCTTTGACGTAAAATGTCGCGCCTTTTATCCTGAATTTTGTCACACTCATACGATTTGTGTTTAGATTCTTCGCAATAAACACAAGGCCTTGATCTAAAATCGTGTTGTTTGGTTTGAAACATTTTTTCCTGCCTGTTAAATCTGAATTTATTCCCTTCCACAAAATTAGGCCTTATCATCCTGGGGAATGGAGTTTCTTTCTGTCCACCTTCGTAAAGCTTCCACCAGTTGCGAAAATGCCCATTTTTGCCAATCATCGTCAGTAGTGTGGACAAGGTCAGATTTAATGCCTTCTAATTTATCTAAAGTTGCCCGAGAAAAACCATTTACTTCACTCAGTTTTCCCATAGACTCCAGTGCTTGAACACTGGTAAGCAATTTTGCATAAAAGTCATGGACTTTACTTGGGCTAATTCCTTTGATGACTGGCAGAGATGTTAAATTTTGGACATATGCATTAATCACTTCACTTAATTTACCATAAGCTGATTTTAGTATGTGTTTAGCTCTCTCATAGCCTTCTGTTGTGAAGGGTCACTCCTCAACGTGAACACGTAGACTTTGGGCAATAATAATTCTTTCAGATACGAACATTTTGTTACTGAATCTATGTTAGCCTTGTCTATCTCAGCCTCGAATTGGTACCAAAATCGAAACCCATCAATGTGCGCGCCTTGAAATTTAGATATAATCAATTTTGGGAGTTTTACCTTAGTCGATGCTTCACCCCGTGGGTTTGTTGATGACTTAGGCCCATGCTTGATTTCTTCCAATTTTCGTTCTCGCTTGATTTTTTCCTCAAATTTTGCCTGTTCAAACTGTGCTTCCTGCTCGAATAATTTCTGCTTGGCCAACAACAATGATTTTTCTTCCTCACTTCGATCCAACTGTTTTATTTCTGTAAAACTGCTCTCAGTTCAGCAATAATTGGTTCAAATTCCTTGATTTTGTCACAGATTTTGTTGCTCCATGAACGAAGTTCACCAGGTTCTTCCCCATCCTCCAGTTTCAGTTCATGTGCGTCGCATTTCAGTTCGTGGATCTCGGTTATTCTTTTCTCGTAAATATCTAATTGTCTCTCGATTGACTCTTTCTCCTTTCGTAATAAAATTTCGTTTGTTTGCTCACTGATAAATTCAAGAAGACGAGTTTTCCCCTGGATTTTCTTCTCAAGACTCTCAAATTTCGTTTTATTCTCCATCTCGCAGTTTCTTGTTCTTTAGGTTCTCACAACTCCCATCTGGGGTGCCACTGTGTCGCGAACTATCGTAGCAGCACGACAACAAAATAAAACTCACGGTGTTCCACAATTTCAGCATAAATTTCTCAAATATAAAACAGCTCACACGCCCCTTGTTTTCTCCTCGCCATAGTGAGCATAAGTTACGCACCACCGGATAAAAAATGGCGTCTAAAAGTGGCCCCAGGCCTGAGCAAGAAAATTTACATAACAATATATAAATACCAAATGGGTTTCAATAGCGAATTTCTTCAGCAGAAATATACTCAGAATTTCATAAATTTTCAAGTGAAAACATAATTTAAACTATATCAAATTGTTTTGTAATAATATTTAAAGAAAACTGCGAAGGTGTCTCTTTAAAAATTTTCACAAAAAATTATTGAAGTGGAGTAATTAAAACGCCAATAACTATAATTTCTTTCACTGAAATCCATGCAAATTATCTCTCATTTAAAAGAGAATGTTTTGAAACTTTGAAAAATGTAAATATTTTTCATGTAACTGTCTCGACCTTTTATAATTTTCAGTTTCAGTCTTTGTTTATCATTTTAGGAGTGTGGTTTTACAAAACCTATTTTTCCGTAATTTTTTTTCAGAGTAAAAAAAAGAAGGTTAAGCGCCATAACAAAAAATCCGATATGGATATTCCTATAATTTGTTTCAAATACTATAATTTGATATAATTTTCAAGGGCTTCATGCTTTCTGAAGTTCACGAAAATTTTATTTTTTAAAACCCATTCTGAAATTTGAAAAACAAAACATGTGCTTCCCAAGTAGTAAACAAAGGCTGAAACTGAAAATTATAAAAGGTCGAGACAGTTACATGAAAAATATTTACATTTTTCAAAATTTCAAAACATTCTCTTTTAAATGAGAGATAATTTGCATGGATTTCAGTGAAAGAAATTATAGTTATTGGCGTTTTAATTACTCCACTTCAATAATTTTTTGTGAAAATTTTTAAAGAGACACCTTCGCAGTTTTCTTTAAATATTATTACAAAACAATTTGATATAGTTTAAATTATGTTTTCACTTGAAAATTTATGAAATTCTGAGTATATTTCTGCTGAAGAAATTCGCTATTGAAACCCATTTGGTATTTACATATTGTTATGTAAATTTTCTTGCTCAGGCCTGGGGCCACTTTTAGACGCCATTTTTCATCGGGTGGTGCGTAACTTATGCTCACTAAGTGTACAAAAATCACTCCACTCGCACGCAGGGTTGCCAGGTCGAAAAATTTCTCAAATCCAAATCAGGCGTGACAAAAATCCAGATTAATCCAAACTTCAAAACGAGGCAATAAAACAATAGAATCTGTTATAATGAAAACGAGGTTGATTGTCAAAGGAAATATTGTCGTGAAATTTAATCATAGCTCCATTCATTCTATAATTTTGCTTCTCCTAATTAATCTCACTGTTTTACGTCACCTCGATTATAACACCCTGCATTCTTTCCAAGCATCACTTCGCCTAGCCCTTCCTGTTTATTGTTTTAATGTACGTAAAGCCTGCACAATATTAATTTCAACAACTGTATATAAACATATGTAATTCTCAGTTTAAGTCAGTCAGTCTACATCAATACAGAGTAAACACAACTCGTTTCTCTCTCTGGCTCCGTGTTCTCTGCACGTTAAAGCAAGAAGAAATGGCAAGGATAGTTCGGAGAGGCGGATCACGTAGCTTGGTGGGAATACGGTTCAAATTCCTACATTGGTGACTACGACGTGACCCTCTCAACGAACATGGAATCTTCCTTCGCCATCCAAACATTCAATGCAGTTCTTCGACAACCATTCGGATCAACATCGCCGTCATCTAACAACATCGATTCCTCGCTGCATTCCGTCAACAATGACGTTCAACACAACACAGGTTCTCTTGGTCAGCCTACACACAAAACCATGCGATCGATCATCACTCTGGTTCTTGGTTCTCCAAATCATAAAACCTTGGCAAGTCAAGCAACTCTGGTTCCTGGTTCACCAACTCACAAAACCTTCGATTATCAAACATCATTCTGGTTCCTGGCTCACCAACTCACAAAACCTTCGAAACAGCACTCCGGTTCTTGGTCATCCGACTCACGAAACCAAGACAAACATCACCAACCACAGTCATCCGTAACAGCCCGAGTTCAACACAGCACCGAAGACAACTTTTGCAACGCTTTTGTCAACTCAAGTTTCGACGTATCCTACTCGCACTCAAGGCAATCACCAAGCATCTCACGACAGCACTACATGCAGCATCAACTCATTTCACTGCATCACTGTCGCATCTCACTTGGCTTCACTTCACCTTATCCACGAGTATCACGACGACCAACTTGAACGACAATCTATTCTTCGCAACACGTCAATGAAAGCTTCACTTCGGCAACCAACAACATGCGAACTCTTTCTACAGCAACATCAAACGGTTGGACATTTAATTTTATATATTTCATCTTAACCTATCAAAAAAATTTATCGTTCATTTCGCATTATTGTAGTTTTTAATTTTCACTTCACTTCACTTCGCTTACGTATCGAATGCTCATTTCACTTGCATTCTAAGGGGGGAGCTCTGTCGTGAAATTTAATCATAGCTCCATTCATTCTATAATTTTGCTTCTCCTAATTAATCTCACTGTTTTACGTCACCTCGATTATAACACCCTGCATCACTTCGCCTAGCCCTTCCTGTTTATTGTTTTAATGTACGTAAAGCCTGCACAATATTAATTTCAACAACTGTATATAAACATATGTAATTCTCAGTTTAAGTCAGTCAGTCTACATCAATACAGAGTAAACACAACTCGTTTCTCTCTCTGGCTCCGTGTTCTCTGCACGTTAAAGCAAGAAGAAATGGCAAGGATAGTTCGGAGAGGCGGATCACGTAGCTTGGTGGGAATACGGTTCAAATTCCTACAATATTTCTCAATCAAGATACTCCCAAGATACTTTCGGAGAACAAAAGCAACATGTTTTCAGTGTCAAATGTGTTTGGATATTGAAATTGCTTTTGGATTCTCAATTTTCATTACATACAATTGTGAAATTTCTTTGGTTATTGAGCTTGCTTTTAAATAAAATCTTCAAAATATGGAAATTCTCTGATAAATCCAAAATTAATCCAGATTTTGAGTCAAATCCAAATGATATTTTTAAATCCAAACGAGTTCTTAAAAATCCAGATTTCTGGAATTTTGATTTGAAAAATCCAAACTGGCAACCCTGCTCGCACGCGGTTTCAACTGATTAACATAACAACAAAACAAAACACAATGTCCAAAGTCCTCAATACAGTTTCACGTCAATCATCCATAAAGTTTCCGACAACATCTGATATCCACATGTTTTGTTCTTCTGTCGTGGGGTGGTTTTCTGTCTTTGAACTTCCACCGCCAGACGTGGGGTACGGCACTCAGTATGTCGTTAGAGTCTTGGTGCTGCTAAGGTCAGTGACGTCTTTAAGACTTTCAGCAGAGATAGACACAGGTTTGCCATCTATCTTTTAATGGTGGGTACCCACTCTACCAACGTTAAGTTGGTGGGTTGCCGTACCCACTCTACCAACAATTTTAATTAAAACTCGAGCTACATATATTTCCTTTATCTTATGAATAATTTAAAGTGTTCATCTTCATCTTCTGTCATCGTGGGCATAACCGATGGCCATGTCCCAGGTTGCTTTTAGGGTACCATTCTGTTTCTCTTCATGGATGGCCATATCTTCATTGGTTTTAACACCCCCATGACGGTATAATATTCAGTGAGTAAACTCATTACTTCACTTTTTACAAATTTTGTATACGCAGCCTCGTTATGGTGGCATTTCTCATCACCAGTGGAAATTTATCTCTTTATAATATAATATTCTTTAATTTATATAATCTCGTTAAAGCCCTTTACGACACTTATTTTAAAGTGCAATAATATGTCTTCGCATATTTTGATAAAGGGTCTCATAACACTTCCATGGAACTTTGGATTTTTAGACATAGCTATTGCTCCTTGGTTGTTTTCTTCAATTATTATGGGTGTGTCTTGATTGAATTTCAAATCAGCCAGCAATGCTCGTAACCAGATTGCCTCTTGTGTTACAATACTTGCAGCAATGTATTCTGCCTCAGTCGAGGGTAATGCCACTGTGGCTTGCTTTTTACCTAACCAGCTGATTACTCCTCCGCATAATGGAAGATATATCCAGATCGTGATTTGCGTCCATTAGGGTTACTACCCCAATCGGCATCTACGAATCCACCAAGCTGAGCGTTTGTCTCTTTAGTTCCATCAAACAGAATTCCCCAATTAACAGTACCCTTGATATAACGCAAAATACGTTTAGAACTCTTCCAATGTTCATGCCTAGGATTTGAACTAAACTGATTTACTGAACCCAAAGCTTGGTCAATGTCTGGTCTTGTGCCCGTTACAGCATAAGGAAGACTTCCTATCAATGCTTGATATCTTTGCTTATCAACACTATTGCCTTCGTTTGCAATTAATCTGGAACCAAGTTGCTGTGGAGTCGATACTGCTTTACAGTCATCCATGTTGTATTTCTGCAATAGATATGTGAGGTATCTCTTTTGGTGAAGTAGCATCTTCTTATTTGCTTTGTCTCGCATAATTTGAATGCCAAGGCAGTAATGAGCTTCACCAAGGTCTTTCATCTTGAATCTATCCTTCAATGCTTCCTTTTCTTTACGCAACATCTTCTTGCTGTTTGAAGCTATTAACATGTCATCCACATATAAAGCAATAATCAACATCTCTTCTCCCACTCGCTTAACATATATGCATGCATCTGACTTACATTGTTCATATCCAGAATCTTTTAGAAAACTGTCCATTGTCTTAAAACAACATCTGGACGCCTGCTTTAATCCATGCAAACTTTTATTCAGCTTGCATACTAAATCTTCTTTGCCCTGTTTGATATATCCTTCTGGTTGAACCATGTATATCTCTTCTTGCAATTCACCATTAAGGAATGCGGTCTGTACATCCGTTTGATGAATTTCGATTTTCGATCAGCATTACGATCTTCAGGTAATTTGACAAGATTTCAAGCTTTATTTTCCATCAGAGAAGAATATTCAGTATTCATAGCTTCTTGCCATTGCCTTTTAGCAGGTGAACTTAATGCATTTTGATAGCATCTGGGCTCTTCTAAAACTTCTGTAAATTCAGCATTCAAGGATTGTTCTGAATTCCACCATTCTCCAGTAATAACAGCTACTCTTTCTGGGGCCTTTTTCAGTCGAGTTGATCGACGAGGTAATTCATAATCTTGCATGTTTTCTTCATCTTCATTTGTACTTCTTTCAAGATTATCTACGATTTCGTCTTCATTTTCTGCATCAGCTTCATCATCTATTCTGATGTTCACAGGTGTAAAATCTTCAGTTGAAGTTGATGAATCAATTTTCTTGACATCTGATCTTTGGATACGATTACCAAACTCATTTTTCGAAAACACAACATCACGTGTTTCATGAACTCTCTTGGTTTGTGGATTCCACAGTCTATAGCCCTTTCGTGTAAGACTATAACCAATAAGGATACACTTGACAGACTTGACATCCTACTTCTTCCTTGCTTCTTGTGGGACATGCATATATGCATCACAACCAACCACTCTCAAGTTTGAAATGTCCGGTTTTGCTCCAGTGAAGCTTTCGTGTGGGGTCATACCTTTAACAACATCAGTAGGGCTTCTGTTCCTCAGAATTACAGCAGTTACCACAGCCTCAGCCCAAAAACTATCTGATAACCCAGCTGTATGCAACATGGATCTGGTTGTCTCTTGAATTTTTCGGTTCATCCGTTCTCCACTCCATTCTGTTCTGGCGTTCTTGGGACAGTCAGCTGCCTCGTAATACCTTTCTTGGCCAAAAAGTCATTAAAATCTTTGGACAGATATTCGCCGCCATTATCAGACAGAAATATCTTTATGTTTTTGCCAGTCACATTGGTAACCATAGCTTCAAATTCATTAAACTTGTCAAGCACCTGATCCTTGTGCTGCATAAAGTACATTGCTGTATATCTCGACTTATCATCTATAAAGGTGACAAAATATCGATTTTCACCAAGACTTTGAGTCTTCATTGGCCCACAGACATCACTATGTACTATCTGTAGCAGCTCAGTTGCTCGTGTTGCTTCATTTTTTGGAAATGAACTTCGTTTCTGCTTGCCTTTTATGCAACCTTCACACAATTTGATTTCTTCTGAAGTATTCAGTTTCAAGCTATCGACTAGCTTCTGATTATTCAATTACTTCGAGTTATCTATGCCCAAGTGTCCAAATCTTTCATGCCACAGCTTTAAAGAGTTTTTGTCAACAGCACTATGTGCTTCATGCAATGGACTCTCCATCAATGTATAATCAAGTGTATACAACTTTCCATCATTGTTTCCAGAACTCATAACAGTTCCATTATTATCCAAAATAACACATTTATCATGATCAAATACCATGATAAGACCTCTTTTTGTCACTGCACTGACAGAGAACAAGTTCTTTGCCAAGCTAGGAACGAAAAGAACATTGATAACTCTGCTGGTTTATATACTCCTCCAGACTTCACTTTCAACCAAACTGTCCCTTTTCCAAGGACTTCCACAGCTGTAGCGTGGCTGGGTAAAGCAGGTATAGTCAAGAGAACACAAGATGTTGCTTGCTCGAGATCAATCATTCAACTAAAATACTATTATAATTTTACCTAACTTAAAACAATCATAATACGACACATCAATCAATAATGACAGCACAACAGATATAATATAGACAAACGACACGGTCACAAGTACATCACAGGAAAACAATATAACTAACACGAACATGATTCTACTTCTAATATATTAACACAGACATGATACAATTTACTTACGCAATCATAATATTACATCTTCCCCTCCCTTACAAGTTGAAAAACGGAAAAAGTATGCATGCATTAATGTGCCACAACATTTCCAAAGCGAATGGGGGGATTAACGACCTGTCGGAGAAAAGGGGGTCGGTTGGGCCTGGCAGCACCACCTCCAATATCCCTTTGGTTCCCAGCTGCTGGATCGACCTCCGCCTCTACAGTTTCAGAAAGGGTAATGCCTGGGGTTTCTGGCCCTGGGTGGACTGGGATACCTGGACTTAAGGGTAAGACACAGGGCTTCAAGAGATTATGATGCGCAACAAGAGATTTTCCCATGGACGATGTTAACCGGTAATTAACCCCATCTCTTGACTGTATTCTGTAAGGGCCAGTCCATCGTTTACCAAATTTCCAATGCTTGGGGCGCCAAAGCCAGACCGTCTGTCCCGACTCAAAGGGCTGCCAGTTTCTCTTACTCTTGTTGTCGTACTGGGAAGCTTGCTTAGCTCTAGCATGGACTAAATTACGCTGTGCAAGTTGATTCGAGTGGCTAAGAGCTTTCCTCAATGACTGGCTATAATTTGACTGGCTGGTAGGATTTCGTAGGGGAACACCCAGCTCAACTTCGATAGGCATTCGAGCTGGGCGTCCAAATACCATCTCATAGGGAGAAATACCTGTTGACTCGTGAACACTTGTGTTATATGCAAAGACTGCTTGGGCTAGCCAATCATCCCAATCAACATTATGTTCTGAAACAAAGCTAGAGATGATACTTTGAAGGGTACGATTTTGTCTCTCTACAAGTCCATCACATTGAGGATGGTAGGCAGTGGTACGGGTCTTTTTGATGCCCATCAAACCATATATTTCATGCATGAGTATGCTATCAAAATTGCGACCCTGGTCGGAATGGAGAACTGTAGGTGGGCCAAAACGAGAAAAAACATGAGACACAAGAATATTAGCTACAGTCGACGCTTTCTGATCGGGAGTAGGGAATGCTTCACACCATTTGGTGAAGTGGTCCATGAGCACAAGTATGTGTTTGTTTCCGCGTGATGTTTCCTTAATAGGCCCCATATAGTCCATAGCCCAAAAAACAAATGGCTCGCTAATCTGAATTGGTTGTAAAGGGGCCTTGGTGTTGTGTGGATTCTGCTTAATTTGGCTACATTCAGGACAGCTTTGAATAAATGATTTAATTGATGCATGCATTTGAGGCCAAAAGAACCGCTCTTTAGCCCTGTAGATAGTGCGAGTAATACCCATGTGACCACCAGAAGGGCCACTGTGTAGACTATGGAGGACACCATTTACCAAGTTTTGGGGCACAACAACAACATTATTGGGAAAAGAGCTATCAGGGTCTATTGATTTCATTAATAAGCCACGATCCACAAAAAGTTGGTCCCAACACGACCAATATGACGACAAGTGTTGATGTTTCGACCACACAAATGATGGAGGCCGAGGAAAGCCCTGTTCTTTCATTTCAATGACCTTCAAAATATTGGGGTCTTGGTGTTGAGCTGTGTACAAATCTGTGTCTGGGATAAGACCAACAAAGCAGTTGACAGGGGTGTTCGTGGAATGGTTGGGTGGCTCAGAGGGAGAAGGGGGACATCTATGATTTAAGCGGGAGAGAGCGTCTGCATTTTGGTTTGAGGCCCCGGGGCGGTGTGAAACAACGAAATCAAATTCTTGGAGGGTCATAATCCATCTGGCGATTCTACCTTTAGCTTGGATAGAATGTAGCCACTTCAAAGCTCTATTATCAGTAATGAGTTGAAACTGACGGCCCAAAAGATATACACGAAAATGGTCAGTTGCAAACACAACAGCCAATGCTTCTTTCTCCATTGCTGTGTAATTTTGTTCTCGGCTTGTGAGAGTTCGACTGGCATATGATATTACCCTTTCATGGCCTGATTCATCAAGCTGGGTTAAGACAGCACCAAGCCCAACATCTGAGGCGTCAGTTTGTAGGATAAAGGTTTTGTTCAAGCAAGGGTAGGCTAAAATAGGTGCTGAGCAGAGGCAGGTTTTGAGGTATTCAAATGCTTTTTGGGTGATATCTGTCCATAGAAATCGAGTAGCTTTTTTAGTGAGGGCCATTAGGGGAGAGGCAATGGTGGCAAATTCCGGTATAAACCGCCTGTAGTAGCCTGCAAGTCCCAGAAAGGATCGTAGCTCCTCCAGGGTAGAAGGGGCTGGGATGTCTTGAATTGCCTTAACCTTTTTGGGGTCAGTATGGATGCCGTCTTTAGAAATAGTATGCCCTAAATAAGCAACCTCGTGCGAGCCAAATGAACATTTGGAAGCTTTAACACGGAGATTTTGCTCTCGAAAACGTTGCAAAACAGATTTCAAACGATCACAATGCTGGTTGATATCTTTGGAAAAAACAATTACGTCATCAAAATAGCACAAGCAAGTTTCGTAGGCGAGACCAGACAGGACAACACTTATGGCCCGTGAAAAGGTAGCCGGGGCAGTGGATAGACCATATGGCATGCGTAAAAATTCATATAGACCAGTAGGTGTCATGAAAGCTGTTTTCTCCCTATCTTCTGGGTCTACACTGACTTGCCAATACCCACTGCGAAGATCCAAGGTACTAAAGATGTTATACCCATTTAAGGCGTCCAGCAAGTCATCAATTCGAGGCAAAGGAATAGCGTCATGCTTAGTTACTAAATTTAATTTCCGATAATCAATACAAAATCGATAAGACCCATCCTTTTTCTTCACAAGGACAATAGGAGAAGACCAGGGGCTTGTGCTGGGCTTGATAACACCTTGAGTAAGCATGTCCTGAACTTGCTTGTCAACCTCACCTCTGTAGTGATAGGGGAGGCGTCGAGGGTGTTGGCGGATCGGAGGGGAATCACCTGTGTTTATCTTATGAGAAGTCACGGTAGTGTGGCCTAAGCCATTGTTAAACACATCGGGATATTCAAGCAAAGTCTGCAACAGATGATTACGATCATGGCTAGATAAACTAGAGCTAACAGCTGTCTCTAATTCTTGCAATGTGCAAGGGTCCATGCTTGGCTGGCAAACACTAGCACAAACATTATCAACAGATGATCTCAGTCTAGCTGGAGGAGATTCAACAACTGGAAGAAATTTGGCAACCTTCTGACGAGAATGTAATTCGACTGGGGACTCCGAGGAGTTCAAAACACGTACAAAGACTTTACTATGGCTTGATTGATTCAAAGTTGATGCAATAATAAGGGGAGAATCATCTAAACTACATACCATACCTAACTGTTCAGAATACCCTCGAGGTAACTTAGCTTGTAAAATACACTCACTACGACCAGGGATGGAAAAACTATCAACAAGAGTGAGGGTGACTGGCCCTTGGCTGGACGACTGGGCAAAGCCAGAAGGCGAACCCACCTGAGGAGAACTGGACAGGATCGAACAATTAGAGGGAGTTGAACCAGAAGGTGGGGCCCAAGGTATCAAGGGAGTACTGCCATGTGGCCCATTTAAGAAATAGGAATCCCCAGAATAAGCCAAATGCAGTTGAAAGGCAACAATAAAATCCCATCCCAGAATGCATTGGAAGGGTTGTAGCATATTATTACATACAAGAAATTTAAACTTGAATTCAAAATCACAACCAGGAAATGAGAACTGGAAGACCGCCGCACCAGCAGGTTGCAACGGTTGTCCAGTAATAGATAAACAAGTGTTGGAACTACTTTCAAGTAACGGTGGGACAATGTTTTGCTGTGTACAGCTCTGAAAAATGCGTTGGAAAGCATCAAAACTCAAAATAGATTGCATTGACCCTGTGTCAACAAGAGCTGACAACTGTACACCAGTAAAATTACAAGAAACAAGGGGTTGGCAAGGAACTAGGGCACGTGGAGCAACAGAAGTAGTTCCAAAAGCAAAAGTAGTGGGATGCTCATCACTCCAACCTAATAGTGAGGCATCCCCTGAAAGTTTAAAGAAAATTTACGATCGGATTGTTGAAATATATCAGATTTTGGCTGAGATGAGTCAAAGTTATTGGCACAGTTCTGTGGATGATGGCCCCAGCCATTGCAAAGGGTACATTTCTGCGCTCTCTGACGTTTGTCGCAATTTCGGACGATATGACCAGGTGCACCACAGAAGAAACAGCGAACAGAAGAACCAGGACGACGAGGAGGCATGACAGAAGATGGTTGACGAGCAGCTGATGCCGAAATTGCAGCGATTAGGCTAGCTTGGCCTTCGGCGAGCTTGTTGAGTAGGCCAGCAACATTATCCAGCGGTAATTGTTGTTGTTGTTGCTGTTGTGGTTGTTGTTGTTGTGACAGAGGTTGATCCGCCATGGCCAAGGGGCGAGTGGCAACAGCGGCACATGCAGTGGCAGAGCTGGTGGGCAACCGTTGGAGTGAACGAAACCGCTGAGCGAATGACGTCATTGTGGCCAAGGTTGGCGTAGGATCAGATTCCAATAACTTCAATTGTAGTTCTTCTGGCAAGCCTTTAAAGAACTGCCGGCGTAGTAAGGCATCAAAAGCCGGTCCAGATAAATCCGGTTCAGCGTTCCGAAGTGATTCTTTCAAACGCCAAAGGAAGAGCGTGGGATCTTCTGCGGGGCGAAGGCGATGGTCTTCAAACTCTCGATAATACCGCTCACGGTCAGTTGGAGGGCAAAAACACTTGTGCAGACTGGCGACCAAGCTGTCCAGAGATGTTTGATCCTCATCTGAGAGGGTTTCATAATATGTGGCGGCCGGACCATCAAGAAAGGCTGGAAGCTTTAGGAGTTGCGCTTCGGTATTCCATTTGTTAGCGGCAGCACATCGCTGAAACTGACGAATCCAGACACCAAAATCCCCAGAAGTAAAAGGAGTTGGTAAAATGCTTGAAGCCATACCTGTGCTCCTGTCACCAATTTGTAGCGTGGCTGGGTAAAGCAGGTATAGTCAAGAGAACACAAGATGTTGCTTGCTCGAGATCAATCATTCAACTAAAATACTATTATAATTTTACCTAACTTAAAACAATCATAATACGACACATCAATCAATAATGACAGCACAACAGATATAATATAGACAAACGACACGGTCACAAGTACATCACAGGAAAACAATATAACTAACACGAACATGATTCTACTTCTAATATATTAACACAGACATGATACAATTTACTTACGCAATCATAATATTACACAGCTCTGTTGTCTCCAAGACAAACGATTTCAGCAATGGGAAATTCGGTATAATTCTGCATCCATTCCCTTTTACATGACATATGTTTTGACGCACCAGAGTCAATGTACCAAATTAAGCTTTCAGCCTTACTTGAATTTGGTGGTGTCCAGAAAAACGAATTTGAGTCTGTAGTAACCACATTAGCAGCTTGTTCAGAGCGTCTTTCCTTCTTAGGTTTCTCACAGTCCTTTGCCCAATGCCCTTTAATTTTACAATTAAGGCATTTTCCTTTACACTTTGTAGCTCCAGGCTTTGATTTCTGCACTTGTATGTATGTATGTATGTATTCAATATTTATAGTGAATAACAGAGTTAAGCTAAGCTTGTTTACAATCTGGTTCACTGAAAATAAAAAGGTGAAAAATATATATAAATAAGTAAATAAAGATAGTAAATAAATAAATAAAAATATATAAATATATTAGTTTGAGTTTATTTATCAATAAAAATTAGTAAAGTCCAGCTAAACTGTCCATTTATATTGAGTGTAATTTACACTCTTGATAATACCCATAAAGTAGTTGAAACTGTGTTTTTTAAATTTCTCGACTGAAGACGCTTGCCTTATTTCAGTTGGCAAAGAGTTCCATAATTTGCTTCCATAGAATTGAAAGGTTTTTGTGTATTTACTGCCATTTCCTCTTGCAATGAATAAGTTATTTTTTCCAGAATACCGAGTGTTGTAGGTATGAATTGTTTTTGACTCCTTAAAAAGATCTATCATATATGATGGTGCAGTTTTATTCATGATGTTAAACATTAAGCAACTTGTAAGATATTCAATTCGTTGATAAACAGGCAACCAATTAAGTTCAATGAATAACGGCTTGCTAGGAGTTAGTCTTGTGTACTGGGTGTGGTTCTTGTTGCAACTAATGCTTTTTCCATCGCATCACCAAGATAAATTGAAGTTTCAGAGCGTTTTTTGTCCTCGTGAAGTAGTCTAGCAATCACAAATTCCAAACTAAGATCATCAGCACGCGATTCTAAGGCCACGATAAGACTCGCATATGAATCCGGAAGGCTACACAAAAGAGTCGCAACTTGATTATTTGATCCTCTTCAGGTACTGGGGCTCCCAACCTCGAATCCAGGGCCCTTCTAGCTTTGCTGACATGGCCCTGGTACCTACATCGCAATTATTGATTGTGATTGGCTAATCGATTAACAATAGAAATTGCATAAGTTAGTCACCCCGGAAATTTCAAGAATTAATTTTCAAGAAAGGCAAGGAAAACAAGGGAAAATGTGCCGACAATGTGAGAGAAAACGTGACCCTGCACTGTTGTTATTTACTATGCTTCACGAGTAAAATCCTAAAAAGAATTTTAAAAACCTTTCGATGATGACAGGAGAAAATTATAAACAGGTGATAGCTTCATTTCTTTTTTCAATCCGAGATACAGTCAACTCTGTCTAATTCGAACTCTATGGGGGAATCCAAATTTGTTCGAATTACAGAAAGTTCGAATTATACGATTTTTCATGTAAGTGCCATATTTTACCCCTAGTTACCCCCATATCTCCGTTTTATGGCCATAAACTATATTTTTATGACCATTGTTATGGACTAAAGGCATTTTAAAGAAGCAAAACAGTTTATTAATTATTATAATAGAAAACAAAAATGAATGGATTACGTCACAACATGGAAAATTGTTTTGCAAAGCGTTCATTACTGCCTTTGTCTAAGTGCCCCAAAACTTTGTCATCTTTGAGCACACCCACGGCATATTCATCCGTTGGGTTCTCTGGTTGTCTTTTAGCTTCTAAAGCTTTATTAATTATACAGGTCTTCATACACTTTGGTACACGTGATAACCTTTTTCATGAGATAGAATGCTCCAATTTTTTGTAACAATAACCGGCAGTTCAGCATCGAAAGGAATTGAAATTTAGTTTATATTGGCCTTAATACATCCTCTGCATCTTCAATGAGCTTGACAGGTTCGGGTACTTTCATTAGTGCCATTGATAAAGTTCAACTGATCGAATCTAACTTCTAGAAAGTGCCACGCTTAAACTGGGTCGTAAAAATCACTGTCTGGCATCCCGTACTAAGTCCCAGTAAGTCAATTCGCGTCAATTTGCCCAATGACGCAAGCTTCAATGGGCTTGCCAGAGACAAGAGCAAAAAAGAAGTTCTGTCACCAGGTAATTAACCGAGATTAACACAAAGTTCGAATTACAAAGGTTTTTTCTTTGAGGGGACAAAAATAAATGGTCGAATTACAGAAAGTTCGAATTACAGAGGTTCGAATTATAGAGGTTTTTTATAAGGGTTTGTTAGGAATTTTTCAAGGGACCACAGAATTTGGTTCGAATTAGTAAAAGTTCGAATTACACGAGTTCGAATTAGACAGAGTTGACTGTATTTTCAAATCTAATACTTCGGCCTGTCTGCAGCGCCTAGGCCCAGCAAAAACGTATGATTTTCGGATTGATTTGTTGTTAATTTTGAGGCTTAGAGTTTGAAAATGATTAATAATATCAAGTTTAAAGCTATATATAGACTTTACGTTTAACTCGGGCGTTATTTTGCTTTTTACACGGCTGAAAGCAAATAGTTTGGCATAGGCGAAGGCCAATTGTGCTCAACAAAAATAACTGTTGTACTCCTCCAAAATGAAAGTTTGCTTCGTCAATTTATGAAATTAAGTTTCAAAAACTTTTGATAAATATTCTCTCTGGTCTAATCTTCAACTTGGAATGTTATTTTTAATTATGTGAATTTACATGCACCTGTTGCTCAAAAATTACGATTGAAATCGGATAAAACCGATATAATCACTTTCAATTTCCGTGTTTTTTGATGTTTTTAAAAAATCGGACAGCAATATGCCCGGGGAAATTCAGGAATTAAAAAAAAGACTCTCTGACAAATATTAATCCCAAATAATTCCAAAATTGTCACAGAGAAAACTAAATTGTAGACGAAACAAAATGGCGTGGAGGCTAGAGCGACGCTAATTATGTCATATTTACCCTGATATTTTAACTTCATGTATGTTTTTGCATAATTACATGGAATAAATTAACACCAAATCTGCAGGTAGGTACCAGGGCCATGTCAGCGAAGCTAGAAGGGCCCTGGGTTCGAGGTTGGGGGCTCTCACTGAGAACAGCTGCTCTGCCAGACTTCTCAATTTATTGATGTGATCGATCATTGCATCGCTGTCAGACATCATAGTTGTTAAATATCTTCTCCGTAAAAACAATGTATTCGCTAAAGATTTTGTTTCATAGTGTCCCTCTAATTTCAACCATGCTTCTCTCGCTGTTGTTGCTGAACGAACAAGTAGCAACTCACTGTCACTCAAAGATAAACAGATAGTCGCCATAGATTTTCTGGCACGTTTGCGAAATCTCTCTTGTACAGCTTCTGTAGTTCCTTGTCCTGAAGGCCCTATTTCTTCTCCGCTGACAATAGTCCACAAATCTTTATCCTCAAGTACCATTTGCATTTTGAACTTCCATAAATTGAAGTTGTTACCTTCAAATTTCTCGATACGCGGAGTTAAATCGTCAGTCCTCGAAGCCATAGTTTTAAGAACACGTAATATATATAACCTATAGACAAATCTTATTTTACTCACTCTGTCTGGGTGTCTGGGCCCATAACCTGTTAAAAATCACAGTCGATACGGAAAAACAAGCTTGAGTAACTGTAATATAGCGAATAATAAAGAATATTTCTGAACACAACTTGTCTGACCCATGAAATCTAAGAACTGGTAAAAAACTAAAAGGTCACGAGTTTTACGATGCTTGCTGTGAGTATACCGGAAGGCAACTCCTAAAATGTCACTTTGACAGATGTTTATTTACTTTTCGCAATGTCCTTAAATAAAAATGTCCTAAAATGTCTTAAGAATACCACAGAACTTTCTTCAACTTTTCGAAAGCTTCTTAGTGTTGGGTTTCCCATGCAAAAAGTAGCTACATTTTTCTTTGTGAGCTCTCGTGAAGGGGCTGTAAGTGTTATGTAATTCGGGATATATTTATCACTGTAGTTTGCCATGCCCAGCAAACATTTTTGGCATGAACAGGTGTTCATGCCAAAGATGTCCGAAGCCACTCGCATCTTCCACACGCTTCGGATCACGGCGTGTCCCTTGTTATGAAAAGATCTGACCAAGGAAACTGATGGATGACGGCAAAAATTTGCACTTTTTTGGGTTCAACCTAAGACCCATGTCTTTTAATTATTCTACACAGCTCTTTAACGCGGCATTGTGCTCCTCATGTGTTTTCGCGAAAATGAACATGCAATCCGCTAGGTTGAAAATGAATATGTCATCGCATCAGATATACCTTGTAAATTTTGTTGTAACACATACTGGAAAACTTCAATGGCAGCATTTGTACCATAGTTTAGTTGTATGCAGAAATAAAATTCCAAATGCGTGTTGAACGTTGTTATGTAGCGACTATCTTTATGTAACAGCATTTGGTGGTACGCTTGTGATAAATCAAGCTTGCTAAAGTATTTAGCACCATTTAGTTCCACGCTGATCTCATTCACGGTGTGTATCGGGTACCTGAAGCGTTTTATTGCCTTGCTAGGCATCCTCATGTTCACCCATAGACGTACTGTATTATCCTTTTTCGGCATTGCAACAATTGGACATACCCATTGCGCAGGTGGGTCTTCTAGAACTGTTTCTATTATACCTTCACGTTGTAGATCTTTCACATCGGCTGTTACTATTCTTTGTGGTTGTGTTTCAGGTATTGCTGTTTCATCAATGTTTAACTTCACTGCGTAGTTTTTCAATTTTCCAAGGCCATTAAACACCTCTTTGTATTTTTGTACTATCCCATCTATCTGTGGATGAATACTTGAGATATTTGCCTCTGTGGCAATTTCTGAAGTTTCGGTTGATATTTTGTGCAGTTTATTCATTGGTTAGACCACATGTTGTTTAACAAAGTTTAATGGACAGGCACCCTACTCCTCCCTTTTGCGCCATGATAGCGTACCTCCCCAGTGGGAGGTCAGTTGGCCTCATATTTCACTTGTGCTGCATGCTTGCCGAATTGCTGCATGGCTTTATTGTTTTATTGCTTGTTCATCTCACAATTGGCTGCCGGTTTCAAGAGGTTATTTTAGTATCCATTGATTGCTGTTGTGGCTCCTATGCTGGTGTGGTGAATTATGTTGGAATCCCACAAAACGTTATGGAACAAAATGACGAAAATTTCACAGTTTCCAGCAACACGCGCACAGAACGTACGAAGGCAAGAATAAGGCCAACAAACGAGTAATTGAAAAATCAGCGAAGCAAATTAATCAGCATACAATTAAAAACCAGCGTATAAAATTATTTAAGTCTCATGTGAATCAGATTTTCAGTTGAATCTCTTTGTTTCGTATTGAAAAAAAATTATGAAAAAAATATTTACAGAGAGAAATATTAAATACAGTTTGCGAAGTGAAAATCATTTACGGTTGCCCGAAGTAAGGACAAACACATACGGAATAGAGAATATTCAGTACAGAGGCTGTCATTTATGGTCCTCATTACCAACCGAAATTAAAGACTCCAGCACACTCGCTGAATTCAAACGAAAAATAAAATCATGGAAAGGAAATACTTGCATCTGCAGATTGTGCAAAGTCTTTATTAAAGATTTAGGGTTTTTGTAAATTTAATTAATTAATTTATTTATTTATTTATTTATTTGGGAAATTGTAAAATAGGTTTTAAACTTTATCTTGTTGGCGTTAATTAGCTTATTAGCTATGTATATATATTTTTTTTTCTTGCCAACGTAAAATAAATTGTTAATAATAATAATAATAATAATAATATTGTTATTAGTTCGTGTTTTTTCTCTGTTTTTAGATCCCTGATCACACCATCCCGAGTCACTCTTCTCTCTTTCCTCCTGTCGTATTCTAAAATTATTCCTGTCCGTAATCACAGCGGAAAGCTATATATGCAAAGTTTCCAAAGTTTCCCACACTGGGCTTGTTTCAACGTATTATAGCTGCCTTGGCCACGCCGGAATTTCAAGTTACTTGTTGTACCGTACCTTCAGGCACGAATTCTTGGTGAGATCGTCCCATCTATTTTGCTGTTTCTTATGCTTGTACATGTACATCCATGCTTATCTAAATTAATGTACATAATTTTAACCAACTTACAAATTTGCGAAACTCCTTTTTGCTGTTGCTCGCCTCTTATTGCCGTTGCTGACCTTGACCGATACACGTGTCTTTGTCACTTTTCTGCATTTATTAACTCGTCTCTATGTTTTGCCCTTGCGTCACCTGTAAGTCTTGACTTTGGCAATACTCATGTTCAGTATACACAATTGCAGCGTTTATCCATGCCAAAGGCGTTTTTTAACAATTGATTTTTCTGCTGCGCTGTCGAAGAACTTTCTGTTCCTGTCGTCGAGGTTCTCCTCGTTAGCATTTTCGTTTCTCGGTCGGAAGCATCCAGCATTCACATCGCGCGCGTCTTCTAGCCAGGGCTGCCAGATTTGCAAATTCACAATGTGCCAAAAAAAATTATGCTCAACTTTAAAATCCACCGCAGAGGAACTGTATAGCTGCAGAGAAAAACATGTTAGTACTACTGTTTCCTGAGACAAGGTACCAACAAATTATATGTTCTGAAGGCTGCGTAGGACAGATCTTTGTGTTGCTGGATATTGATCGTGTAGCCATCGTGTGCTTTGCAGTTTCTTTGTGCTGCTTAAGATTTGAATCTTGCCTGAGTATTAACTTGACAAAACGTGCAGTATGCCATGTCGGATCCATCAGGAGCTTACTTCACCCACATGTATCTCCTGTGCTGTTCGGGCTTAAAATTTCTCGAGCCGTCAAAGTGACTGTCCATTCTGTCAATATGCCAAATTAAGGAAATATGCCAAACAGCAATATTATGCCAGCAACTTCAAAATATACCAATATGAGCAACCCTGCCAACAAATTTCTTGCAAATTGCAACCCTTTGACACCCTGGACAATAACGCTCGTTCATGTTGCACTCCCCTGTGGCTCTAGCAGACATCTTAAAACACCTTGACACAGACTATGCTATGCTGCACTTGGAAGCTCTCACTGTTATTTGATGCATCACACCCAGCTAAGAGCTGCAGAAATTTTCGTTACGTTAATCATTTGCTTATTCTATTGCTCATTTGTTGCAATAAAATTGCCTTGCATTCGGCCGGTGGCTGTCTCTGTATGATGAGCCGACCCCGAATATCAGCGGCTCACTTGCCCGAGGCAGTGTTGCCTAGCATTCGGCCGGCGGCTGTCTTTGTATAATGAGCCAACCCTAAATTTTTGCTATCAGCACCTCACCTGCGCAAGTCGGTATTGCCTTACCCAAAATTCTTGTTATTGGCAAGCTGATACCTGTGGGTGATGCCCCACTGGTGCGTTGTTGAGGGCATCATGGAAGGCTGAAATTGCAGACCTGTGACAATTTATTGTGCTATACTCTTAATTTAACTCATAAAATTCTGCCAAAAAATCCAGCACAAAATTTATAGAGCACCAAAAGAGATCAACTTCTTGTTTACAACACCAGCTAGAGCACTTTCCCCAGGACGATTCGTAATTATAAATTGAACCTGATCTTCTGGCAGCTGCAATAAGTCCTGCAGCCGTCTGTGATATTTCCTTGTCTGCCAGGTTTTTCCTGAAATTTTCCAGGCCACCAGAATCGGGGAGTTGTTTTCCACCAGCGGATGGGTGTTTCCCTGTGCCTCCCTTAACAGGGTTGGAAAAACTGGAAGCATAATTGGATCTTGTATTGACATTTCCAGTAGTTGCCCGTACCATGGTTGTGTCTGCCATGTTGGGGTTATCAAAATCATAGAGACTTTTTCGACCCTGGCCTTTGCTGCTACTTGCCCCACAAGGGAGAAGGGTGGAAATGCATATGGGTGCAGATGTGACCACTTCTGTTGCAAAGCATCTGTGGCCTGGCTGCTGGTATCCGGCTTCCATGCCATATATGCTGGGACCTGGTCTAGAGGCAAAGAGGTCCGTGTCCGTGTGACTCAATTTCTGACAAATTCTTTGAAATAGTTGGGCGTAAAGCAACCATTTGCTCAAGTCTTGGAAGTGCCATGATGCCCGATCGGCCTTGACACAGTTGTGACTCTGCCTGAGACCACTGCCCCCCTACTGACCTTCCCAAGCAATGAGCCCCCCAGCCCTTTTTCGAGGCATCTGTCCAAAGAACAGCTTTTGCTTGAGGGATTTGAATCGGCCTTCCATTCGACAAATGAAGGTTGCTTAGCCACCATTTGATCTCCTGGAGTCAGTCTGAATCCAACATTATTTTGTATTGATACGACCATGCCTCCCGCAGAGAATTGATCAGTTGGTGTTGTAAGTACCTCAGTTGTAACTGGGAGGGTCACACTGCCTGTGCTGTGGAGCATAGGGAGCCTATGAAGTTTACAAAGTGATATTCTTGTGTTTTCAAGGACATCTTGACGTTGCTCCAGCAGGTTATTTACTGTCTCTGTCGGCAATGTCAAGGTCAGTGTTACTGAATTTATTTCCATGCCCAAGAATTCCACTTTCTGTACTGGTGATAGCAGGGATTTCTTCTGATTTATCACAAATGCCAAATGTTGCAGGAGAAAAATTAGTGTGTCCTGAGCTATCAGTTACTCCCCTACAGACCTGGACATCAACTGCATGTCGTCCAAATAGATTATTATCCATATATTCAGTCGACGCATCAACGCTACTGGCACCTTTAATAGTTTGGTAAAAAGTTTTGGTGCAGGGCCTAACCCAAAACATAGGGAAAGAAACTCGTAAATTTTGCCCTCCCATTGAAACCGGAAAATTTTCTGTGCATCAGGTGCAGCGGAAGGCAAAAATATGCTACCTTTAGATCTATTTTCCGCATATAATCTTTCTCCTGCCACAGCAGGAGAAAGATTATGCTTTTCCATATGCTTTTCCATATGCTTTTCCATTTCCTTCAACAGGTGAAGACCCTCCATTTTGAAATGTTGGTAGGGGACAAAGGCGTTTAGCTGCTTTAAATTCGTCACTGGCCTGTTCCCCCCATCCTTTTTTCCCACAAAAACAAGTTGCTCAGGAGCTGGTCTTTCTGATAATTGACCTCCTGAAACGCCCCTTTCCTCAACATGGCTTGAATCTCCTGATTGATCATGGTACTCTGTTCCCTGTTCATTTTTACCTGGCGAGGGGGCCGAAACTGTTTCTCAGTAAATGGGATTTTCAACCCTGATACAAGTTCTAAAACTTCCGGATTGCTTGTTAGAACTCTCCAATTCCTCGGTTACCACTAGGTTTTGAAAAGACCACTTTTCGCCCCCATTTTCTCTTTGAAAAGAGGGGCCCTTCCGAAAGGGTTGTTTCTTTTCCACTCCTTGCCTCCGGTAAACTTCCTTTGACTCCTTCTTTACCTTGGCCGTGTCCAAGACATGCTTCCTAAATGTGTCTTTTACTTAGTTTCAACTGTAATAACGTGGATTCATGTGCAATTAGTGCCAATGAATGTTAGTATCACTGAAAACTAGCAAATGCATGTGTATTTTATTTGTGAACGAATGTTAATATCATTGAAAAGAAGTAATTGCATATGTATCTTACTCCCCCCCCCCTCACAAAAATTCACTACATATGCAACACATGAAAAATTAGAGTAATGCAAGTTTTCTTTTGAATGTATAACAAATTAACAAAATGTAAATACCAAGTCAATCGCTTCTTCGGTTTATTAAAGGTAGAAACTTTCGCGGGAAGAAACTTACGCGAGGCGAAAAAAACGCGAAATTTCTGGAATTAACTTTCGCGTTTTAGGCAAAATCGGATATTTTGCGAGAATAAATTTTCGCGAATTCCAAGTCTGAACAGAAACTTTAAACAGAAGCATTGAAGTAGTTTTTATTCAAAGGGAAACTTTTTCATAAATTTTTCTCATTTTACAACGTTAACAGAAGAAGAACAATATTGTAATAAGTCAGCTTCGTTTCCATATTCACTCTGCCTTTTCTGCTTTCCCTTTAATGAAACTAACTCCATGAAACTAACTAATGAATAAATATTTTTCTTTGTTAATCGCCGTTCACTCTGGGATTGGCAGTTTTTCACAATAGCGTCTTTGCGAGAATAAATTTTCGCGAATTTCCAATTTTGAAATTTTTATCAAGAATAAACTTTCGCGAATTTCATGTTTTAGAAAGTTTCGCGCAATAAACTTTCGCGAATTTTGGCCAAAAACGCGAAAATCGCGAAAGTTTCTTCCCGCGAAATCTTTAAAGTAGATAACAGTTGACCAATTACTTGTCCAGATTGGATCCATATCATTAAGGACGGGGTTTCCACTTTTGGGAACAACCTCTGGAATATCTGACTCGTCGTCAAAATCAACATCATCAATTGCGTGTCATTCAAGCTCTTGAAAGGCCATTGCACACAAAAATTCATTTTGGCAACAATTCATTTTACATGACATAAAAACGGAAAACAACTTCTTTATTGACAAATCCAAATAAAATTTCATGTCAAATTTTGTTATACCGTGACGCCACGGACTTGAAATAAGTACTACCCACCCCCCTCATTTACCTTCACGCTGCGTCACGAAAGACCTGAAGAACCACCCACCCCCCTAGCGTGACGTAATTATTGAACGGCCCCTAAGAGGCCATGCCAGAGGGAAGTTTCCAATCATATTGGGATTCTTCTGTAAATGCTTCGAACCGTTTCCTTTTCGTTACTGGTTCAGCAGAATCCGACTCAGGTTCGTCTGAAGATTCGTCTTCGTCAGAGCCAGAAGACTCACTGACGACAGGAGAACGTGGCCTTTTCCTTCAGCCCGTTTTTGACTTGCTGCCTGAACGTTTTGGCTCCTTGGCCTCAGGCAAGTTGCCTGCGGTGTCTTCTGACCCGCTCAGTCTGTCTTTGTTGCTCGGGTCCTCCATTATTTTGAAGATTCAAAAGGATTAGAGAATCAAGCAATTTTCTTTAAAACCTTTCGCGTCCGTCTTGCTCCAGAGATGAGCTAAAAGAAGATGGGGGGAGTCTGGGCTCCAATGTGAGTCGAGAATGGACTCTAAGCCAGTATTAGATCGACGGAGATTTTATAAAATAAAATTTGCCCAAGAATTCGACTGGCCTTGCAGTACTGTATGGGTAAGCCTTGACGTTTGCTTTAATTCGATGCCTTTCATTTTGTCAAAAGTGTTTTTATCAATGAAATTTATCGTCGATCCAGTATCAACTAAAACAGGAAATTGATGTCCAGTCCACCAACTGTAGCATTTACTTTTTGACTTCGTTTTAATTGGTTTGGTGTTGAATTTCCAACTGTATACAAGTACTCATCATTACTTTCACTTTCGTGCAGCAGTGGTCTGACTGCAATCCATTCGCTTGCATTCGGATCACGTGATTTCTGCAGCTTTGAAGGTATTGAGCTTTGATATGGAATGTCGATGAAGTCATTTGCTTTTTGAATTTCCGAATGGCGTTTTGCACATTGCTTGGCAGATGGATGATCTGCAACTAAAATCGCTGCGGGAATGGCTTTTTGCTGTGCCAGATTTCAGTACGTTAAAATGGATTTGAATAGTGTCAGGATCAACAGAATCATGACGTTTGTACTAGACTTTAGCTCCAATCCTTGCATACCTCGATGAGGTTTCTCTTGGCATAGCTTCCTTCCTGCTTTTGGCTGAATTTTTAAGTAAAACGTTTTATGTCAAGTTGTGGGGAATTTTGCGTAAATAGCCCTGTGCTCGAATATAGCTCCCAGTGACACTAAATAACTCACAATTTTGATATGACTCTGAATGCTGATCGTGATTGCTAACTACTGAAGTTTACAGGCATATATACGATTCTTATGGAAACTTCTCGAACCTATTGCGTAAGAATCTAAATTTAATACTGTTAGAAACTTCTCAAAAGAGCTAGAACAACTATCACGATGCTAAATATGAAACTAGAGAATATGATTACATTAAAGTATGCCTAAATGGCAGATAGGATAATTGTAGTTACATAGGTGTTTAAATATGGATTAAGGTAAGGTCTCTAGAATGTTCCAAAACTTCTGACAAAGAGTACACCCTGATTTAGCACGCACTCCCCCTATTAAAGCGTGTCTACTACTTTAATATTCCGACTGAGTTCGTCCTTTTCTTCAAGTGCCACGCTCATGATCCGATTCTTTGCATGCGACTTCGCTTGTCTGCGAGGGTGACAGATTTCTGATGCATTTAGACTTTGTTTCGGCACAAACATTGGGACTTCTGGTTCAGTGGTGTCTCTTGCACATCTTCTCCTATCTCCAAATCACAGACGAGTTGCAGTGATCTCCCAACGATGTAGCCGTAGCCCAGCCGTATCTCGAATCCTCGAGCAGTGCCATCTGAGCCTTGGATGTGCTTTATAATCCTCCCGATCTTCTAATTAGCCTTATCCTTTACATCGTCTTTCAGAAGAACAACAGATCCTCCTTTTAGAACTTTGGGTTTTTATCATTTTGGTGTCTTCCTGTTTCTTCTAATGCTTTTACATAATCCCCCATCCATCTTTTACGCAATTGCTCTTTCGTCCTTTGTAGATGGATCAATTGTTCAGCTGATCTCTCCTACGGTTCCATATTCTCGAAGTCTTCTTTCAGTTTAATGGAATGACCTCCTCTTGTGAGAATATTTTGCGCCATTACCAGTTGATCAAATTTTTCCCCCTTCATTATGCCGATAAGACGTTAGAAGAACCCTTCCCACCATGGGGTTCTTGCCATGCTGAATCTCCAGCTGGTCCATCCTTCTGGCAGATAGTTCATCAAGATGTGACCGTTCTTCAATCTCTTTAGCCATTTGTTCGTAGTGATGAATGCTTTTGCGTTTTCGCTGATCATCATCTTTGGTGTACCTCTTGTTGCCATAAATTCCTTGAAAGCGACCTTGAATTCTTCTGCTGTCATATCTTTACATAGCTTAAGGTGAAATGTTCTTGTGCTAGGGCATGTGAACAGTGCCGCATATGCTTTTCCAACTTTATTTTTGTTCTGCTTGTATTTGATGGTTCCTGCAAAATCCACTCTAGTAACGGTGAACAGCTCATCCATCACAACACGGAAATCAGGTAGCATTGATTTAGTTGCGGGTGTAGCGGTTTTGCTGAGAATCTTTTACAGCAGTTACAATTTCGGACCAAGTTCTTCACAACTGTTCTCAGTCTAGAAACCCAAAATTTGTCTCTGACGGTGCCCATTGTAGCTGATGCGCCATTATGCAACACCTTGTTGTGATTCGCTGCGATGATTAGATCTGTTAACTTATGTTTTCTTGCCAGGCAAATCGGATTGTAGTTTGGAATTCGACCATTATACCTCATTATCCCTCTTTATTCTGACATCTGATAAACCGCATGATATACGCTGTAATTCTTAGCATCTTGTTATAAGGATGCTTAAGCAGCAGTGTTTCGAGGTTTGTTGTTTCTGGTTCCGTGGCTATCAGCTGGTTTTTCCCTCTCTCAAACCTTTCTTTTAGTGACTGACTCGTCTCTCATACTTCAGGTTGCTCAGGCTATTCTTCATTGTTTGCAAGCCAAAGAGGACCTTTCTTCCAAAATTGATTACATTTCTTGGGACTAACTCCCCTGCTCCCAGGTTCTGCCGGATTATCGTTGGTTGGGGCGTATTGCCACTGAAAAAGTCCTTCTCTTCGATGACTCTGGTTCTGTTTCTCGCGCCCTGAGTCCATCTTCCTTGATCCTGTAGCCAGTCTAACACGGTTGTACTCTCAACCTATCGCTGAAATTCGCTTATCGTACAATCAGACTGCGTGTTCTTCAGGTGGCTCATCAGTCGGCTACGCATGTGTGCTGCTATTAATTCGAGTTGCGGGATTGACGTATTTCTTGAAGCAATCCTTGATTTCGCTGCTAACAGCTTGCTTTCTGCCTGGATACCTTCGTAGTGAGAAACCACATACACAGCTGCAGCAACTGCCAATTTATTGGTATCAGAGCATCCACGCACAGTCATTTTTGATGGTTTTCTTTTTGTCACACTTCGAGGAATGGATATTGTTGGACATTGCTCCAGCTTTTTCCCGTCGGTTCCAGAGATCTTGAATATTTTTCGGTGGTTCTTCATCCCATGACATTTTCAGTAGACAGAATTCACTGTATATGATCTTCCTGACAATTATCACCTGTGCCGCAATTCCTAATGGGTCAAAAATTCCATTTATCGCTGAATGCATTTTCCTTTTCATAACAATGTCACCATCCAAGCCTTTGATGCAATGTTCGAAACTGATTTCGATTATGTCCTTTGACTTGTTCCATGGTATTCCGATATTCCCAGGATCTTTCTTTCGTCAGCGTGTGTTCCAACAGTGGTTTTTGCATATGTTTCTTCTAGATTGGCCTCTTGACGTACTTCTGCGCCATGCTCTGTTAGCCCTACGTTGCTGTGCCATTGTGTAAAGTGAAGCCGCCGGCTGCCATAATCTCCACACTTTCTTCTTTGAATCTGATCAACTCTTCCTTGCTGTCGTCTGAGCACTAGACGTCACCAACATACGTATTCTTCTACAAAGGTTCCACAGTCTTTGGACACTTGTCTTGGTAAGGATGCAGATGCTAGCTTAACGTTGCAACCAAAATATAAGGACTTGAGGCAGACCCAAATATCACTTGAGTAAAACAGTATTCTTCGATCGTTCTGCTTTCCAAATTGCTGTACCACAATAGGCGCAGAGCATCCCTATCTTCTGTTTTGATTTTGATCTGTAGAAAGGCCTTCTGTATGTCTCCCGTGACACAATATTGATGCATTCTGTTCTTCAGGAGGATATCGAATATCAACGGCTGTAGAGGCGGGCCCGTTTCCAGTAGGTCTTTCAAGGAAGGACCTTGCGAAGTGTTGCATATAAAAATTTATTCTCTGAACGTTCTGGAAATCCATCAAGTACAATCTTTCCCTCTTTTTGCTGTTGTTGTTCCGCCATGGCCATTCTGAGCTGTCATCTGAGGTCATTCGGTTTCACTGGGATTTGCCAAAAGCCAGACTGTAAATTCAAGGCTGTAAACCAAGCAGCATTCTCTAAAGCGTCTAGTGTTTCGTCTATTCTTGGAAACGGATGAGCATCTTTCTTCGTTTCAGAATTCAGGCGACGATAATCAACGCAGAATCAAAAACTCGCCATTCGGCTTCTCTAGCAGAGGAACACAACTACTCCAGGGGCTTGCTGAAGGTTGAATAACATTGGAGATCAACATCTTCTGAACTTATTTAGCGATCTGTTGTCTCTTCATCTCAAGTGCACTGTAAGGCCGCTGTTTTCTTGAACATCAATCGGATGCTGTATCAAATGGGTTGTCTTCAACTGATCTTTCTTCGGCCAAACTCGATGTTTTCGCAAGACGTCAAGCAGATGTGTTTGCTGTTCTTCTGAAAGATGACTGATCTTGAGGTTTCCTGTGATCTGCGATGCCATCGTGAATTCGTCCGTCATCAACTGCATTGACTTCAACAATGAATGGTTTCAGATTTGTCACTTTTATGCCAGGCTGTAAGAAGAGTTATCTCTATTTGCATGTGTGATGCATTGTGTCATAATAGCTATTAAGTAATTATGCTTAACGTTTTGCAAAATCGACAATTAACCGTGGCTCTAAAAAATCATCTGAAATCCACATGGTTTCTCCGCTCGCAAGCTTTACAAATATTTCGTTTCTGACCGTCCTTTTTCATTTCTAGTTCGCGTTTTATCAAGCATCCGTTCCACCGATTTGCTGACTGCTTCCAAATTGTCCGATTTATCGAGTTTCAATCTGTTCACATTTACAATTGGGTATCTTCTTGGGTTGCCCATATTCAACTTTACATTCTCTTGAGACACAATTTCTATAACCTGATACGGTCCCAGCCAATGATTGCAATCTAAGCCACTCTTCTGTTCGCCGGCTTTTACATGGACCGAATCATTCACCTTGAAACTTGCGGTTTCCGTGTTACCATGTTCAGCTGTTTATCATATATACTTTTGTGTTGTTCCTTCCCATTTTTGTTCAATTTACGGACCACTCTATGTGCGTCACGTAAATTGTTTATTCTTTCTACAAGAAAGTATTTGCAATATAGTTTCGTTGATGGTTGTAGTTGTACCTTTGGAGAGACTTTGAATTGTCATCCAAACATTAGAAATGCCGGGTTTTTTAAGAACTGCGGTGTAGTCTTGTTAGTAACATATTCAGCTCTATGAACATTGTCATCAGCTTCTTTGCCAATAACCATTTTCTATGAAGATCGGCAAGGCGTCTGTCTCCTCTACGCCACTACAAAACATCGTGCCAACATTTTATGCCAAAATTGATAGTCTCTATATTTCGCTATTTCTCTACTTCGCCAGAGTATTTCGCCAAACACAGTTAGCCCAAAGTATATGTAGCAAACGTCCATGTGAATACTTGGTATATTCAAGAATTTATTGAAATGTCGTTTCGCTTGTCTTAAAGATTATTCATGTGTATACTAAGTTTAAGTATGATTCGTAATGTTAGCCGTGGGGAGTTAGCCAAGGATGAGCAATTTCCCTGCAGGAGGGTTGTTTTTCTTAAATTTGATTGGTTGAAACTTGTTAATTGTGTTAGGCAATGTATATATATGTGTGTTGAAATTCAGAATAGGTCAGAATGTTCATGGAAAGTCAATTGTAAATTATGTATATCATTGATTCCTAATGCTCTAAGAACGTGTGTTTGATCGTTCCTGAATCGTTCTAAAAACGAACCCACAGAAAATGGGGGGGGGTTCTGAAAAGGAACTCCCTGGATACCACATATCATAACTTCATTGATTGGCTGCATGTATAGCTTTAATTTAGAGCTTAACATTGAACAATAATCAGACTAAAATTTCGTGAGGATTTACGGTATATAAGCGGTAGTGAAGATTAAAGGGCTACTCTCACCATATTTTTTTATTTCATTTCTGGGTAGTTTTTGACGTAAAAACAGGTACTGCACTTTGTAAATTTCGAAATTCGCTCATTAACACCTCTTTTCACGGCTCCAAAAGTGCGATTTTCAGGCCATTTCTGAAAATGTCGCGCAACATGAAACGATCTGGGCCGAGGTTGTGTGACGTAGATGACGGAACGCAAAAAAACTTCTCTCTTTGGCTTCAGTATGGAAAAATCAACGTCGCGTCCGGTTTTCTCCCTTGTTTTCAATGATAAATACAAATGTTTTTTCAAACCACTTCAACACCATCATTACAAAGCTTATTGACATCTCCCCGTGTGTTTTTTTTAATTTTCGGCATTGTTAAGGGCTGAAAATTGACCCCAAAGCTGATGCAGTGACAATGGATTTTTCCAGTATTCACACGCCTCACGTTGTTATCTGTTCATCACTCAACCTCTTCCTTCCTTTCATTTGCGTTATAAACAACCAACTATTCGTGAATATAATAAATTTGTTTGTCGTTTCCATTTCCATCAGTTCTATAATCTATTTTATCAAGTTTTGCCGTGTGCTTGGTTTTAGCAAGATAATTATGGATTATTTTTGTCTTTAGCTACTACTTGGGTTTTTGTCAAAGATATTGAAATGCTAAAGTGATGCGCCGTTAAAAAATTGCTCAAATTGAAATTGTTTGGTTGACATAACCATGGAGTTCTTGTTATAAATTATATACCTTTGTGATTACATTGAAACCTAAGGCAAAGTAAAGGTGTATATTGTTGACAAAGTCAGACAATATGATCAAAACTAGAACACCAGTATGAAGCCCAACATTGTGCTGGAAAGTTTTTCTTCGAATTCACATTGAACTTGTGAAATCTTCGATCTCTGGACATTAATGTTCACACTCCTGGAAGGGATTTTCTAGTTTTTCTACACAGCTATGACCATAACTGCACTTGAAATATTACCAAAATATGAGCTGCTGCTTCAAATACACACCAGATAAGACAAATAGGGTTATTTTCATGCATTATTAATCCAAAATAGCGGAATTCTGCTTTACCCGTGCCAGAACCTGTTCGGCCTAGCAATTTTACAATTTAGCAATTTTTAACTGACCCGATTTGGTTTAAATCTTATAAATGCATAAATAAGAGCTCACCAATTTTCCATACTATTAATTCTATCGAAAAATTGTTGAAAGAGAGCTTGCACCTCTTTAATTGAATAGATTTCGAATTCATATTGTTGTTTAAAACTATCCCGCACCACTGAAGACTGTATGTGAAGCTCGCTCGAGACTGCGACGTTGAGGTCGAAAAACATGCCGGCTTGCAGCATAAGCGTGAGCAAATCATCCTCATTTTTGTAAAAAACTCACTCTTTTCATGATAAACGAGGCATCAACAGATTCCACAGATCCTGAACTAGTTCGTGGCACGATTTAATTTTTTAAATGCGACTTGGTTTTGACCATAATATGCAAAACATTGAATTGGTACTGAACACAATAAAATAAATTTCATGCGTTCCGGCATCTACGTCACACCGGCCTCGCCCCAGTTTTCTTTTTGCCCGACTTTTTTCTGAAAATCGCACTTTTAGAGCCGTGAAAAGAGGTGTTAATGAGCGAATTTCGAAATTTAAAAAGTGCAGTACCTGTTTTTACGTCAAAAACTACCCAGAAATGAAATAAAAAAATATGGTGAGAGTAGCCCTTTAAGTATTGATTACAGTTAATGAATATTTGAAAAATACAATTAGAAACAATGCTTAAAGACGCTAATTTTTTCAGGTTTTAACTTTACTTTACTCTATTGAACATCAAACATCAGGCGATTATTTGTTTATTCTTAAAATTAAATGTTCATGCATTTATAACTATTTCACAGGATACCAGCAAGTCCACATCAAATTTTACAGCTCTAGACATTTCTTATCTCAGTATCACTCAGATCCTGGCAAGCAAGGTCCCCCGTTTTCATGGCGACACACATAAATTTGACAATAATAACTCAAGTCCACTGCCATGTGAAATAAAATGGGCTTGTATGTCATTCAGAATAAACACCAAATATTGTTGCAGTTGCAATAAAATGCTCAGTTTTGTAAGTCGCGGTAACATAATTATCAATGTTTGTGTCCCATAAACAGTTACTTCCCAAAATGGCGTTTTGTCCCAATAACTTTCCAATGTGAACATAGCACACAAATTTGAAATTAGGTACGTTGATTTGTTTGATTTTCAATTGAATTGCATTGCAGATTTTTATAGAGACGTCTGTGGACGTACTTTTTTCGTCATATTCTGCTTCTTTTACATAACTTTCCAGCACATTATTTACAATTCTCTGCACTTGCGTTGGCGAAAAGGAGGCTCTGGATTCCACTTGGCATTTCACTTCAGCAATGTCATTAGGTCGTTTTTTCAAATACATAGGCTCTATTGACGAAATGAACGTTCTACTTTGATTCTGTTTTAGGGCTGTGTCGGATGTGAATTGCACACTAATTGATTGTGAGGGACTCTCTTTCTTCAAGGGTTGTTGTGGTTTACCTTGATGATTGATGCAATTATTATCTCCCTTTAGATCTGTTAAATTGTTCTCTGCTATTGAGAGACTTCTCCTTGTCATGGCACTTTGTGTATTTAACCACAATGTCATGGAACTAAACCATGCGCATTTGTCTGCTGCCTCTGCTGCTGTCAAGTAACAAAGACGTAGATTTATTTAGAAACTTTGCAATTTGATTTTAAGTTTTCTTTAACGCCATCCAGCTTGATAATTAACAATTCTGCAACATCTCATAACCCATAACTTTCTACTCTGTAACTTCAGCGTGTTGTTTTAATTGCAAATTCGAAAAATTTCCCAACAGTATATTGATAACGGGAATATAGCTACCGATTCCAATCGGACAAATTTTGCAAATTAAATTTTGCCTAAGAGAACGCATACCCAGAGCTTTTGTGGAAATAATTATTCGTGAACGAATAAATAAAAGATAGCGATGGAAAAAATCTCTTACCTGTGGAAAAACCTGCTCTTCGCGATTGCAAAAACAACAAAGATTCAAGCAAATATTATTCAGGTTGCCCTACGAAAACAGCATTCTTTTGTTATCAAACATCTGTCACCAGCACTCTACAAGGTTTTTTTGCTAGCAGTAAATTACCACTTTGATGCCTTTCATTTACGTTTATTTAAGCACATTGGTAACCCATCATTCTCTTAAAGATGGGTGTTTTTAACCCGTGAATTTATTGGACTCTCTTTGACTAGTATTTGGCCAGATACTCCGTTTTTGAGGTTCAACGTTCTTCCACGTCTTTGTGCTGCTTTTGTATGACCTCTTTTTTATGAAAGACATTTACCTCTCATTGACAGCAACAAGTATATCTTTAATCTTCTTGCGTCAAGAATATTTGGTTAAAGAAGTGTTAAATTCATCCTTTCTCAATAAACAACACTCTTACCCAGGCTCAGAACAAGTGGGGAATGTTGTCTTTGCCGATGTATTTTATTTCGTAATCCCTGAATTGTCATTTATAGATACCGTATTTCCTCGATTAAACGTTTATTTATCTCGGCACTTTTGAGGGGGCGCCTAATCGAGGGGGGTCATTATTCGAGGGGGGCGTTTATTAGAAAGTACAAGATCACAGGCTTTGTCATTGGGTCCAGAAAAAAAGAAAATGGTTTAGTTGAGCCTTGCTTTATCGGGCAACAACGTAGAAAATGAAAGTAGCCATGGTTTTGCACAAAGAGGGGGCGTTTAATCGAGGGGGCGTTTATTGCAAAAGCTGGCAGCATAAGGGGGCGTTTATTCGAGGGGGCGTTTAATCGAGGAAATACGGTATTCAACAGGTGCTAAAAGCGTTGTTTATTGGAAGATCCTTTATCTTATTAGAGGACATAATTAAGGTGTCAAAACATACATTTCACACGGAAAAATTTCAATTCGAAAAAACAATTTGATTAATTGTGATTCAAATGCGTTCCCAAAATTCTAAAGCTGCTTTATGGCCATGATCTAAATTAGAATAATTACTGCGTAATCTAATAACACTTGCCTTAAGTTCTGAGAATTTTTTGTTCAACTTGGTAAATTCTCTTGTACTTGAACAACTTTTCAGCTGCTTGAGTCTTGCTGGGATGGCAAATTTGACCCAATTTGTGTAGCTATTTGCCATGTCCCCTGTTGCTTGCATCCAGAAATCCCCAGTTAACTTGGAAAAATTGCTATTTGGTGGCAGCTGGCGATGTGCATTTCTTGCTTTTTGTCCCCATAGCAAAATCAAAATATCATATTCAGGACTAGATTTTTGCATTCCATCGATAACGTCAAAATCTATTGGATCAGAAGCTGAAACGAGGTCTTCTTTACATTCTTCGTAACCAGCGGCCATACTTGTTTCTCCAGATAGTTCTACTTTGCTTTGCTCAGTCATGGGTGTAACGTTTGAGCCTATGGTATTAAAAAATTAATAAAACCAACACAGTACCCATAAACTTACAAGTTTAAACATCGTGATTCAGACTTTATCAACTTTATACAGAAAATCCCCAGAATGTTACCAAACTGGTCGCAACAGATTAAATTTTTGAAAAGGTTCTAAGCTAACGATAATTAGGCAAACATTTTAAATGGACCACTGTTGTGTAGGTCATAGTATAGGATAAACACACAACAACCACCATAACAACAACAAAAATTGGTTACTATGTGTACAGATATACAACAGTTTGTCGCTGATCAGAGCTCAATAACATTTTGGCTTCGCTCTTGTGGTATGAGCGTCAAGGGAATTTATTTTTTGAACAATCCGCATGTTTAGAAAATTAACTCCTTAAATGAGATATGCGTGTGTTTCTTCTCTTCTGTGTCCAGATATTACCCAACAAATGTTCTACTGTAAGAGGCACGCAGCCAGAGAACTGAGCAAAAGGAAAAGTGTGTTGTATTTTGATATTAAGGGCCTATTATATGCGGGCCAGCCCGGGTAGCCGGACTCCAGTGAAGACTTGAGATGATTTTCAGCCCGGCTTTACATGAGCAGAGCTGGCCCGTTTCCTGCCCGGGAAATTTGGCGCAGAAATTGTCATGTGACCAATGAGGTCAGATATGGCGGGAAAATTACCGTATGTCAGACTCAACAGCCCGGGCTGCACTGTTTATATGGCTCTCATATAAACAGTGGGCTAATAAATACAAGCAGCACTATAGAATATTTTGCGTAGGTGAGATCTCACTTAAGTGGGCTAGCCCGGGTAGCCGGGCTGGCCCATCTCATATAAACAGGCCCTAATTCTGACTAACTCCAACTGAATACCGTATTTCCTCTAATTAGCGCCCACCCTCATTTGACCGCCCCCTCCAATAAGCGCCCACCATAAAATCAAAAAGTACGAAATGAGCGCCCCCTCTATTAACCGTCCAGGGCGGTTAATAGAATCCTTATATTTTCATTGTTTGGTTCAAATAATAACGTAGAAACTCTCTAAGGCTGGAAAAACACTTTCATCAGATCGAGAGCGTCTATAAATCTGAATGCAATGCAGTCAAGATCAGCAGTTGAAGTTGATCTTGACTGCTTGATAACATTCGGAACTATACAAGATTATTATTTTGTTTTTGAGGTTTTAAGCGCCCCCTCTTTTAAGCGCCCCTCTGATAAGCGCCCACCCATCTTGAAAAATGGACAACTCTCTTTGATGGATTAACTTCAACAGAAATGGTTGAGGTTTTTACAAATGCTATATCAGATGTTTTCGAGAAATACATACCCAATAAAATAGTGAAATTTGATGATAAAGATCCACCGTGGATGAAGCGCGAACTGAAAACTGCCATCAAGCGCAAACACAGAATATATGCTAAGTTTGTTAGGCGTGGCAGAAAGCCAGAGGATTGGGACTCAGTTAAAAATGTCCAGAATGAAACCTCCAAAATGATCAAAAGTGCTAAAAATGAATATTATCTCAATCTTGGCAGAAAATTGTCCAATGACGTAACTGGGCCCAAATTGTACTGGACATTATTCAACAGATTTCTCAATAAAAAGAAGGTCTCAAACATACCCCCACTGATAGAAAATGGGGTACTAATCACCAATGTAGAAGCGAAAGCAAATATCTTTAATGAATTCTTTATTACTCAATGCAGGGAAATAGATACTGGAAGTACTATCCCCACGTTTATCCGGCAGTTTCAAGAACCTTTGTTGAACATAGATATCAATAGGGAAAAGATACTTCGTATTATTCGTACTCTTGATACTAATAAAGCCCACGGATGTGATGGAATTTCTGTCACAATGATCAAAATATGTGATATGTCGATAGTAGACCCTCTTTGTCGCATCTATGAAAGGTGCCTTGAAACGGGTATCTACCCTTCCCAATGGAAGCAAGCAAATATAATCCCTGTGCATAAAAAAGGTTGCAAACAAAGCAAAAAAAATTATCGACCAATTTCATTACTTCCGATTTTTGGCAAAATGTTTGAAAAGATATTATTTGATGTCATCTACGAGCACTTCAACTCGAATGGCCTTCTTTCATCCCATCAATCAGGTTTTCGTCCAGGTGAATCGACTATTAATCAGCTGCTGCTTATCACGCAAAATATTTATAATGCCTTCGATGAGACTCCGAGCAAAGAGACACGTGCCATATTTCTTGATCTTTCTAAGGCTTTTGACCGCGTATGGCACGAAGGCCTCATTTACAAATTGGAATTCAATGGTCTACATGGCGATGTCCTTCGTATTATTAAAAATTTTCTGTCGGATCGTAAGCAACGGGTGGTGTTAAATGGCCAGTGCTCAAGATGGGACACAATATCAGCAGGGGTACCACAGGGATCAGTCCTAGGACCTTTGTTGTTCTTGATCTATATAAATGATATAACCAACGATATTAAATGTGGTATTAAACTATTTGCTGATGATACTTCGTTATTTACTTCCGTTCAGAATGAAAATGTAGCTGCCCATGATCTAAATACGGATTTGGCAAAAATTAGCTTGTGGGCATGGCAATGGAAAATGCAATTTAATGCGGACAAGACCGAAGAGGTTTTATTTTCATGTAAAAGGAATAAACCAATCCATCCAAATATTTGTTTGGATGGTGAAGTCATAATACCAAAATCGGAGCATAAGCATCTTGGAGTTGTTCTTGATTCAAGGCTAGATTTTAAAGGTCATATTCGAGAGGCAATTTTGAAAGCACGAAGAGGAATCGGTTTGTTGAAATACCTTTCTAAATATGTATCTAGGGAGGTACTTGATCAAACCTATAAGCTTTATGTAAGACCTCACTTAGACTATGGAGATATCATTTATCATAAATACGACCCTGATATGCGCCTGAATTTTACGCAACAATTAGAGCAAACTCAATACAAAGCAGCCTTAGTTGTTTCTGGTGCATGGAAGGGCACAAATAGGCAAAGACTATATGAAGAGCTGGGATGGGAAACACTTTATGATCGAAGGTGGTATCGTAGATTATGCCACTTTTACTCCTTAATAACAACTAAATCTCCTGATTACCTTTTTAACCAAATACCTGAACCGCGCGTGATTGAGTATAATTTAAGAAATCAGCGTTGTTATGAACAAAACGTAGGAAGAACGACGCGTTTTTCAAACTCTTATTTTCATAACGCTATATTTGAGTGGAACCTTTTAGATAGATGTATACAAGAGTCTCGTTCTCTTTCTATTTTCAAGAATAATTTGATGCGAATTATTAGACCAGGGAAAAACCCAGTCTATAACATCCATGATAACGTAGGTATCAAACTACTGACAAGGTTAAGAGTTAATTTCAGCCCTTTGAATGAACATAGATTTCGACACAACTTTGATTGTTTGAGTCCAATCTGTATATGTGGTTCAGCAAATGAAGATAATGAACACTACCTCCTGCACTGCCCCCAGTTTACAACCCAGCGACATGATCTCCTTGGTCAAGTCTCAGATGTCGGATATGATGTTGCCAACATGAACTCAAGTGATCTTTGTAATTTGTTATTGTATGGGAAGCCAAATAATAGTACTTTTGTCAATAGAATCATTCTAGAAGCAACTATATCTTTCATTAAAACTTCTGGACGGTTCAATTGAAAATCTTGGAAAACAGCAGCATGCCCCCTTTTTCTTAGGTATTGCTTCTACGTTTTCTTTTTTCATTTTTTTTTGTTACTTTAAGATTAATTCACTGTTAATTAGAACATTGCAAGTGGCTTTGGTAGTAGGGACTCGGTGACCATGTGTCTTTTCTTGCTACAAAAGTCACAGTAAAATTTCAGTATTCAGTATTTTTAAATTTTATATTGATATAAAAAAAAAAAAAAAAAAAAAATCTTGAAAAATACTTAATAAGTGCCCGGGCGCTTATTAAAGGAAATACGGTATACACGTGTTTTTTTTATAAGAAACCTGGCTCAAGGACTAGTAGTAAAAGTTTCTTAATTTTTGGCCACATTTTAGTTCTAAAAGTTTCTTAAAAGTTTCTTAACTTAATGAACAAGGTTCTAGTGAAAATGAAGAATGTGGCAAAATATTAGTGTCATAACAAAGAAAAATCGTCAATGCGAAAAATCGTCATGTGGAGCCGACAATGTTATGCTTTGCACATAAAACATACTTATTGTAGTTGACATTTGATAAATCCGTGAGGGAAAAACGTGTTTCTGAAATTTCCAATGTTTCTTAAATATTTCCTTGTAGTTCTAAAAGTTTCTTAAATTTTAGGGCGTCTAGATTTAGGTTTCTTATAAACCGGTTTCTTATAAAAAAAACGTGTAATTAAAGTATTTATATTATTCTAAAAAGCATGATGATGAAGCAAAATATTGCAACCAACAGTTTTAGGTCCTCTTTCTGTTTTTACCAATAGATGTTTGATCCTAGAATGTCAGCACTATATATATATCTGCAGATATTATATTTTGCCTATTATCTATTTTAAATTAATAGACATTTCTGAATCATCCCAATTTTCGGAGCAAATAAGAACATCTCAAATGATATATCTCTGTAAATTGGCAGATTAGTAGGATCACCCATGGTACTGGGAAATGCAAATGGAGTTAGCAATGCCATGGATGCAAACAATGGAGTGCTATAATCCTATACTATTAAATGGCTCATTTTCATTAAACATGACTAATCCATGCTGCCCATAGTATTTGGCAGTTGCATATCAATGGCATGAACACCTCAATTTTTTTTATCAAGGGCAACAACAAAACTTGACTTAATGTGTCCCAGAAAGACCTCCATCACTTTCAAAATTAAAATGTACTTTCAATCTATTCCAATTACAGTAATCAGACACGCTAGCCAGCTCAACTTAATTATAGTTTACAGTCACATCACTGTTACAGGGGCTATTGCTAATCAAGCAAGATAAAACTATTTATAAGCTTCTCACAAACAAGCTTTTTATCAAAATTGTTTCTTTTAAATTTAACAACTTTGACACAGAATATTTGGAGAGCAAGTGTGGTAATGACCTCGCAAGTTCAAAAACTTTTGGCACCAAAATTAGTGCAATGCCAAAACACCTTCTTTAAACCAACTTGATATATATTACATTTCATTCTGGCTGATTGCCATTCATTTTTTAACACTCACACGCGCTTGCATTAACTGATTAATTAATATATTAAATTACTTTTGTGACTGAGGAGACCTCAGATGTGAGGTGAAATACCTTTACCTTTACCTTTACAGAAAATCCTCAGAATGCCATCAAACTTGTCAGAACAGATTAGATTTTTGAAAAATAGCACAACATTCTCACAAGCCAACAGTTGGCTGAAGAGACCTCGGGTGTGAAGTGAAAACTCCCAAAAGTAATTAATTATATTAATTAATCAGTTAATGCAAGCGCATGAGTGTTGAAAAATGAATGGCAATCAACCAAAATGAAATGTAGTTGTGGGTATAACACTCGGGATTCGATAAGAATTTTAGCAGAATCTGCTAAAAGGAGAAATATTGCCGATATAAATATTGATTATGATTTATTGGCAATGACTTGCAATCACCACTTCTTGAGCCTGAGCAAATCCCTGGAACTCAGTTGGAATATTGAAAAAGACCATGGCATTTTTTAACAAAAAGAAAAGAACTTGGTAAACATTTGGTCCTGTTTTCAACATACATGGACAGGTAAAACTGTTTTGGGTTTGATGTGTAATATTTACTTGACCATGCTTCTCCACTCACAAAAATTCACAATTATATTTCAATTTTACAAACTGCAATGCAAATCCAAATCCTGTTGAAAGGTAACATTCTAGATGCAAACCAGTTATGCTCGCCTCCACCCCCCCCCCCAACCCCACCTTCAGCTTAAGTCTTCACACACACTCACACTGCAAGGAAGCAAAGCAAAATATTTAGGGTATAAAGTTAAGGCATAGGGCACAGGACACACATTAATAACAGCAGTTTACAGTTGAAGTGTTCATCCTGTATAAATATTCGTTTTATTATTATTATTATTATTATTATTATAGGGTAGGTAGGAACAACACTCGACGAGATGGTTTCTTTGGTTGAAAAAAATGATACTTGTGTTCAAAAAAGGACCTTACCGAGAATTGCATAAAAAACGGCGAATTGCGAGTAACGATAATTGAGAAACGACTGCAATGCAGAAAGAAAATCTTGCATGTTATGTCAAGAAATTGAGCTGTTATTGGCCTGACGGCCGACGTCACTAAAAGACGGAACAAACCGGAACATGCCAGAAGAATTCAAGAACAGGCTGAACACTCCAAGAACAACCCAAGAACACGTCAGGACAAGAACAGGTCTAAAATAATCGTTAACAAGCCAACAACAATCCGCTCCTATGAATAACTAAACTAGAAGGAGCCATTCTTACCCTTTCGCGTCGCCTTTCGGTGACTTTCTTTGGAGTTAGAACCTTAATTTTACGAATATTTAGGCAACAGCAATTCACTTTCACTCCATTGTTCTTACAAGCTGTTGTTATTTTCCACCGCCTTCGGCGCTTTATATCATTAACCAGGCAGTACTGACCGAATCGTCAAATTACAGATCACAGATCGCTACAGATTAATGACTGAAATCATATTTGAACTAAAATAACAATAATAAAGAGAGGGAGCGCGAGCGTGGACGTAATTGTGCCAACTCTCTAAGCTTCACGAAGAATGATTAGAGATGATCGTACTTACTAAAACGCGGAACGACCCAAAACGACCCAAAATGACCCACAACGACCCAAAACCACCCAAAACCACCTCATAATCACCCAAAACGACCCAAAAAAGACCCACAACGACCCAAAATCACCCACAACCACCTCATAACCACCCAAAACGACCCGAAAATTACAACTTAAACATTATATCAGGCTTTTGCGAGAATAAACTTTCGCGAATTTCCAATTTTGAAATTTTTATCAAGAATAAACTTTCGCGAATTTCATATTTTAGAAAATTTCGCGCAATATAATTTCACGAATTTTGGCCAAAAACGCGAAAATCGCGAAAGTTTCTCCGATTAATTTTTTAATTTTTTTATTTTATCATTATTTTAACACTTAAAGTACTCAAGAGAATGAGAGATGTTGCTTGCTCGAGATCAATCATTCAAATAAAATACTATTATAAATTCGCATAAGTTAAAACAATCATAATATATGACACATCAATCAATAGTGACAGCAACAACGGATATAATATAGACAAACGACACGGTCACAAGTACATCACAGGAAAACAATATAACTAACACGAACATGATTCTACTTCTAATATTTTAACACAGACATGATACAATTTATACTTACGCAAGCATAATATTACATCCGTAAAATACTTTAATCGGAGAAACTTTCGCGGGAAGAAACTTTCGCGAGGCGAAAAAAACGCGAAATTTCTGGAATTAACTTTCGCGTTTTAGGCAAAATCGGATATTTTGCGAGAATAAACTTTCGCGAATTCCAAGTCTGAACAGAAACTTTAAACAGAAACCTTGAAGTAGTTTTTATTCAAAGTGAAACTTTTCCATAAATTTTTGTCATTTTTACAACGTTAACAGAAGAAGAACAATATTGTAATAAGTCAGCTTCGTTTCCATATTCACTCTGACTCTGCCTTTTCTGCCTTCCCTTTTCTTTCCATGAAACTAACTAATGAATAAATATTTTTCTGTGTTAATCGCCTTTCACTGTGGGATTACCAGTTTTTCACAATAGCTTTTTTGCGAGAATAAATTTTCGCGAATTTACAATTTTGAGATTTTTATCAAGAATAAACTTTCGCGAATTTCTTTTCTTAGAAAATTTCGCGCAATAAACTTTCGCGAATTTTGGCCAAAAACGCGAAAATCGCGAAAGTTTCTTTCCGCGAAAGTTTCTCCGATTAAAGTATGTATTTCTTCAAAAATTTCAAAGAGGTGGTTGTTGGTGGTTGGTTGCTATGAGGTGGTTGTGGGTCGTTGTGGGTCGTTGTGGGTCGTTTTGGGTGGTATTGGGTCGTTTTGGGTCGTTTTGGGTCGTTTTGGGTCGTTTTGGGTCGTTCCGCGTTTTAGTAAGTACGTAGAGATGATACATTCTGTACTACCATGTGTCTCAACAAGGGTTTAATCCCTACAAACGTGCAGCGCTAGACGCGTGGATAAGGGCCTCGTCTCCCTTTCCTAATCTCTATTCCCCCAATATCCAGGGTTTGGACATGTTTAGTGGAAAGAAAACCTGCCAGACTTGTTTAAGTGCTAAACTTTCAAGATTGCTGCTATTTTCAGATATATTTGTTCAGATTACATTTTTGATAATTGCATCAAAGTTATGACAAGCTTTTGCTACATAATAACAACACAGTGCAGTCATCATAATTGCAATTTGCAAGCTTGGTTTGTGGTGTCCCGAAGTCGTACGCGTACCTCAAGATTTTATCATTCACCTCATCTCATTCATCTGTATGTAAAACTTGCAGTTCAGCTCAACTGACCCAAGCAGTCAGCCCGCATAAACACAGGTGCTGTTTTTGATTCTTTTGGCATTTATTCTTTGTATGATGTCCAGTGAAGACTTGCGACAAGTACAGGGACCACAACATTACAATACAGAAGAGTTTGTGTTTCGCTTTAAGCAATCAGGGAAGCATCATGTACTGAAGGTTCCTATTCCAATTCCCCTCACTACGACTGTGCGAGAGTTTGCATACAGAATTATTGGCTGCCATTCCATCTCTTGCTACGTGGAAAACGGTAATGCACTCTTGTTCAATAAACTTCACGTTCCCTAACAATACTTATTAAGAGGGCAATGTCAAGCCACTTCATATATCATTAATTTGTTTCCTGTAATTTTGATGCAACATTTGCATTTCATGTGTTTACAGAGCTAATTAACAAATTGAGGAATTTTGTTACTCTCAAGACAAAAGAGCTACGGAAATGCTTTGGAAACAATGCAGTGAATGGTGTAAAAGAAAAACCAGAGCTAATTGATAACTTGTTGGATTCATGGACAAATGCCTACTTTAAAGAACACACTGAGTATCAGATTCAAAATGGAAGAGATGCTGAAAATATTGAGTTTGCAAATGTGTATCATGAATTAATTCATTCACCTGCATTGGAGACACTGCTTCAACTTGAACATAATTATTCTGTTGCTGTAGGAGAAATGCTTGAGCAACGAAACATCTCACTTGAAAAACTACACCAAAAGTAAGAGATTAATGTGTTGGTTGTTGATTCGTTTGCAGGTATATTTGTGACAGACCATAAAAATAGGCAAAAGGGGTATGGGGCCAGAGAGAAAATTAATGTGTGTTTGTGCTCTGATTTGACTGCCTTAGTAAATAGTGAACAAGTGTTTTTACAGAATTTAACCACAAAGTTAGCAAGTATTTGGCCATAATTTTAAAATATAGGTATCACAAAATGGAAATAAATGCAAAGCTGAGCTAAGGTAGAAAGAATATAATAATATTACATACCTCCTTTGTAGGCATGAGCATGACATGAGTTATCTGATTGAAAATATTGGAACTTCATACACGGATATGGATGTCAATGACCTGTCAACCAGACATTTGGAAGAATATCAGGTAATTTATTTTATGATATATTATTTTCTCTTACCATGCAATACAGCTTCAATTTTCCAATGGCTGACGCCGAGTAAAAGTCATATGCAAATAGAGAATATTTTATTTGCTCAGATAAGGTTTGATATAATCAATGTGTTTCCCTAGGGTGAAATATTGTGATATTTTTAATGCACCAAGAAGAACATGTATGCGTAATGATATTTGTGACCCCTGATGCTCACTTGCATCTTATTCTAAGCTAATTTTTTATGCAAATGTCTGAAGATTGATTCATAACTTTTGATTTAAAGCTCTACTCCAAGTCTCAGGTTGTGCTTTTGTTTTATACAGATTCAGGAAACATACTGGTCAAGCTCATTGTCGGACCTACAGGAAATGCAAAAGCGAGATTACAGGGAATGGGTAAGGAGTGTGCATGACAACACCATAGCAAATTCTGGTAAAATTGATTTAGGAGATTTCACAGCCTATGCAAAGCAAAATAGTTTTACAGAAACTTCGGATCCAGCAAAGCCACATTATGATTTTGTTCATCAAGATGCAATTAAAATGGAAGAAAGTTTTACCATTCATTTAGGTAGTATACATGGCTTATTTCATTGCAATTTATATATTTGCTCTTTTGATAAGTTTTCAAAAACCCTTTAATTAAGACTATTAAATGGAAAATATTTTATCATTTTAATGTGATCAATATGTCTAGGAAAACAAAATTAGCACAATTTGTTGAAGGAATAGAATGGGTCTTTTTATTTTAAGCTGCAAAGATATATAGTAATTAAAGCTGTCTTTATTTTCCTTTTGATACTTTTTCTATTAAAACCACCTATTGCCTTTGGTATTGTGCTTTTGAATTAATAATTTTTGTTATCAGGGCACCAGATGAAAACAATGCATAATATCAGGATATTATGTGGAGATATTTTAAGTTTATGTCGACATACTGCTGCATTTATTGGGTAATCCAGCTATCATATTTTTTGCTAGAGCTGATTTATTTTACCCTGAAGGAGACTTGATGCTAAAATACGCATTATTTGCACCTATATTCCTTGGCATATGTTTTATTTGGAGATCTTTTGATAAAGCAAGCTGCTTAACATTCCCTCAATTTTTGTATATTGTGTAGAGTTCATGCTATATGACCTGTAAGGCTTTGCAACCAATTTTTTTCATCAATAGGCAAGTAGTTTTCTGTCAAACATTTAATTGCAAGTTCCTTAATTTGTTCATTTTTAGAGGCAATCTTGTTCCACAACCTCGGCGCTTGCAAACAGCCATGTCTCTCTACTCACAGTCTTTGTCAGCTTTAGTACTTTTGGTTGACAATCGTTTACAGTCCCAAATGGGAATTAAAAAGGGTAATAATTTTCATTCAAGTATTTGCATAGTATCTAGATACTCATGCTCTGCTTTTGGATGCCTTCTTTTGGTAATTCCCAATCTTTGTTGCTTGTAAAACTTCCTATTCTTACATTTTTATGGTCGACAGAGATAATCATACTATTCTATTTTAGTATTTTTTCTTTTTCCACTGCACATTCAGGTAGTTAAAACTAAATATCATTATGGTTTTAGTATAGCTACAAGCTATACTAAAATCTATACAAGTACCATAATATTTAGTACAAGCTAAGCTATACTAAAATGATTTTAGTATAGCTACAAGCTATACTAAAATCATAAGTGATATTTGAATGTCCTCTTGCCTTTGTGTGTAACAGTATTTTCCCTTGTGATTTTCGTTTATTTATTATTTTGCAAAGCTAAATCATTGAATTTTTTATGTTTTAGAGTTTCGAAATATTTGTATGCAATCAACAGATTTTCATTTTGCTGATCTTGATAAACAGTTATCTGCTATTGAAGTGAAACTCGAACAAAGGCCAAGCAGGACAAGAACTATCAGAAGCTCCTCTGTGTTACACAAAATCGGCTCAGATCAACAGCATACCCCTGCAACAACTACCAGTCTTCTGCAAACTGGTAGATATTTCATATGACTGTGTTTCCTTCTCATCGCATTTATTTGATTCTATGTTTCTATTTCACCTTGACCATTTACCCATCAACTTGCAGTTGCTGAAGTCATGCGTCACTTTTATCTGTGTCGGCTCCCTTTTTCTTTAGTGTAAACAGTACTTTAGAGAAATTATAACGTCTTCATCTATTTTGCATTTTCTGTCGTAGGAGACTTTTATCTGACAAAGCATTCGAATTTAGCTGAAGTCCACACCATCTTTCATTTGGTCACTGATGATTCGGTTCTTAAGAATAATATCACTTCAAGACACCCAATTATAATTGGTTTAAGGAACATTCTTCTATCTGCTGCAACACATAATATAACGACGCTGACCATTCCTTTGTTATTGGTGCATGAAATGACTGAGGTAACCACATATTACAATTCCGTCATTGAGCACCCATTTTTCAATAAGTGCCCCTCTCAAACCATGCAAATTTTATTTGTCTTTTGAGCGATGCTGTGATTTTGCTCATCTCCGTATTATCAATAAATGTTTACAAAATTGTAATACTGTAAATCCTCGAATAAGCCCCCAGGGCCTTATTTCCAAAAACGAAATTTTAGCCTGATTATTGTTTAATATTAAGCAAAATAAAAGCTATACGATGCAGCCAATCAATTAAGTTATTGGTTTAAACTTACTGCCAATGCAATACATTCATTAAACAACTTCAATGTCTGGAAATTTGGGATCAATATCCTTGCAAATAATTATCAGAGTGGGCGCTTATTCGAGGGGAGAGCTTATTCGGGGGTGGGGGCTTATTCGAGGATTTACGGTAAGCATTTCCCTTCAAGTGGCCAAGCGTCCCCTAATTTTTTCTAAAATTAATCAATTATTATCATGTGTTAACTAATCTTAACGAAAGCAGTCTCTCTCTGAGTGTACAAATATTTTATGGAGGCATACAATTTATTGTGTGCCTCCATAAAATATTGCTGGTGGTCGAAAAGTTGACATTTTTTAAATAGGTTCCTTTGTGTAGAGTTATACAATTAAGTGAGCGAATGAAATAGTAACCTTTACAACGCTTAGGGTCAATTCTTCTACTGCCCATTACTTGTACTCATTTGCTTGCATACGAGTTTCAAAAAAACCACCCATCATTTCGTCTTTCACGCTACCCTTTAGGCTTTAATGATTGTATAGCACGACGAGTACGAGTATAATTAATATTTCTTTCGTCTGTAGAATTTTACCATTCAATGGTGTGTGAGGCGTGCTGAACTCATCTTGAAATGCGTGAAAGGTAGGCGGGACACCTTAAACGCACTTTTAATTAATTTTCAATTTTTGTTTTATTTGTGTATTTAGCAAAGAGGAAAATGTGCTGAATATATCTCCGACCTTTAGAGGAACGTTTAACTGCTTTTTTGCAATATTGGAAGTATTGAGGGGGAAATCATGCAACTATTTTCATAAACCCTAGGCTTTATGATGGAAGGGCTTTGTTGGGAAGGTGATGATTCCAGGACAATTCAATTTATTGTGCCAGAGGTAAGTTTGTTCAGCCTTTACTGCAACTATTTCACCGAGCATCTATACGAGGCTGTTGCAAGCTTTGTTGTTAAACTTATATTAGGGTTCCTTTTCTCCACCATTCACATCTTGGTGTCAGCTAGAGTTCCCCAGGCATCCCTAAAAAATTTCATGGAGGAACCTTTTTTTCGTAAACTTGATCGTTGGCCATGGCCCCGATGAAAAACCGTTTTCGTGTAAAGTGTTAACTGATGACGCTATAAGATTGATGACGTCATAGAGTTATCACAATTTATAGAAAAACGCAAACCCAATACATCGTTCCAAAGGTATGATGAAACATTCTTTAATGGCACTGTTTTGACACCTTTGGAAAAAGTCAATAAAAATTGATGGCTGAACTTATTTTAAAATCCGTCAAAATGACGTCATTCAAAGACACATTTTTGGTCAAATTTCAATTTTCAAATTTCGGTCACCTCGGATTTAGAATCAGCGCAGTCGATTTGCTATTGTTGTGAGATAAAATGTAAAGTTATGTTGAAATTTGGAATGTAGATGGAAATTCCCCCTAATCTAAACATGTACTCCATTTTTTGGCTCTATACCTCACGCGCCAATGGTACACAGCAACCCTGTGTTGTGCTACTTGTACGGTGGGTCACTTTCATTCTGCACCATCGACGCTGTTTCTGTCTTATTTATCCTCCGCAGAGGATTTACCATCACATTTTTAAATGCCCAATTTGATAAAGAACTAACAACTGGTAGTCATTACTTGGAATTTGCAATGGAATTTTTCTTTGCCAACTCTTTTGTCATGATTATTGTATTTTCTCGTGTTGGGGTTCGCTGACATGAATTAACTACCATTTTCTTTCTGGATTACAGGGAATCTCGGATGACATGTTCACAACTTTTACAAGTATGCTTCCAAATATATTTCGTGTCTCCACACCATTGGACTTGTCAAGCCTTGCACAAGATTAGAAATACATTCACACAATTGATCTTGAGACATTTTTGATTGCAATATTCCAATGATCATTAAGAGTATTTGAGAATTGCATTTATATCTTTCATCTTCTTTTGTCACCTTGACCTTGAATGGACATTTTATGTACAATATGGCAGCTATCCGTCGTGGAACCTGCATATCCCGCAAAAACAATTCACCTCGATAGGCGCTTGAAACTATCTGCTCTTTCGTGTGAAGCGTTATCAGGTGTGGCACAAATTTCGAAGTATTTGCAATTTGTTTGTGTTTAATCATTCCATTTAACCTTTTCTCAAAAACGTACTTTATCAAAATATCTAAAAATGGGAATCGGTTGCAAAACCGTTGAAGCAAAAATTTAAGTGCTCGATTAGCTTTAATGTTAGACAAAGCTTATAACGTTTCACTTCAGAAAGCAAACTAGAAAAGAATGCATTGTTGTTGACAGCTTCATTTTCATTTACTTTTGCATTTAATTTAAACAATCGACTCAGCTAAGCTCCATTCTCTTTGTGCCAGAGAGCACACAAGACAATCAACTTAATGTAGGAAAATTAGAAAATATTATGAAATCTCAACATCAATCAAATAATTATACAGTTTCACAGGTCATAATTGTGTCGTATTCACACCGATTATTATCGGGGTCAAATACAAGTGACAATGGATGGCATGGACGATCATACACAGGGTGTCCAATGTCGCAAGTGATGAAATGATGGCAATTCCATGGATTTCTATAGTTTCCCACAGGACGGCTGTTGCAGAAAGTTACTGAAAAGAATTTAATGATATCTTTATTTCTGATACTCCGATAGTGTCTACATTTTGCATATTATATACATATATTTTGCATATATAACATATATTTTGCAGTTTTACTAAATGAAAAGGCTTGGGTGAAAAAACCATTTTTGTGCGTATTTCGTATTGATAGAATGGACCTAATTCTAAAGCCGGTTTCCACATAGTCGTCGAGGGTCGTTGAGGGTCGCTGAGGGTCGCTGAAAGGATTAAACGTCACACAGAGACAATGTCCAAAGTTGATTTTAATTCTTTGAGCGACCCTCGACGACTATATGGAAACCAGGCTTAACAGTGTTATGTAACATTGGCCAATGAAATTGATTATTATCTAATTTTTCTTAACAATGACACACGTACCTTTATCAGCAGCTGTGACACTCCTGCACTTCATTTTATCGGGCATGAAAACTTGCTTCTTTGGGCAAAAATGCAAGATTTCAATTCCCCCTTTACATTCCAGATACTTAAACACGTCCGATAGAATATAGATACCATCCGGTTTACCAGTGCAGCGATTTGTCGGTGCTGTTGAAAAATATACACACAAAATAATTAATGACGCAATTTGTACACAGATATAAGGTCTCCTTGTCAAACCTTATGGTCTAAGAAAATAGATATAAATTGCCGCCCGCAAGCGTGTTAAATTAAGAATTCCTGAATTAAAGAATTAAAGAATGTAAAAAGGGATCAAAATGATGCTTTATTCATTTGCCAATTTAAACGTCCTAATATTCATTCATATCTAAATTAAGATGGTTTGGAATTCGTCAATGAAGATTTTGTGCTGAAACCCCTAATATTCCAATCGATTATTGTTACACCTATTTCAGCGACATCAACTTGGTATTGGTGGTAAAATTGAATTATGTATTTAAATTCGCAGTGTATTATTTTTCGCGCACCCGTGGCTGCATGAAACCAATTGCTGCGCGAAAAAGATGACGCATGCGCATAAGGCAAAGACGTAAATCTCACATGAAAGTATATAATTCTTTGTGTCCTTTTGAGAAGAGTAAACTATTTTGTCACTTCAATATTCAATGTGGCTCAAAGCTTGATTGCTCAATTTTACTTTATCCTGTTCCATATAATAAGAGTTAACTTTCTTTTATAATGTTAAAAATCCTGTGTGAGGCCTTTGATTCGAAAATCTTTTGTATTTCTAGATCACCATGGCGTTATGGGTGTCTTTCTAAATATTATGCTTGATACATTTTGCCTCCATGGTCGCAATAAAACTTCGAAAGCGGTTCATCTATCTTGGTAAATGCACAATTACGGAATTTCCGTCAATAGCCTTTTTCTCTTATGCGCAGAGCCATTGCATAAGCATTTGATTTTGAAGCCAATACAAGCCGAGTGGTCGACGCCATTTTATGATCGTATACAAAATTGCCCAATCATTTCACTCACTACACAAAAAAATTAATTTGACTTGGTGCTAAAGATTTGTGAAAAGCATACTGAGCATGGCGAGCAAAGAAAGCCGGCTAGCAAAAACCATCGAGTAAACGGCAGGCCTATCCGTACAAATATTTCACCGGTACACCTATCCGTACAAAAACTTGAGCGACTAAAAGCTAAGCAGGGCCTAAGTTATGGTAAATACAGAAGATAATGAAGTAAAATGCAACTTATACTTACGTGGTCCCGAACTTATCTGTTTGCAAGGAAAGACCTTGCTGTATTCGCATCTGTCATTGTTCGGGTCATACACAAGTGTTATTGGGTGACAAATCCTGTCATAGACAGGGTGTCCAGTATCACAAGTAATGAAATGATGACAATTCCAAGGATTGCGGTAGTTGCCAACAGGACGAGCATCACAGAAGACATCTGAAAATGAAACGGCAGATTTCAGGCTTATAATACAGACGGATTTGTACCCTTCTGTGTTGTAATTGATTTTACTGATGATAATGCTTGTGAAGTTGAATATTTTCTGTAAAGTACAAGTAGGGAATCCGTGGAGCGCTAAATTAACGTGACTTAAGGTACATGCATGTTCTTAGTTCAGTAGCTTGGAAAATGATGACCATATCTTGATTGAGCTATTTCAACGATTGCGATTCCGACGAATCTGCTTTGGCATCCTTTTCCATTAATTTTATCTAGACCAGATTATCATTAACACATTTAAACATTTGATGCACATTGCCAGATTTTTAAGAAACTCTAAAAATCCCTGAGACGACAAAAAGATTTATTATATGTGAATCATGTCCTACCCAAATGCGCTGTTGTAACTGTGCTGCATGCCTTTGTCTTGGCAACGAATATCTGATTTACCGGACAAGAATGTGTCATTTCAGTTCCAGATTTGCATTCAATATACTGGAAGACATCTGGGATGGGATACAATCCATCCGGTTTGCCAGTGCAACGGTTCGACGAGAAAAATGTCAGGGATGCTAAAAAAAATAAAGGTGCCTTCATTAAATTTACGAATATAAAATCAATCAACGACACCAGTCACATACTCAAGGCAGTTATGATGTTGATAAGCTTCAACAGAATACTGTACATACTTCAAACAAAGAGCTATATTTATAACTTTAATAGGAAATATCTAGATCTACCATAACATACATACTTTGCACTTGGACGCAATGCATCAAATTAGAGTGCTCACATCTGTCATTGTCTGCATCGTATACGAGATCATGTGGATAACATTCTCTGTCGAACACTGGGTGCCCTTCGGCACAAGTGAGAAAGTTGTGACAATTCCATGGGTTTCTATAGTTTCCAGTGGGTCGAGCATTGCAGAAAGAAGCTATGAATAAATTAGAAGGTAAACAATAGCCATACCACACCGAGATCTAAATACTATTTTAGATGCCAGAAATTCAAACAACAACGGCCTATGTTTGTGAAATTGGGAAAGTTTCAGTTTTTACCAGAAACCCCTTCATGAAATGCAAACGACAAGAGTCTTTTAAGTACCCCTTGCGCAATTATTTCCCGTCAACATACTTTACGTTGATCTCAAGAGAGAAACGCGTGATACGGAAATGGTTTTACAATTTCGATTATAAGGCAAGTTTCCAATGCGCTTACCTTTATCAGCATTTGTTACAACCCGACATTGCTTTTCACTTGCAATATAAACTTGATTTACGGGGCAAAACACGATGGTTTCTTTTCCACCAGTACATTTAAGGTATTTGAAAACATCTCTCAGTACATATTTTCCATCTTTTTTCCCCGTGCATCTGTTGGTGATTGGACCGCTTCCTGTAAAGTTATTAAAGAGTTATTTCTGTGACCGTTTTTAGTTCTGAAATAAATTTCTTTAATATGCACATTGAGAGAACCGACCACCAAATGACGATTCGATCATGCAAAACCTAATACCAAAGAGACAGCATATGTAATAAACTAAATCAAGTCATGTTGTATACCTGTGATATTTTTGCAAGGAAATATGGATTCGTATTCGCATCTATCAGTGTTAGGATCATAAATAAGAGAGTCAGGATGACAAGGTCTATCGTAAACAGGATGTCCAGCAACACATGAGATGAAATGGTGGCAATTCCATGGATTTCTGTAATTACCATTTTCTCTACCATCGCAGAATGTGTCTATGTATGAAGATAAATTTAGAAAATTAGCTATTTTCAATCATGCGAACAATAATACACGTGTTTTATTCTTTAATAAACTTAGCCAAACTTTCACCGGTAAAAGTTTGTTAATTTTGGTGCATTTTGGCCCTGTTTCACCGCTCGATCTTTTACAAGTGAGTTTCTTATAAAGAGGTTTCTTTATAAAAGGCATCAATGCTGTTATTTCTTGGCGACTGAAAACCCTTTTCGTAATTTTTACATAATTGTTTATCACAAAAATCAAAACTGGAATTTACCCTCATCGCCAATAGTGACTGGTGAACACTTCTTTGAAACTGCGACAAATATCTGATTGTTTGGACATGATTTGACTGTCGCTACATGTGACTTGCACTCAAGATACTGGAATACATCGGCTATGACGTAATCACCGTCTGCTTTTCCAGTACAGTTGTTTGCTGATATCACAGCTTTAAGTTCAACATCATCAGAAATGGCTAGAATTAATATTAATGAATTATTATAATAACAGCATCGTCATATTATCTTCATGATAGAATGAAAACCTAAAGAAAGAAAGCTTACCGTTTGCATTACCATGAACAACAGTACAAGGGTATTGGTACGAATAGACACATTGGTCATTCTCTGGGTTGAAGACCAATGAAGGTAACTGGCAGTCGAATAAGTAAGTCAGCTCAGAGTAGCATTTGAAAAACTTGTGGCAATCCCAAGGGTCTCGGTAATCGTTGTTTGGTAATCCGAGACAAAACGTTGCTAAAATTGCAGATGATAAACTTAGTGTTATACATATATAAATTGCACAGCTGTGTTTTGACAAATGATTCAGAAAATCTTACTTTTGTCCGCATCTGTTACAGTTCGACATTTTCCATCCCTGTGTATATATACTTCATTACTTGGACAGCTGATAACATGTGCTTGACCTCCCTGACATAATAGATACTTGAATGTGTCTCGGATTGGATATTTCCCGTCTGGTACTCCTGAACAACTGTATCCATAGCCTATAAATTCATAAAGGCGGGTTTACACGATCGTTTTTTGCCAACATTTTTTTTGATATTGGACTGCGAAGCTGAAGAAGGATCGTGTAAATGGCCAAAATTGTTGGCTGGGCGTGCTGTTTTTAATCCGCTTATCTGTTGTTAATCACCCATCGTTGTAAATTTTATTTTGATTCAAGGTCAAAATAAAATCGCTCCATCATTTTTTTTCAAAGACGCCGACAATGCCTGACGTCATGTTTGACTCGGAGGGTTTCGCGAATCACAAAGTTGGGGGTGAAATAAGAAACACTAGACCTTTAATTTGCTTTTTCATCAACAGAACAAATAGGAATACTATATTTTTAGGTAAAATATAACAGTTTATACGCAAAAGGTTTTTAAACGAAAAAACAACAAGGAACATAAATGTCTGTCAAACACTTTCTGCAGAGGCCCTGCCCCTGGTATTGTTGCCTTTGGATCTGGGAGATAAAGGCTGAAGGCATGTATTCGATTTCTCTTGTCTCCATCATCGTTCGATAACAACGTTGCAGACCATTTTTTGGGCCTGGACAGGTTCCATGGCAATGGAAGTGTTTATAGTATAAATTTCTCATAGATATGTTCTTCAGTTTGAATTGTGTTGCTATATGTATATATTCACTTGTTAATTTTTCGTTTAAAAACCTTTTGCATATAAACTGTTATATTTTACCTAAAAATATAGTATTCCTGTTTGTTCTGTTGATGAAAAAGCAAATTAAAGGTCTAGTGTTTCTTATTTCACCCCCAACTTTGTGATTCTCGAAACCCTCCGAGTCAAACATGACGTAAGGCATTGTCGGCGTCTTTGAAAAAAAATGATGGAGCGATTTTATTTTGACCTTGAATCAAAATAAAATTTACAACGATGGGTGATTAACAACAGATAAGCGGATTAAAAACAGCATGCCCAGCCAACAATTTTGGCCATTTACACGATCCTTCTTCAGCTTCGCAGTCCAATATCAAAAAAAATGTTGGCAAAAAACGATCGTGTAAACCCGCCTTAAATAGTGCATCAAGTAGGTTTCAAAAATCTAGTACTGGTCCTAGTCTGAAATCTAGTACAGTTGAGCCTCAATTCACAGACACATTCACACAACGGACGCCCCACGCCCCTGAAAAACCGACAAACATTGTTGCTCCAAAAGTTCTCAAAATTTGTCATCTCTTTGCAAATAGAACCTCTATTCAACAGTTTGTTGCAAACAAGTTGTTTGTTATAAACGCCTGTAAATATCATAATGGTTAGGAGTAGAGTATCAGGCGCGGATCCAGACGGTCGCAACCGTCGCAGCTGCGACGGTCAGATTTGAGCAATAACCTAAATTTATTATTTAAATAGAACCTTTCTTAAAGAACCAAAACAATTTCTAAAGTCCATGATAAACACAACATGATTTGTCTCCGCCGCAAATAATCTTATTCCCGCTTCGCTTTGTCACGGGTCTGTTCTCTTTCTTGTAGTTTTGAGCTGCTTGCCCCCTTCACTGAGCCGATTTTGTTTTGACTTGAATAATTTTTGCGGCTCTTACTCTTTGAGAGACTCCTCTTTGAGAGACTCTTTGGCCGCTCTCTTACAAATCATATAACGACAGCAGCTGCTGTGGATCAAAGAGCGGGAGCGACGGTCAAATTCAACTGACAGTCGCAAGCCAATAGCAAGTGTCCGCTGTAGTCGCAAGCCAATGGCAAGAGACCTTGACCGTCGCAAGCCAATCGGGCAAAAATGGACAACACGAGAAAATGATAGTGTAACTGCACCTTCAAGTTCCTTGTTGCTGCTTGTTTTGGGGGATTACGCAGTAGGTGTTAATTCATCTTTCTGAATTTTCTTTTGATCGTCGTTCAAATTGTTCCTTCAGAATTTTAATCCCTTCAAACGCACCGACAGATTTCGTGACAATTTTCTTGATGTACATGAATAAGTTTGAATTCAAGATTTGAGCGCGCATGATTTTTGTATTAAAATGGAACAACAACGAAAAAGAACGAAAAAACGCTGCTGCTGCCTGCAGCTATTCTACTTGTCTGTGGTCTTCGACTACTTACCTACTGCGTAATCCCCCAAAACAAGCAGCAACAAGGAACTTGAAGGTGCAGTTACACTATCATTTTCTCGTGTTGTCCGTGATCACGGAAAAAATTGAAGCAACAATTACCTAAAGATGATAGTGTAATCCGGCCTTTACACAATCCTGCCTGAAAACATATCTTCGTTTCGTTGCACCATGTGTGAACAAAGGCTAGATGGCCTAGCTTTGCTTCACGTTCATCGCTCTATTGACTAAGACATTATAAGAAGTCGTTCAACCGTTTGCTATTCGTCATCCTCGTCGAATGAGGCTCGTTGACATTCTGGATTTAGGCCACACTGATTAGACAATGCCTGCTTGGGTTTCTCAATTTGAATTTTTGTTCTTGTTCTTGCTTATTGCTAATTATTTTGCCTAATAATTATTTTTATTTTTTATTCTTTGTATGATCAGACTTTTCTGTTTTCACATTTCTGTTTTCTTCTTGACAATTATCAAAGCAAAAACATTGCCATTATTGAATGTCTTGCATGTTCTCTATGTTTCGTGCTATTTAAAGTTAAACACTGGCATCATATTAAACTATCCTCTGAATGAAGCTCATGTGTATCAAATACTTAATTTAATACAGAAATATCTTATTTGGCCTTGCCTGCAGCACAATGAGAGGAACTAAATAAAAGGGGCGTGGCCGCTATTTTTCGTCGCCCGTAAGGGCGTGGTTCCAAAACTTTCGTTGGACTTTGCCCCCCTGACCCCAATTTGCGACGCTCAGATTTTCTCCTGGATCCGCGCCTGAGTATGGTTGTTGTTGGCACATGAATAAGTGGAATGAATAATAAGGGCTACTCTCTCTCTTACTCTATTTCAAAATTTTAAAACTGCAGTACTGTTTTTACGTCAAAAACTACGTAGAAATGGAATAAAAAATATGGCGAGAGTATAGCCCTTTAAAATTGTTTATGTATTTGCCCGGAAACACACGTGTCCACGATTTGCTGAACCAGCGTCTCAAAGACGAAGCGTTCAATGAATTTTTTTGTGAAAATAGTTGACATATTTTGCTAAAAAGCATATTTTTCCATGTCAGAACGTATATACCGTAATGCTTCGATTAAACGCCCCCTTTTTTAAACGCCGCCTCAAATAAAGGACTTTTTCAATAAACGCCTCCCTCTTTGAAATGCCCCCATGAATAGATGCGCCCCTAAAATATAAAAAAAATTAATAAACGCCCGGGGCGTTTAATCGAAGCATTACGGTATCCATAAACTGTATACTTTCTAACATGGATAAAGAGTGATTTTACCCGAACTGGTAGATCGAATGTTATTTTTAACAGACGAGGCAGAAGTGTGTAAAGATTTTTTAGATTCTTCATATCAGGGGATAGCCCGAGCTGCGCTCGTGTCAGACCTCCAAAGTCCAAAGGGCATCTTAGCGAGATGACGGAAACCCTCAGTTGATGTGTTGGCTTTCCGCGTCCATACTGATTTATGTATCAATCTTCCGTTGCATTGCGAGACTTTTTTTGATTTGTTCGTAAAAAAAATATCCAATGACTACACAAGAAAATCAAATGTTAGCTTTTACAAAAGCTTTATCAATAAACCCTACCCCTATTTTTGGGGAACAAATTATTCGGTCCTAGCACTCCTCCACATTAAAACATTCAATGGGAAACAAATTTCATATGTTTCTCTTGCGTCGGTTCCGCGGCACTTTTGTAAAGTTATGCAAAAAATTAAGGGACGACAAGCGATCTGTGGCACTGAAACGTGATCACTTTTAAAAGTTGGGAGCTTTAGAAACAATTTTTCCAAGGGTTTAAATAAAATAAACTCATCAAAAGTTATATTAGAATCTTAATACAACACATTATCTCAAGGATTTCGGTGACAATTGAAAGGTTGGAAGTCCCCCGTAAAACTTTCGCAAAACAATAAACAATGAACCACATCAGTCATGAAACCCTCTTCAAAACCTATATATTTACTTATATATATAGCTATACTTACAAACATCTATGGCAAGCAGCATAAATGTGAACAACTGTAAATGTTTCATCTTGTATTTTTCGTTGAAATCAGCTAAGCACCTGTTCAAATTCACGAAATGATAATGATGCAAACGTTGTTGCAAGCCGCTTTTGTAGCGAACAGGGTTCGTGTTCAAGCAAGTCTTTGCACTTCCGTAAATTACGGTCACGAGGTTTGATATGTGCGTGGATGTGTGCACAATGGTTACGTCATGCGCAATGTTATTTTTAGTCCTGTTGTGCAAGCTTCACGAAATTCTCAGGTTGTTTCCCCCGACAAGTTTCTGTTTCGATTTCGATTAAGTGTCAGAGTGAGCTTCACCTATTTATTGGACTTGATGGGAATTATCTCGAGCTAAATGCTTTTATTTTTACAATATGAAATTAGAAATTTCGGGTGAGCACAGGGTAAAAACTATTCTGCTCTGATCTGAGCTGGGATTTTGTGCACCCCTAAGAAAATATCGTAAACAACAAAATTGCGATAAGTTGCCAGCTACAAAAATAATCATGTGGAGATACCCTTGGAAACTGAAAGAGGATGTTTGAAAATTGCAAACGTTCCTAGAAATACTTAGGGAATACCCGAAGCTGGCTGTATGAGAATCACGTGTCAGATTTTCTTCAGCTTCGAACGAATGAGCACTACGATTTATTGATACCCTTTTACGATGGCATCGTCTAACTTCGCGCGTACAAATTCAAGTTTACTTTTAGCCGATCGAATGTTGCCATTTGTGTTTGAAATTTGTCATTGACATCCACTTTATGTTTATAAGTGTCGTAAATTAGAAATGTTCACGTTCAGGACTTTTTAATAGATATTAAAAAGTTGCATTGCTACGCTGCCATTTTATCACCAGATTTGTCTTGTATCCACCCAAAAGTTATTTCGGCTTCGCAGCTCGATTTCGGGGTTTCGGCAATAGAAGTGAGTCGTTAAAATAGTTGCTGGACATCCTTAAAATTATTCTTGAGCAAGAAAAGTTATACGCTCAGTTTGAAGATCAAAGTCAAAATTGAAATCTTTGCTGGGATGTGACCTCAACATTACAATCTCGCCAGGACAAGATTCAGATTCGCCAAAATCCCATTTTCAATCAACAATTAAGACATTTGGTAGTTCATAAAACAAAACCAAACACAAAATATCCTTTAGATATATTAATAAGCTACAATGTAAACCCAAAATAAAATTTAAACTCCTTGTAATCTTCCGGAAATTGGGCTCGTACAATCAATTGATTGCTGGTTCAGATAGCGACTACGTACGTCTCATGAACACCTTTTTTCAAATACCGTATTTCCTCTATTAAGCGCCCGGGCGCTTATTAGATATTTTAAAACATTGGTTGGGCGCTTATTAGAGGCGGCGACTAAAAAGGGGGCGCTTATTTCACGGTCCTGAAATTTTAAAATCAAACAACATCAAAAACAAAAGAATAATCTTATACACTTATTTTTTTTAATAAGCAACTAGACTTTGGTCCAGCCCTGAAAGTTGCTTAAAATTGTCGATATTTTAGCCCTCAAAGTTGCTTAAAAGTTGCTTAAAATTTTTTTTACCTATAACAGCCTCTCCTAAGTTCGTGGGTCAAAATCATCAACTGTAACGCCCACAGCACAAGACTTAAGAGACAGTAAGTGTAAACACGTTAGTCAAGAACTTCTACAGCACAGTGAACATTCCTGCCCAGTTTTCGCATGTTAAAATAAATGACGTTTGAATTCTTAGTTGCTAACAGTAATTCAATCGAGCCCTCGAGTTGCTTAATGTTAGGGTCAATCCAGCCCTAGTTGCTTATTGAGCAGTTGCTTATTAAATAAAATAAGTGTATACAGTCAACTCTGTCTAATTCGAACTCTATGGGGGAATCCAAATTTGTTTGAATTACAGAAAGTTCGAATAAGAGGCCCTTTACATGAGAAATTGAATTCAACTCGGTTGGCTCATGTTGCTAAACCGGCACTTCAACATCGAAAGGAATTGAACTTTTGTTTATTGGCCTTAATACCTCCTCTGCTTTTTTAATGAACTTGATAGGCTTGGGTATTTTAACGAGATATTTGTTGAGCTATAAAGAGTACAGTAAAAAGCTACGATGCTCTTCAATACAAAAACTTGAAATGTGTCATGGTTATGACGTCACGACTGTCGCAGTTGAAATGGCAAAATCGACCACTTTGCGTGCTTGTAAAAACAGTTCTACTGGATCAATTTTCATTCTGATAACGGTTTTATGATCAGTTCGACTAAGTTTATTATCAATTGCAAAAAACCATAGCACGTTTTTTGATTGCAGTAGGCCTTTAACAAAAAGGTATTACGTACAGAGGTTAGTAATTAGTAGTTAAAATAGTAGCTGACAAATCAGTAAAGTGAAAAAAAGTTTTTTATTATTATTGTGAGTTTGTAAGGGTGAAGGTAAAGGTAAACAAAATGAAACAAGTGGTGAAGGTAATTCATGGTGACATTACAATCGAACAGTGAATAGAGAGGCTGGGAGGGAGTGGGTGACCAAGGTCAATTTCTTGGTTTGTTGGGTGCAATGGGGTAGCATTGCCAATAAATAAAGAAAATAAAAATAAAATTATGAAAAAATTTCAACTAAATAAATAAACAATATACTGAAATTCTTAATGCCATAGTTCACTTAAGCTTGTCTAATTCCCTTGTCAGGGAATCTGACGACTTTTGATTTCTAATGTCCTCTGTTACTGAGTTCCAGATCTTAGATGCGCTTGGTATAAATGAGAACTTAAATGTGTCCGATTTGCAGCAAGGTGCTTCAAATACCCAGTTACTACGACATCTATGGGGGTTAATTGGTTTGAATAGAGTTTTTGGCATATCTATGAAGTTATTATCAATTTTGTACATCATAACGATCTTGCACTTCCTTCTTCTTTCAGCTAAACTTTCCCATCCCAGAAATTGAATCATTTTGCATAAATTTGAATCATAGTGTTTTGTGTTTTGCTGATAATCTCATTATGTTGTGTTATGAACCTTGATGATATTGTCCAAAAGTCCTTCGAGTCTTTACATTTTGTCCGAAATCAGGATTCTTTGGTCCGAAATTTTCTGTCCGAAAATTAAACGTCCGAAATTAAACCATCCGAAATTTTTGGGGATTAATGTGTACTATTATCTGGCGCACCCGATATTTTAAACTATCTGACGTTTGTCATCGCGTCAGAGGTGTACCCACCGGGGGCACTTTCACATAAATAAAAAACTTCTCCATTGGAAGCTGTTGTTTAGGCGTGAGTTGCAATTTTTGCGATTTTTAGCGTTTATAGCGTCACTTGACAAAAATATATATCAGCACAATATGAAAAACTATATATCATTCGAAAGCTCTTCTAACGTAGAGCCTATAACTGAAATTTATTTTGAGCTTTCGTGAACAAATAAAACATTTTTGCCCAAAAATTTCATAATCAGTAATGGGGCAATTTTCGAAAGGGTACCAAGTCTAATTTTGAAGCTTACCACCATATCTATCAGAATCAAGTGAGAAAACAAACATTGGGCACTTTGTTAGATTGTTAGACTATATGCCCTGTCTAAGATTGTCAAATTTTCAAACAAATTGCCTCAATAGGTCTGGTGGGGGGGGGGGGGTCTGCCCCCTATACCTACGCCACTGGTTTTGAGAGGAAGCGTAGAGTCGACATCATCGTCACAAAGTGTCCAGAAATCCTTGACTGAAAAATCTTCATTCCTGCATCAATAGTTATAAAATAAAACACAGTGGTAGATCTAAAATTTCGATCGGCACTTAAGAATAGTTCTTCTAATGAACTGTGTTTGAATTAATAGGCGCTTAATTAAAAATTGACATCTTCAACTGGATAAATATCTACAAGTTTTACAACCAAGTGCTACAGTGCTTAAGATAAAAGTCTGATATTTTAAATAACGTCATTGAAAAATACAAACCGGCACCATATTTACGAATGGTGCCGCTTGAGTCCTCTCGAAGCTTCAATGACCAGGCTCTTTGTAAAATAAAGGTCAACAAATAATGATCTGCTTCCTATAGCAAAAACATAAATTTAGTATCACAAACTGTATGGTTGTATTTCTTACAATTTTTTTTGAGAAACTAAGATATTTGTCGCATGAGGGTATATTTATAATTATAAAAATATAAAGCTTAGAAAATAAACTTTTTAACTTTTTGGACAAAAGGACCACACGGGAACGTCGGTGAAAGAAAGGAATCGATGTGAATTATTTGAAGTAAATACTATCTTACATTTCCGATTTAGAATATGAGCAACGATTCTGTTTCATCCTTTTCCGCAAATAACAATAACCAATAATAACTCCAATTGCCACTAAAAGAACTGGAGCAACGATGCAGATAATGAACACTCCAATAGACACTGAAATAACTTGACTCTTTGTGCTTTTCCAAGCTTGGCTGTTAGGTGTTAGATCTACGAATAAGGTAATAACGATTGTATTGTTCATTCACATTTGTATAAAAACAGGTGGGTGTAGTGACGAAATTGAATTGATAAAAGTATTCAAAATAAATGAATTACCAATATGTGCGATTTTCCATTGAATGACAGTCATTTTTTCAATTTTCCCTACTGTACAATTACGGTGTTCTTTGATGAAGCCTGCAGCTTTTAGATCGTCTTTCATCCATTTGGTGCAGTCTGGAAAATTGAAAGCTTCTAATCAAAAAGGTTTCTTTCCTTATCTAATTTTCCAGGTGTTATAGAAAACGTACCAAAGATGATAAGATTTACTTTTTTAAATCAAGATAATCACATTACAGGCTTGTAGTGACCATGTTGGCCAAGGACGGGAACAACCCGCAAATAAAATGTTAAGCAAATTAGAACAAATTTGATCTGAGAAAACTTGAAGGTTTTGTGATACCTTCAAGTATAAAGAATACTTTATAGCTTACTATCATAAGTGGGAATCACATGTATTTCAGGGCATGTAACTTTCTCAGTCTGAATGTTAGACCCATCACATCCGCTATACTCATCTTTGCATACACGGTACCTCCTTCGGAAACAGTTTGTTACTGACAAGTGTGAAATATTTTGAAAATAATGCCATTCCTGCCAGCTACCATAAAGCCCACAACCTACAGGAATATAAAATAATCCTAAAATTTAAATCTTCTGTCAATTTTGCCAAAAAAAATAGTGAACTGTGCAATAATTACCAAAAGTTAAAATTTCATCTTATCATTACTAAATGAAAAAAACTTATCCAGCTATTTTTATCTTCTCCTTATTTGCGGATATGTCCCAAAAATTAGTGTGCAATAGGAGAGATATCGTTTAAGACATAATATAATATGTTGCTTGTGTTTAGCATATTATTTTTACCTTTATTATAGCAACCTGCTGTTTTACAGACAGTACAGTTTTTGAACAAAAATTCCTCTTCCCATGAGCAAACTTTAATTTTCAATATCATCTTGTATGTTTTTTCTGGGGTGGATTCTGAATTCTTGCATCTACCACCAACTTGGTTGTTTATTCCTGATTTGAGTCCATTCCCAGTACCTAGAAATAAAAAATCTGGGATCAAAAGCTCAGAAAGCACTATTCATTTTCAGTCCTTAAACTATTTTGTTATTTTTCTTAGTTTCAGTTAAACATTGAGCTATTCAATATTTTGAGGTTACCATGTACAGAGATGTGAGAGAACAGTGGAATACAGTGGGATGGAGTTTGGGGCAAGTGCTCCTCCTGCCTTTCTTAAGATGGGGGGCAAAGTGCCCTTTTAGCATACAACTGAAATCAATAAAAATTGATAATATCAATGTCTCCCAATTAATATAAAGTAATCAAAATGCAATTTGAAATGAGGATATGCCAAGAAAGAGCCAAAACTCTGATATTTTGAAAGCACCTTGAGCCAATTTAAAGAGCGTGGTTTCAAGAAGTGCCACACCCCAGATGCCTTTCGTTCTTTGCCCCCCCCCCCTTGCTCTACCATCAATCTGCCATCATTGGCCATGCATTATCCAAGTCAAGTTAGCAAACAATTATCTAAAAAATACAACTAAACAGTAAAATCTCTTTTAAGCAATTTTGAATTAAGCCCACCTTGTTGTTAAAATTGCAAAAAATGACAAAATTGTGATTGATTAAACCATAGTTATTAAACCATAAAAGCTTGGGAATTTTATTTTGCCGTTGTTTTACACAAACATTTTTCTGAAGCTTTTTGAGAATTTTAGTAAGCCCCATTTTAACTAACCTCCACTCTGGAGCCTCCACAATTAAATAAGTCACCATGTGTCACAGATGAGTGTTATTAAGCTTTTCAAACAAATAACATGAAATAAATAATAAGAAGAAAAATATATTATTACTTTACCTATGATATAGTAGGTTTTGCCATAATTAAACTCAGGTGCATTTTCATCCCCAGAAACACTGGAAATTCTGACAGTCATACCATGTCCTGTCTGAGGTTTGTCACACTTCAGGAAATGTTTGTAACCTAGAAGCAAGAAATGACAGATAATATTACTGCATAAACATAGGCGTAGAGTTATATTTTCTCCAGGGGGGGCTCAAGTGGAATTTTTTTGGAAACTTTATTCTGGGTTTCTTATGATACGGGAAACAAAAAAAACAAGTAATATCAGTTTAAGCAGTAACCTTTCTACTTGGATACCAAAAACGTATTCTTTCTAAGAGTATTTTTATTTACAAAAGAATTCACAAGTTCATCGGTCGAAAAATGCATAACGTCATCTTTGTGAACGTTCATAATCGCAACAACCCGATGTCGGCTAACAACAGGGTGTTTGTTATCTCAAAGATCTGAGTTGTGAAAGTTAGTGAGAAATTTCTACTTCCCAAAGCAACATCTAACGGATACAGCAACAGCTAAATGATTGAATGGACCGTTAATTTCTCAGGGGGGCGCAGCCCCCCCTGAGTAGGACCCAGGAGGGGCTTGAGCCCCCGAGCCCCCCCAAAGTCTACGCCTATGTGCATAAATCTAAAACTAATATTGGCAGCCAAATGCTAGAATAGTAATTTAAAATATCATTGCTAAATATAATAGCTCGTTTACTGAGTATAAACATATTCCACTTCTAGTTTAAAGCTTTCTTTTTTGAAATTTAGAAATAACACCGAAGTGAATTAATACCTGTAACATTACAGTTAATTGCATCCTTCTTATTTTCTTCAACAACAAAATAGCCAACTTCATAATAATCAAAGTAATTTAGCTGTGAGTTCTGCATTCCCAAATTTGAGGTGGCTGAAGGGCATTTAAAATTCATATAATCTTTCATTCGAACATGAATGGTATTTATCTCTCTACTTGGACAGTTAAACCTAAAAAGTGACAATACCTTCTAAATTACAAAAAATATGACAAATGTATTTAAATCAAGTAAAACCTCTCAAAGCCAGATGCCTTTGGGAGCCAGGCCAGGTGTCTGCTTTATTGAGGTGTCCATTTTATAACAGTCCGTAAGTAATGTCAAGGATAAATTGAGGATAAATTGAAGATTTGTTTGCTTAATACCATCTCAAGAATTTTGTTTGATAAAAAAAGAACGATACTCGTCCAGAAAGAATAAATGAGAATACTTACAATGGATTTCTTGGATCCCAAAAAACAGTAGGCATAAACATTGCTTCAACATTCATTTTGTTGTTCACAAAACTAGTTAAAATGACTACAATCAGAATGTATGAAAGTGACGGTGGATGCTTAGGCGTGTCTAAAAACATATTTCGCAGATGACTGTTCTAGGCCAAGAAAATTGATGAAGATGATATATATAACCAATAATTTAATTTTCCAGATTCTTCCTAAATAGACCAGAACACGATAGAAACATCGAAACTTGTTTTTCGAATTGGTTCCTGGAGGAACCAATAATCTATGATTAGACTCGAAATTAATTTATAGACTCTTGTCATGATATATCGACATAACCAGCTTCCTTTACTTCGATTTCAAATTCAATTGACATTGACGACACATGACACATCTTGAAACCATGGAACGATAACAACGCAGAATAGATTGTGCAAAGAACAACGAATTGTTAGAAGCCTTTACAGAAAGCCAAACAAAACAAGACAAACTACTTAAGACAAATTTGAAAAATTAGGGAAATTTAAAAATTAGTTTTATTCATTCGGTCTGCAGTCAAATCTTTCAAGAAATATATGCCACACCAATTGTTCCGTTTGGTTTTGCTTACGGTCTCTGTTATTAGTACTATGTAGAATATGTTCAACAGAACTAAAAATATTGAACTCAAAAAGCGAGGCCCATTCTCACGTTAACTTTTTACTTTGGCCCGAGTATTGGTCCGTAATTTCGACTTTGTTTGTGCTTCGCTTTCGCATCGTTTCGCTTTTCATGCTTTGGTCAACGTCAACATTCCTAAAGTCTTAACCAAGCAGGGAATGTTTTTAAAGCCGGGTTGTTCTAGTTCTATTGTGAATAGAATGGCATAAGATAGCCCGTCCAAAGAACAAAGAGAAATAGAGACGCAACTCCGCTTGACTCAAAGTCCACTTACCTCGAATTCCTCGTTATCTCGAACAATTTTTGTGACCAAACAGTTCATTTACTATTGCTTAACTCGAACTTTTGAAAATAACGATTGACGAATTGACGAAAACAGAAAACTGTCATTGGTTGAGGCGCCAATTCGTATTCCTATAAAGCACGAACAGAAAAGATGCATTGGATACATTGTCTTGAGTGCCTTCCTTGAGCAAGGAGGTGAAATTAAACAGAAACTGCGTTCAACAGGGCCATCGCTAGAAACTTTTTATGCGGGGTGCAGAACAAGTAATTTGCCGACAAAATGGGCGTGGCAGCGAAAATCTGTGCCTTTCAAATGGCTTAGGAAATCATCAAATTATTGAGAAAGGTTCATTACTATCTATAAAGCTTTTTTAATATGTCTGTGGATGATTATAGACAGATCACAAAACGAACAAAATAATTGATTAAAGACTGGTACAGAGGTAGTACCCCAGATAGTAATGCAGTAAGTGACGCTCGAGATAGCACCTTTGTAGTAAATTTCCTCCAGCGTTTGAGTGGGCAAGCTCTTTAAACGTCTTAAAAATCGAATTTTGCTCATGAATTTTTTACACACTGCCTCGACCTGAGGTTTCCAGTTAAGTCTGTTATCGACGTATGAATACAATTCTAGTTTGCATCAAAATCGAGGAAAGTCCTGACAATGAAACAGTGGAATTCTCAGATGAACCATTTCCAAACACAAAAGGAAATGAATCAGAGAACTCAGAGGAAGCTGAGCTGCTGCTAATCATGTTTCATGATGATCATACTGACGACGAGGATCAATCAAGCAAGTCAAATAGTGAGGAAGAATCCTGCTACATTCGCATTGGATGCCTGAACAAAACGTTGGCTCTTTTATAGGGTTTTTTGTTTGACTACACCTAGCATGCATTTTAAAGTAATAGCTATCAAAGCCAAATATTTTCACCACTTTCTTGCTATTTCTAGTTCGTATATATCATACTGGATATTGCAGTCACTTTCTAACTTGTTGCTAGGTCAATAAATCATATAGGAAATAAAAATAAATACAATTCGCAACTTTTATAGCTATATACAGTGAAATCCCGCTATAACGAATTCTGTAGGGACCGAAAAAATAGTTGGCAATAGCGGGAGTTCGTTGTACAGAAGGGACATTTCTTTATGAAGAATTCCAAACACAAATGGGCTAGAATGTCTCTTGGACCCTCCCTTAAGTATTCGCGCTTAAATGGCACACTATATTGTTCCAAAAAACAGTTTGCAGGATGACAACAGTTATTGCTCTGATAGATTGCAGCAGGAAAAAGCGCTCAAGCATGCTTAACAATGAAACATCACAAAGCAAAGTCGATATTACCACTTGATGTCAATTTTTTAATTACTATTTCTATTTTATCTACCTTTATTTCTTTCTGTTCTGTTAAACAAAAAAATCAGTGATATGTTTTTGTTGCTTTTTGTTTCTCATTGCTACGTCATATAATTTCGAGAGGGAATTGATCTTTTTCGCATTTCGTTCCCTATTTCCGCACAAAAAAGGCTCGGTGTTTGATCCAGAGCTTGAAAAACTTCACCCATTTTTCTCAAAAATTCGTTATATCGAAGGTATTTGTGGTCAGGGGATCGGAAGTTTTGTTCGTAATAACGAGAGTTCGTTATATCCAGGGTTCGTTATACAGGGAGCATTTACAGTAGGATTTACTTCTCAGAATCCAAGGGACCCGAGTTTTAGTTCGTAATAGCGGGAAGTTCGTTATAAGCGGGGTTCGTTATAGCGGGATTCCACTGTAGTTTATTGGCAGTAAAAGTTTCGGACGGTTAAACTTTCGGACTGTGTATTTGTTCGAAAATTAAACCGTCCGAAGTTTTGGGGGATTAGTGTAGACAGTACCGTTATTCTTAATTTTCGGACGATGACCAATCATATTTTAACAAGTTAAACGTTTTAGTAATGAAAGATGGCCAGATCTATGCCAGCTCTTGGGTTCACCCACCTGACTTGTTTCAACAACTGTTTTATGTATACATGTATGTATGTACGCATTCATCAAGCAAACGAGCAACAAATCAAGCTCATCTTTCTTCTTCTTTAATTGATATCGATTTGCGATGTCATTTAAAAGACTATGGCAAGTAAATGATACGTGAATTGATCACAGCTTTATGTCAAAATAATTCATAATATACCACATCGAAGTAATAAAACGTGTTAATACCACAATAAAACTATTAACATAATAAGTTGAATTACATCGGCAACTTGTTATTAACCAGCATAAAGTCGTTAATTTATGTGATTATTATACATTTCTTGGATGTGATGTAACGGTCGTTAATTTCATTACCATAACCACAACCTTGTGATTGATTGCTTCCCTAATGCCCTCTCTTTTTTTAATCAGTCTTCCATTGTACTGTCAGCACCACCAAAATCTACGTTACCGGTGATTGTGTGCAAGGTTATATCGGATTCACCATACAAGTACCACTTAGGGCCCATGTACAGTCGACTTTCTGCGGACTTAGCTCAGTGGTGGTAATTAATTGGAATGCTAGGAATCGAGAAATTTGCTCAACGCTGAAAAGCAGCAAGTTGTCATCCGGCATTGCTCATGTAACTGCCTGATGACAGTAATAAACGAAAACAACGTGGCTGGTTTTTTCGAAGCTCAGAACAAGATCAATATTACATGTTATGAAAACGCACAGGAGAAATGTTCTGAATGAATTGTGAATTATGCTCCTCCATTGGCAAGTACCGTTATATTTTGGGCAAATATAAAGGTACTTGCCGTTATATTTTGGCATATTTTGGGCAACAAATGGCTCCACGTTTACGAATCCCCCCTCCATCATTTCAGTCCTACATGTTTTAGAGGCAGCACTCTGAGGCCAATCCCATTTATGCTTGCATTGATAAAGAAAATGTTCAAGCAGTCCTTTTGTTAAACATTTTCTGTTGTTTTTTCCAGCAAATAAACTACAAATATAAAGAAAACCTTTTCTCTTCTTCGGGCATTTTTAATTGCATGCGTGACCTCAACAACAAAATGAAAACAAAACCTGCCTTTTTTCTTGCACAAAGCGAATATGTTATTGGCAATGACAGGAGGAATTAAAGTGAGCAAGTTGAGCACCTCGCGAGGTGCTCAAAGCTGCGGGGTGTTGCTCAGGCCAGAGATGACCATCTACAGTTCTGAGCAAAAGAACCCTGGGGCGATAATTGGGATAATCCCTGAAAATATGCAAGTTTTCTTGACTTGAGCATGACTGTACATGGACCCTTAGTGAGTAGTAGTTACGCATCCGATTCCCGATTAACGACGATACACGATAGTACGTGGAGGAACATGCATTCAGCTATAATCCAAGTCTGCTTACAACGATCCTAGTCGCATGTCATATGAATCGTAAAAATGCAAAATATGTTTAATGTGGAACTTTTTTTGGAGAGAAGACTTTCTTTGCTCCCATTTAAATATCTGAGAGGCTTCCTTTAACACGGGTCGGCCACCGTTCATATGAGAATTAGGCCTTACTGCATAACTTTCTTGGTTTAATTTTAATAATGTTTTTATCCTCATCATCACCATCATGAATATACAAATAGAATATCACTTTTACAATTCAAAAATTATAGCCAGCTTAGAATTTTACATCTATCTGGTTAAAAAAACACTAGTTCAAACTTTATTGTTCGCAGAAATGGCAATTACAGTTTTCCGTGCTGGTCATGTCACAACACGACTGATAAATCCGGAATTTTTCTTAAGTTTCTTCTAATGTCCCAAGATTTTTACTATTTCTGATGTCCAAGTGCATTTTCGACCATATTATCATAGGTCTCATATCATAAGTATTTATTTATCATTTTGTACATGGGTATTTTATATGTGATGAACCAACTTTTTATTGAGTCCAGCCCTTGCATTTATTTAGGGCCTGGTGACCAGACCAATGATTTTGTGTCAACACAATTTCCGTGTCCTTTTGGAGCTGTCCAGTCCAGAAGAAATTAAATAACTTCCTTATTTTAGCGGTGATGGTGTCATAAAAATCACAACTCTTTATATACGACATCGAAAATCTACACGTAATACAGGTAATATATTATCATCCTTATCTTTATTCCAGGTTTTCGTTTTAGTGACTGACATTATTTGCCGTATAGACGAAAGACGTCTGGTTGGAGCTTACTATCTACCTATTTGATTTGGCCTTTTCAGAGCATTGAACGAATGATATCTCGGGGTCATGATGAGAACTTTTACTAAATGCTGGCTACTATGCTGTGGAATCTTTATTTTAATCATCACTTTACCCAATGAGAAGGTACTTGTTGAAGCAATTTTGATGCCAGCAATTGTGTTGGACTCGAGAAACCCAATGTGAGTAAGACATTCTTTTCACGTTATTTCCATTTGTTGAAAGCTTCGAATCAGCCATTAGCATTGTTCTTCAAATAATAACTGGTGGTTTTGTTTTTATTTTTAACTGGTGGTGTTATTTTCTGTAGTCAAAGAAGGTTTAGTGAATTTTACAGGAAAATGTAGTCACAGATTCGGGTTTATCCATCTCTTTTCACTTATATATTTCATATTCACTATAGGTTCAGTTTTGTGAGTTGTGTCTGAACGTTTACATTTAGAGTAGAAAAAGAAATATACTATATTTTTTTAATGCTCATTAAATTTTATGTGGACGAGATTCAGAATATTTCAAGCCACTTGTGTCTTGTGTACTTTAGACTGCTGTACACGATGTGAAATTTGTGTAATTTTACATCAGACAAAGTTTAATTAATTATTTTTTAGATTCAACTGCCCCAGCCGACAAATCAACACAGTTCTAGTGAAAATGAGAGATCATATAAGTCTTCATTGCCCAACATCCACAGGAAATTTAGGACAACAGAATTCATATGTCAATTATGTTAATAATAAGGAAATAATGTATTTCATAACTGAGGAAAATAAACAAGATGCATTGACATGCAATGTTACAGGTTAGTTTATTGGTTTACTGAGAAATATCTTGTACTAGATGGCTAATATTTAGTTTGGCATCAAATAGGGGCATTTGTCCATAATTTGTTTTTAAACCTGTTAAAGTTTTCTTATTCATTCAAACCCACTCATTAATTTTTGTTGCCAAGAGTTAAACTTATTAAATCAACAATCTTGTCAACAGCATCCCCAATTTCAGGATGTCATTGCATTTTATTATTGTCTATCAATAATTCTCTGGCAACTCTTGACTGTTAATATTACAGCCTTGTAAGGATGTAAATTGTGTGGAGAAGGGTTTCACCTGGATTCAAATTCCAGGTAAATTTAAGAAAAATAATGCAAATGTTAATAGGCACTGATTAAGGCTTGTTTGAGGAGGGGTGAATTGAAGGGAGTGGTAGGTCTCACCGTTCACTTAAACTTTTGAGCAACCCACCTTGCCCCCCCCTTAAATGTAGGTTTTATTAAACATTTTTATCACTGGATTAAATTTTTGCAGGCTATAGTAACAGCTTGTTGAGTTGTGATGACCCTTTGCAAACTAAGGGCAGAAAAGTTCGCATTAACTCAATGTCTGGTGATGCTACTGCTCCATTGTTTACATATGGCAAGACTTATTACATCATTGGTGAGTAATAGTATCATAACACAGGCATGCATTGTAATGGTGTCATTGCCTTGTTTAATCTACATATGGTTTAAGGTTTATGGTTTAAGCTACATATGGAAAGATGAGTGATCTTGCATGCTTTTAAGAGAGATATACTTTTTAGATATATTTGCGTTTAAAGAATAAGCATAAATTAGTGACTGTTGAATATTGTTTACCTGCTTCATCTCGTGAATACCAATGCATATTTTTTTCTACTTTTGTCATGAAATGCATGTGTTATTGTTCCAATTACAAGAAAATGTTCAACATTTGTCACTTATATTTCTCGTTGTAAAAAGCCACTGGTTACCTTAAATGAAACCAATATGTATATTTTGAATATTTTGCCATTAGGTGTTGGAGATGGGACTGCAGCCGGGCTAACTAACAAAGTTGGTGGTCGTTGTAATACTGTCCAAACAGCCCCAGAAACAACGTACAAGATGATCTTGAAAATAAGAGTTTGTTCTGAAGATGAAGAAAATGTTTACAACAACTGTACCACTTGTAAAACAATTGGTTGCTACAACCAAGGTAAATGTCTGCTTAGAGGAATCTGAGTTGTTGTAGCTCTTCTAGCTGCATGAAGCCTCGTGCTTTCTTTAGGGGAAAGTATTGTCACAAAACACTTAGGATAGTATGCTCTGAGTGCACCTGAGCTCACTAAACACATTTCCATTCATTATCTACAAGTTTGTTGTTGCATTTTGATCTGTGATCACGACGTATATAAGATAGTTGCCTAATGAGAGATAAAAACTTTATGCCAGTATCTGCCTGACCACAATTTACTGTACAAGACATGATGTGAAGTGAAGTGGTGCTTTAAAGTGCACACGAGAACGGAACTGATTGAAACCTTTTAAGATGTGTCCACTTGAAACTTGTCCAACTTTTTCCAGTATATTTATAAATTTTATGTGATAAGGGGATAGTTGAGGCTGTTACCGTTGCCCCAAAGTTAAAACACATATTGCGAACAACTATTAGTTTGTTTTATTGACAGCAATTAATTCTTTTCTTGATTACTAAATTTTACCTTTTTTTACTTTGAGGATGTGGAGTTTATGACGCCTGGCAAGACTGGCAATATTTCAGAAATATTTCTCAGATGCGTGCCGACAGCATTATAAATTCTGGCAATTCCAAGGAAATTAGCGAGCTTGCAAACGAAAATAAGTGCATACGACGAAGACGTCGTACTTGCAGTGATAAGGAATATGGATGTGATGGTCCAAATGAAGAAGTAGAAGTTGCCAGCTGCCCAACTGTAACAGCCAAACCAAATCATCACAGTGAGTATTCGTGTTACATTGACCATTGGTCATAGCAACATCAAGCATTACAGCGACATACACACCATACATATACGCGTGGTTATGTATGTCGACCCGCCTCCGATGTTACTATTTAGCTACAATATCTGAGCCCACACAGAATAATGTTTCGTATTTATAAATGTTCTTGCAACATTTTGTATCCAGATTGCAGCTCTTGGATGACTTTGGCTGATCTTTATCGAAACAGTACTAACGCATGTTTCGTAAGAAGCTACCGCAATTGTACTGTTGGTAACCTTGAAAAGATGAGTGTTGGGCAATGGAAAATTGATGAAACAACTTGTCCAGTTACCACTCCAGCGCCCTGTAAAAACCCAGGTAATATTTTTTGCAGGAATATTTTCTCAAAGCGACAATATTTGGAACCTGTCCATTTCTATCCAATTTTCTATTACCTTCTTATGTAAAAGGCCGCTCATTCTTTAGTTGTTGGTGATTATTAGGTTCAGGTGTTGTCTTGTTATCTGAAAGCAAGGTTTTGAGAAAACGCAGGCAAAAGAAATAGCCCATGTGTTATACATATTACAGGTTTCATGGTTTCACAACAATTCGTACAAACGCGATGTTCTAAAATTATCTATCAGGTGTTTCATGGCTTTTCAAAATCAGCTCACACAGCCACAAATGATTTCTAAACATCCGAAGTATATTACTTTCATCTTTCTATTCAATTTCAAACGCCTCAATGTTTTGCATCATTGCGATTTTTCATGCAACTTACAATATAATTGTTTCTTATCACTTTATTAGCTGTCCGTTCTACCCTTGTTCGCTTTTTTGTGGATTGTCAATTCAAAGTCAGTCCAGTTTAATTTGATTGAAGGGTTGTCCATTTTGTCTTTCTCATTGGCTGTTTTCCAATGTCTGTCGTCGGCATTTTTTTCCACCATGTTTTTGCCAAAAATATGACCTTCACCTGAACCTCCATTGAACTTTAATTTTACTTAAATCTATCTAATTTTCCAACTTGGGCTGTTTTGGGCATGAACAAGAAATTCCTCTTGCCCACCTATCATCACAAGAAATCAGAACTTCCCTCTTCTGCTTATGAATCTCCACAAAACAATTTTACTTGCATCTTTTTTAAAACACAATGCCAATGCAGCAATGTGTGACTTGCTAGACATATCATGCTGAATAACATGGTATGTAATTATCAACATTGGTCTTCGTTTCTTAAATTATTTCATTAAAGATTGAAAATTGTTGCCTCATTTTCCAGTTTGTGGAAATTGGAAATCTTCAAATATGACATACACCAATGCCACTGGACACTGCTTTGCATTGCATGTGAGAGAATGTGTTTTACCTATTCCATCATGCAAGAGTTTCAATATCACAGAAAGACTTCTCAGGAGTATTTCTTGCCCGAACATTCTCTCAACATCTTCGATATCCTTGAGTACCTCGGCCTCGAGTGCCAAGAAAACCTCTCCTATGCTTAAACTGCCAATGTCTACTACTATGAACAGCCAATTACCAAGTCAAGCAATGAATGTTGGTACAACGGTTTTTACCAAAACGATTTTCCCCAGAAAAACGGTTCCATCCAGCAACGCTGTTTTCACGCGTATTACACCTGCCACTCATTCACCTTGCTCAGCCGTTATTATATCAACAGTACTGACAATAAATAAGTGTACAAAAGGTATGAATCTCGTGGTCTTTCATCTATCTGTTAAATCTATCAAATTCTTGAAACGAAACATTGTTATAGGTAATACATTTTCGTATTCCATAACATTTTTGCATTACACTCGACTATAATACTAAATTCTTCGGAAATTTTTTTGGATATTGCTACCGAACTTACATAGTCTCATGAGTTACATTAAGTGCAAAATGTTTCAGCATGATGTTTTGGCATGACAACTTTTTGGATAAACGTTTGTACTAATTATTATAAAGTCTAGGGGGACGACTTAAGGTAAAATTATTTTTATGGGAGGTTTAATGGTGGTTGTTTGTGGGTATTTGTTGTATAAGTAACGTCACAGGTCAAATTTATCTACATCAAGCAAAGCAGTTTTAGTATCACCTTCTGATTTAGTGAAGTGAACTTAGGTCTGTATATCTGTATTTTTGTCGTCAGTAGATCTCTGGTTTTACTGATGAATGTACCTACCGTACGTTGTTGAATTTTGTTTTATTCACAAAACTTGCCAGTGAACAAAAGGAGGTGGTTTGGTAGAGGCTTTCGTTGGGTTTTTCCATGTTATAAGACATTTGAATAGAGTTTAAAGCCAATATTTACTGTCCACCGGCCGACTTAACAGTGAGTCTGTCGGAATATCCGAGTTAGCAATGTCAAGTTTTGTAATGATTGTTGCAAAGTGGTTTCATGTATTTGCCTGCATTTATCTGTTCAAAATCTCCAAAATATGTCCGAAAATGTCTTTCCCGATGTTTGTCGTCCAAAATGTTTTTGTCCGAAGCCTTTTGCACTGAATGTAGAATATATTTACTTTAATTAATGTATTTCTCTGCTATTACCCGAGGAGGTTTGACAGCTATTTTTTGTATAGTCAAAGTGTTTATTCTAGGGTTTTTACTTCGAGATGTCTTACCCGTGAAATGACTGATTCAATAATTGAGTTTGATATGCTTTGTTGCAGCTCCCGACCCGGGAAAATCGACTGGAGAGGATAATGCAAGAGACGTGACAAAGTTCGTAATACCATGTGCAGCTTTTGTTGTGGGTGTATTGCTTGGGGCAGCAATATCGTTTTTTGCTAAGCGCCGAAAGAAGATTCGATCAGATGAAAGTTACCTGGCAAAAGACTCAGAAATAGGTACCATTTTTTGTCTTTTGGTTTTTGAAAAAAGCTAAATGCTTGTTCTGGGAAGAGTAATTAGCTTACTTTCATGGAAACATATTTTGCCCCCCCCCCTCCGTTGTGGGAGAAAAGGAGGAGAGTGGAAAGTAAGTAAAATTAGAAGCAAAGCATTTGGGCCATTTTCAGCAAATAGGGACTGCACAAGGGATCAATTTTATAGAGAAATTATTTTTATTTAGCTTCAAATGAAGCTGGAATAGCAAATGAAGGTTATCAGATGAACACGTTACGTAAACCCACAACTCCAGTTGCGTGACAGTAAGCGTGAGTAGCTATATAATTATCCTGGATTTTGATGAACGTTTTTCCATGCTTGTTCTATTTATTATTTGGCTAATGATCCTCGAACCTCTCAAAATGAAGTTTTGAGCAATATTTCAAAATGTAAGATCATCAACAGTAAATGCTAGATACCTTCACGGTCTAGACAGACCAGGCTGTTCTCTTCGAAATTGCCATCTGCTTTAGCTTCAACAATTTTTTTTAGGGTCAGCTGGGCTGATTCGATCTACACCATAAAACACACCACTTTCGTTACTTCCAATAAACAATTGAATTTTTATATGATTTTCATTTCATACCGTGTGAATATATGAGACCCTTCGTATTCTTATGTAACTTGTATGACTTAAGGCGAAGATTATGAAAATATATTCAACATTATCGAACTGGACGCCCAGGCTTTGACTGCATATGCACATGTGCATGAAAACTACTGCCTTGAAGAGCTGTTGAAGCCAGACCTTTGTTGCTATCTTTCAAGGGGAGGCCTGATAATGGCTTCCCTGAAAGGGGTCGCAGGCAGTGGTCACAGAAATTGACTGGACGTCCTTTGCCACGCTATGCGTTCCAAACATTTAGTAGATGAATTGCTTAGCTGACAGGATATTTTGTCAATGCAGTTGTATTAATCATTTTTGATAATTAACACGCGACGTAGATGTAGATTTGATCTCACTCTAAATATATATATATATATTGTAGTAAGTGGTGTTTATTGTGACATTAAGTGCTCAATGCACAAGAGTACAGAGCATTTAATAATCGAAAAGCTTCGATTATAGAAGAGACATGTTCTCCATGACTTAAGTTTATCTCTAAAAATTCTATGAGAAGAGTGTATATGCATGCAACTCGAAGTCAGGGAGAACTTTTTCTTCTTTATTAGAAGCCCTTCTACATTATGTATATACACATATACATGTGCATGTGAACTAAAACATAGGAATGCCTACTAGTTTCATATTGTCTCAATGTTCAAGAATAGCAAATTGCAAGTAGAGATAACGATCGAAATCAAATATTCGTATGATTGAGTCATTCTTTTCTTTTAGTTCATATCCTAATAGCTCCCAAACGAGCACTACGGAAGGCATACGCTTTTTATTTTTACTTTCTCATAAACTTCATGATTGATTTTCATTTTTCTGTTGGCTATTTTCAGGTTTTGAATTTCTTTTCGTTTAAATATTTTCAATGAATCGTATAAAGTGTATTATTTATCAGAGAATCAAGTAAATTATTTTAAACCTTTTCTTTGATTACCTGTAGATATTCTATATATTTTGTACTTAATTTCAGATTTTACTGACACAATGATTTTCTTGTATTAACGCACTGGAAGTAGATTAGGCAAAACTAATGCATTACAGCAATTAAAGCTTTCTTCGTTTGTTTTTATCTTTTCAAACTTTTGCCTCGAAAAAGTTTTTATACCACTATTACATAAAACGGTTACCTTTATCATCCAGTTCAACATGTTTGATAGTATATCATATGTATATTTAAGTTTCATATTAAAAACACACTATTTTAGTCGCTTCTTCCCTCCGTAAACTCCTATTCAAACACAAAAATATAATAAAGGCTATCGCGTTTACATGCAGTGCTCTATATAACAGCAAGCCATTACTTATGTTTACTGCTATTTACAACATTGCTAAATGCAAATGACCTAAAATCGTAAATTGGATCTTCTTCGAAAGTATCATGAAAACGGCTTTCTATGGGACAACTAGCTTCTTTTTCATGGGTGTGGCTCATAACGTCTTGTTTTTTAATTTCCATTCCTATTTCCGTTTCTTTCTTTCGATTGTTTGGAAAGCACACTTTAAATAAGTTAGCTTCTCCATTCTTGTTATTCTCGAAAGGCAGCTCCATGTCAATTTCAAGTGTTTCAATTCTTACTAAAGACTTTCGTAGACTTTCGGGACACGTTGAAGATAGACAATTGCCTTTCAGATCTAACTCTTTAAGTTTCTTAAGCTTTGTCAGTTGCTTTGGTACACATTGCAGACAATTATGCCGTACCTTTAATATTTTAAGGTTGCTTAGCTTGCAAAGGGATTCTGGGATCCTTGTTAGCACGTTTCCATCCAAATCCAAATGTTCTAGCATTTGTAAATGCATCAAACTATCGGGCAGAGTTTTGATGTTGTTATAAGCTATATCGAGTGCTTTGAGTTGTTTTAAATTCGACACTGAATGCGGCAACACTGTTAAATAGTTATAACTTAAATTCAGAACTTGAAGTTTAACCAACCCACATATTTGGGCGGGCAAGAATTCAAGATTGTTGTTTTGCAAGTTGAGTTCTTCAAGGTGTCTTAATCTGATCAGCTCAAACGGTAGAGTTTTGATGAGATTTCCACTAAGTTTCAGAATCAATAGATTTTGGTATCTGAATGCCTGCTTCGGAATACTCACCAATTCTTTCATGCTCAAGTCGAGCATTGACTTGCCATAAAGATAACTAACGTCTGTTGAATATATGCTTTCTCCATTTCTTCCTTCATCCCTTTTACTGTCTTTTAAGTGATAAGTGTCTCGTTGCAACAACCCGGAAACTATTTCACCTGCTCTTTGTATGAGCTTTCCATTAAAAGACTTCATTATATCATCTAACTTTTACCTAAAGTTTTATGTCAGAGGTTGCTTTCGCCTTTGTTGTTGTAAGAATTGACAGTTCTCCTCCAAGCGGTTTCGGCCTACCACCATGCTTTCGGCATTAATACTTGTTTTTTTCTATTGCTGGTGTTTTCAATTTACTTAATATTTTGTCTATAATTGATAACAGGTGCCTTGATTAATAAAATCTCATTTATTGTGCAGAAACTAGCTAGAAATGAACTGTAAATTTGGCGGTACTTTTGGGTTGCCTTTGCTCTCAAAAATATCACCATATACCGTAAGTCCTCGATTAAGCCCCCAACCCTCGAATAAACCCCCACCTTAACTTATTTTTGCAAAATAAGTCCCCACTCTCGAATAAGCCCCCATGGGGGATTATTCGATTTTAGCAGAATTCGAATATAACTGGATGAAATGTGAACATAAATTTATAGGATGACTTTTGGATAACTTTTGATAAAACTTGATAACTTTTTAAGTTTGAAAGCTATGGAGATTGGTTGTTATTTTAGTAAATACATTAATTGACGGACTTTCTTTTGTTTTTTTTAACATACTTGGACATATCGCCACGAAAACAGCATATCTTACTGACAATTTGTGCCTATACAGAATAAGCCCCCCTCGAATAACCCCCACCCTAAAATATTTTTTGCGCAAAAAATCGAGGACTTGCGGTGTTTATCTTGTCGGATGGGGCGATGCATGTGTTTCCAGTTTTCGTGTTTCTACTGCACGTATTTTTATTTTATAAGAAATCCAGACTCTCGAATGGCCAAAAATTTAAGAAACTCCAACAATTTTTTCCAAGAAACTTGTATATTGTTGGTGAAATATAAGAGCTGCTATTTTCTGCATTCTGTTTAGTATTATGGTGTGGTAGAAACAGTTTTTGGAGGAGGGCACTCATTTTTCAAAAGCGATTATTTTCCAAACCATCACAATGCAAATTTACCTTTTTTCTGGTACAACTTGCAGAGCAGATGGTTCATGGATTCTCGTTTTATTATTATTAATCAAAGGTTGACATCCTTGGATCCAGATACAGACTGACCTCCGGATACAAATGTTAGTGCGGCGGAGTGTTCGAGAAGCGGATGTCAACTCAAAAACAAGTATACATTTTCAAGCAGCTTACCCAACTACCACCAAATGATGCTTTGGTGTGGTACATTATTTCATGTTCACAGGATAATTCAGCACTTATCGCAAACGCAACAGGCGTACGAATTTTCAAGTACCAACAAATTCTGGCATTTGGATATCAAGTTGGAAGAATAGTGGATGAATGACGTTGGCTCTCATTCACGCAGGTTGGATGTCTGTCCTCTGTCAGTTTCATCATCAGTCAACAGACACGCACAAATCATCAACAGAAAAAATACAGAAGGGACAGAGCAGAGCAGATGCTGAGAAAGAAGGGCTTTCGCTGTTCGTTTGTGCTTAAGATGTAAAAATGTTTGGTTCTAGAAGTTATAGCTTAAGCAGCAATAGCAAACCAAGAACATCATTTGGCTCCGTAGGCAAAATAACGTACAAAAATGACATCACGGATGATGTTTCTCCTCCAGCGAAACCGTTCAATCGTCAGAATAGGCCAGGTACTTTGCCAGCAGGATACAAACGCCCAACTTCTCAATCATCATCTGCTCCTTCAGGATTAAGTGCTTCACAGTCTGATGTAAGTCCTACTCTGTTCTTGAAAATGGTTTTGTTATTCGAATGAGACTTTGCTGAATTCTTTTGTTTTTCTTGTTTCTTCTTTTGTTTGTTTTGAAAACGAAAGCTCGAACAACTCTACACGAGAATTGATTATTTGTAAACAATCACTTGTTTCGGTGTGCATGATTTCTGTTATTTTCACAAATGAGCAACAATAGAACTATTTCGCTTTGATTTTGTTAACTACTTATTTGATCATTCAAGGAAGACAATCTGCGGTAATTTGCATTCATCCAACTGAGATATATCAGCTTTAATTGGTCGGATAGTTTTTCGACTTCAGACAATACGCATGAGATGAGAATGAGAGAAGACAACGGAGACGGAGAGACAGGCCTATACCTTTCTTCTTTCGGGCTCAGATTTTATTCATGAACTTTGCCTGTCCATATGAAGCGAGATGCAAAGGTCACCTTTGTTTAATAAATAAACACAGCCATGATAGAAACTACTGTTTGGCAAAGATTCTCATTTATCATCGTGCATATTATGTTCGTCGCTCATAACAGGGAGTGAATTTCATGGTTGTCACTTGCAATAGCAACTGCCTAATTAATTGCTGATAACAATTTGTACTTGGTTGAGCTGTCTTATGTTGAAAATTACCCAGACTGTTTACAGCTCTTCATAGCAATAGTTTGTTGCTTTGACGAATGAAGAACCCGAATGTAATGGAGCGTTTTATCTCAAGATTATCACTGCCTCGCACAAAAAGAGGAAGATCTTTAAGTGAACCTCCTGATTGTGAACTTTTCAAAGATGACGAAGAGTTTGTAAGCATTTCCTTTTCTTGTTATGTATGCAAAGTTGCCAAAATTGCTACATATATACAGCGCTTATATTAGGTTACAGCATAGGCGCCAACTTTTATTTTTCCCAGGGGGGGCTCAAAATTTAAAAAAAAGTTGGAAAAATAAAAAGGTAGAAAAACTCCCTGTCATTTTTAATAACGTACAATATACATATGTATTATGTATAATAAAACACAAAACATTGCAATAAAACAGATATAACATCATGGTCTAGAGTATCATCAGTTCAATTCTTTGATTAGTGTTTCTTCAATCAAATAAACGTGTTTTTTCAGATCCCAGACGAAATTCCTAGGGGGGGCTGAGCCCCCGCATAGAAATTTCCAGAGGGGGCTCGAGCCCCCAAGCCCCCACGTAGTCGGCGCCTATGGGTTACAGTGCTTGAAAACCAGCTGATTTTGTGTTAAGTTTTGTTAGAAAATTGGCTGTTTTGGTAATTGGTAATGAAGATCCAGGATTACAAGAACATAATACAAGACTATTAAGCATAATAATATTTGTCACTTCACTTTGCTGAAATTTTGTTAATAGTTCTACAAAGACCTAAGCCCGCTGAGAGCTTCATAAAGTTCCCAGAATTTATTTAGATTTTGGCGATGCCAGACAGTCATGAGAACTGAAAAATATTTTCTTGATGAAAACATAAGTACAGGACCAGGACCTTTTAATGTAGAAATATTATTCCTTGTGCCAGTAACTCTATATCTTCCAATTTGGACAATTTTTGTGAAGCATTTTTATTCTCCGTGAATCTCTTTTTTATAGAGTACATTCTAGTTCTATATTCCACATTTTACTTGTAAAAGGTGGTCTTTTTGACCCTGTTGATTTTCTATAACCAGAGTGCAAACAAGTGAATATGACCAAGCTCTACTTGGGGCATTGTAGAACTATGCTAGAATTAGTACATCTGTTCAATCAACTAATTTGTAAATTACTTTCATTGTTTAATTGCTTATTTCTTTTATTTTTATTAATTTTTTGTTATTGTAATGCAGACTAAATCTTGGTCAAGGAATGAAGAAGAAGTTGGAGCTATATTTACAGCTAGTCTCAAAAAAGTCAGATATAGGTCAAATTTTGACAAACCACTGGCAGATAAAGAAGATAATATATCTTACTTATCATGGGAAACATTAAAGAAACGAGTATTTAAGGCTGGAACACTGGCAAGGCTAGTAGAACATTTGACACCAACCAATCCTGCTGTATTAGAAGAAGATTCTGGTTTTCTTGTTTGCTTTCTATGTACCTACAAGACATTTGCATCAACAGAGGAAGTACTTGATTTACTTCTAGAAAGGTATGTGGCTGCAATTTTTATATTTAATTTTTAATTATAGTATGTTTGCAGGTAGACTTGCACCTTGAATTCCAGGGTTTATCTCATGGTTTCTCTATGGCTCAGAGCTATGAAATCCTTTTCAGGGTTTCCTTTCAAAATCTTCATACTATTTTTATTTCATTGTTCAATAAATTAATTGTTGAACCTATTATCAAGGAAATATATGCTTATAAAACATCAGGAATATCGTTGTATATGTATTCTGGTGGTGGACAGTCAGGTGCTAAAGTTTGAAATTCTGATGGAATTTCAATAACTAACTAAAATTTTCAAAAATTGGCAATTTGCAAAATGGGCCCACTGCTCTTTTATCCTCGACCATGATGCCCCTGTAAGTCACTGTTCAAGTTAGCTATTGTTAACAATTATTGCGTTAACTTATTTACCTTTGTTACACCACTGTAATATTCTCTTTATTTATATTCCATGTCACTGAAAGCTATGCTGTGAAGTTTACATCCTATTTTAATATTTTTCAATTTATCTATTCAGATACATGGTATTCAAGAATGATTTGGAAGCAAAAACAGTTAAAATTGATGCTGGGAACTATGTGCTAAGGTATGTTTAATCTTTCTGGCTTCCTGTGAAACATTTATTGTTTACATTAAGTAGTTCTACTACCGTTTTCCAAAGCACAGTTCTGTATGCCTAGAATTTTTACTTTGCTGTTAAGCGCAGTATTCTTTTGAGGTTTATGTAAAAGAAATATATTTGCCTAACAGGTCAAGTATTTTTTTAAGTGGCATTTGCAGGGCTCTCTCCATTTGGCTAGAACAATATCCTGGAGATTTTGATGAACCTCCTCATTATGGATTACTGCATAAGATAATTAATTTTGCTAAGAACAACAAAGACACAAAATCTCAAATCAACTTATTAAAAAAGACTGAAGATTTGTTGGATAATATCTCTGTCAGTCCTTTTGTTTATGAAGGTTAGTAATTTAACAATTCTTCTTCTCTAAACTGTTTGCCCTGTATTTGTTTGATTCATGTTATCAAAACTGTTATAAAGTTGTTCCAGTGTGTTAAGAGGGAAATTCAGTGTCAATGATATTTTTGTCTGAATTATTGGCAGGGGTGCAGATGAAGTGTGATATACCCAAAGTTTTTGTTGTTGCCATTTTATAGTAATAAATTTGTAGGACTCAATCCTTTGTTTCTTGTGAGGTGGCATTCCTTCAATTATGATACTTTGGTAAAAATTATTTTTATTCTGAAAGATTGGTCCTTTAATTGTGAATAGCCTTAAAAGTTTTGCATTTGCACCCCTGATTGTCAGGTTGTCGATGTTTGTCTTTTTGGCTTGTATTATGTTTGCATTTTTTCAGGTCCATATACATTCAAGTTTTGCAATTGTGATATACCAGTAGGATGTGTCTGTGACAGAGAGATGTATTATATGTGTAAAGATGATTCTGTTGTTATTGAACGTGATATATGTATTACGTCATTTCATTCTCCTGTTGTGGCAGAACAGCTGACATTAGTTGACTCTGTAAGTACCATTCAAGTAATTTTCTTACTTTTGAAGTACAAATGTTTGAATTTTTTTAAATTAACGAGACCATAATTTTAAAGGAAAAGATAATATTCATTCTAAAATAAGTAAAGTAAGTAAGTACGAATATTTATACTGGGTAGCCACTTCAGCTATGATAGCTGTTATCAATGTGGGTCCAGTTAAGGTATAAACCCTTACCCCCAGAATGTCTGGGTACTAATTTACCGACCTCGGAAGGATGGACAGCTGAGTTGGCTGACGGGTTGTAGTTCGCTGTTCGGTTCCAACCATATGTGGATTTGAACCAATGAAGTCATTGCCTCTAAAGGATCAAACCCAGTGCCTTAGCCACTACACCACTATTGTGTCTGTTTTGAAGAAACGTTATTTATACATTTGTTTCATCTAGGAACTTTTTAAAAGAGTCGTACCAAGGCATTGTCTGGCCTGCTATTGGTCTAAAAGAGACAAACTCACTGGTGCAAGAGCACCTGTGACAATAAAGGCAACTGTTGACCATTTTAATGCTGTTGTCAAAACTGTTACCTCCACCATATTGGATGCTGTTGGATCAAAAACAAAGTTAAAAGATAATCAAGCAAGGGCTAAAGTCATCAGTGCTTGGATATCAATTGCACAAGTGAGTTGGTTGAATTTAAGTTGAATTTTAGCAACGTAGAAGTGCTTACTAAGCTGGATGCATTTGACAATTTTAATACCAATATTTTTCTATTATAATATGCTTGGGTCACAGGAATCAAAGTATATTCTCAGTTTGTGCGAGTTTTAAAAACTTTTACATTATAGGTAGCTATAAGGGGAAAGCCTTTTGAATTCCATCACCATCTGCCACCAACTATTTAGATCTGCTCCAAAATAAAATCAGTTGAACTATTTGAAAGTGGTTGTTTTTTATTTCTGCATTTTTCAGGAGTGTCGAAATCTAAAGAACTTTTCAAGCTTAAAAGCCACACTCTCAGGACTACAAAGCACACCAATTCATAGATTAAAGAAAACATGGCCCCTTCTTTCAAGGTATGTTTTTTATATTGTACATTCTCGGACATTCAGTACTATCAATATTTTCATTTTTTTTACTTGGTTTATTTACTTGATTTTTTTACTTGCAAAGTTTTATATTCTATAAATATGTTCAGCTTTTGTTATGGCAGATGATAGAGCACTTGCAATGCAAAGGAGATGGGAGACATGAAATTTTCCCAAATGCAATCTTTTTGACTCGTACTCACTAACCGTGAAACATGAACAGTTTTTATTTCCTTTATGGAATCGCACAGCATCCATTGCTCAGCAAGATTTTTATCATCTTGATTTTTAATTTGAATGCCAATAAGACGTTGAAATTTTCCTAAATCCCCGAATAAGCCCCCAACTAACTGCATACGGTAGTTTTTGTAAATGTTAACCCTGAATGAATGTCTAGCTAAAATTTATTTTTTGCAAATAAGCCCCCCTCGTGGTTTCTTTGAGTATTTGCGGTACTCTTTTCGTTTTCAGCCATTGGTTGCTAAGATATACAGTACCTGTACCTGTAGTTACTTTGATTGACGTTGTGTTAGACTACTTTTTGGATTTCTTTTTAATATACAACTTTTATTTTATCAGAGAAACGCAGTGTTTATACGAGGAGCTCTCTGAAATATTTTCAGATGATATGAATTCCAAAGCAAGCAGAGATCTTCTTATGCAAGTAAGTATTCGATCAATTTTGACAATATTCAGAGAGATGATCTGCAAAACAAAATTAGCTCAGTTTCAATGATGATCAGTCGAACACTTCTATGAGTCAGTGTTTGTAGTCATAGCTATATGAATTGTGATAGGTAGTTGTTGATTGTTGTGTCAAACATAGATAGCTCTTTATTTTTTTTATGAAATTTACATGTATTTTGCATATAAGTTATGTATTATATAATTATTTTATGGTATGTTGTCCAAATTTATGAAAGCTCTCTTTTCATGATATAGGAAGGAACTGCAAAATATGCAACAATAGATGGTAGATCCAGTCGAAAATCCCTAAAAAAGCGAAGGTCGTGGATGAAGGAGGTATTAATATAATATGAAATATTTAATAACCATCGATTTCTCGCAACCTCACGAAGTCAATTCATTGAACTTGTCAATTAACTCTTCGTCTACAAACTTCAATGTGCTGATATACTGCGCTAATTAATTTTGTTGATAGCTGTCTAATTCTCGATACAGTGGGTTCCCCTATTTCTCGAAAGGACCCATAAATTTGTAATTAAATCAAGAGCTTGTAGTACGAAAGATGAATTATAACTTCATGCTTTCAATAAGCTATGCGTGTAGTTCATTACTGGGGGGATTCCATACAGGGAAGATTTTTTGTATCAATAATCTACTGGATGGATTGTGAAATGATATTAATTTTGCATAATCAACATATTATGCATTTTCATTGCTCATTGGTTGAAGTATTTTATACACACGTTGATTCAGTGTTCCATTGCCTTATGCAGGGTATTATGCAAGGTACAGTGCCATACCTGGGTACATTTCTTACTGACCTAACCATGATTGACTCGGCGTATCCGAATAAATTGGAGGTACGATTTTCCATTCTTCTCTGTTTAAGTTGGATATATTTCTAAGAAGGTATGTTTCTTTTGTTTTGTCCAATGTTGACTATTTCTTGCTCATGCTTTAGAATGACTACATAAATTTCGACAAGCGAAGGAAGGTAAATTGGATATGTTTTATAACTTGTATTCGCTTTTGATGCGATAGGCATTGTGTTGATAATATAGCTGAAAATTGAGTTCAAGTTTCGAAGCAGAATTAGCAAATCAAAATTTAAGTTTTAGCTGACCGTCGTCAAGTTAGCATAAGCAAATTTATACCAGAGCAACTTAAACTATTAAAATCTTGATAGTGACTAATATCACGGTCCATCGCCTTGTTTACTTTTTATTGTATTTGGTAGTGATAGCGTATTTTTCATTTATTTTAGGAATTTGAAATCATTGCTCAAATCAAACTTTTGCAAGAATCAGCGAAAAATTACCAGATTAAACCAAATCCAAACTTCATTTCTTGGTTTCATTCAATGGAAACGTATTCTGAGAAAGAAAGGTGGTATATTTTGGCATGTTTAGTTTTTGTCTAAGCTTGGTAGAACACCAGTAAGTTAAAGATGTATTTCTTTTTCTAGCTATAACATATCCTGTGAACTAGAACCCGATGATAGAGCAGTAACACCAATAGCTCGAAGGAATCAAGAAACACTCAGGTTAACGTTGAAACATTTAACTGCTAACTTGTTAAGTCTATCACAAGCAACCTATTGCAAGAAGTGCTTACTCGGTTTTTATTGTTGTTTTCTTCGTTTTCAGAAAACATGCAAGCGTACCTGATTTGTTTAGCAAATTAAATTTAGAAGGGCATGATGAAGTTGATTGCAAAGGCGCAAACAGGTTCTTGTCGTTACTTTCAAAAACAATGTCAAAAAATGTAAGTTTTTTATCACTTCTTTTGATTGTTTTTGCATACGAGTTTTGGGGCAAAACTCTTTACCCCTTTCATGTTCCTTTTTTTCTCTCTTTCAAGTTCGTGTTACATTGTCAAAGTATTTCTCATCTCTTTTCAGGTTTCGCCAGAAATGTCTCCCGTGGCATCACCTTCTCCAACCAGCCAATTATTATCGCCAGATATGAATCGCTTGTTTGGCGAAAAGTCAGAAATTGCGAAAGTTATGCTTGGTGATGCTACTGAGCATATTTATAAAAGTATATTGGTAAGTCATACCCATTCTTATGAATTGTGTGCGGTCAAATTGACTGTTAGAAAGAGTGAAAATCATGCACAGGGAAGGGTTGGAATGGGTATAATCGATGCTTGCATTTAAAGTAAACATTAGATAATTCAAGTTATATTTGAATATCTCAATTTTCACCCCAATGTTTACAGCATGTTGTGACTCGCTTGCCCTTTGAAAGCATCCCCTACACTTAAAAAGTCATATATTTAGTGATTTAATTTCATTTTATTTTAGATATCAGTGGATGATAGAACGCACAACATTATCGAAAGAAGCCTGGAAAAGTATCATATTGATGCTAAACCTGAAGGCTATTCACTTTTTCAAGTTATTCCCGGAACCAGTAAGTCCAGTTTTATTTTGTCTGATATAAACAAAACTGCATAAAAGCATGGCGAAATGCTTCAACACCCTCTCGTCTCCAAATAGCATGAATGTAATGCTAATGAAATAAAAGCTACCCTCTTGCTTGAGTTGCTGCAAAAAGATGTAAATCAAAGTTCTTTATAATCCCCAGGTCTTCTTCTTTTCCATTGTGGTCTGGCAAGAAGTGATCTGAAAGCAGGGTTATGGGGAGTACGACACCCCCTATGATTCAGATACAATCGGTTAACTGGGCGCATTTAAAATTTTGAAGCCTGAGTCGGTAGTTTTTACTTCTAAGCAATTTTTCACACAGTCGAAAAAATATCGTTTGGAGTTTTAAATATGAATTTGTTCAGAGAAAATAGGTGCATTGGGAAAAAATTATGAAGCATTTTAATATCCCCCCCCCCCCCGCCATCATCTGAAAGTAAATATCTGGCTGCCGCACCTGCAATGTCATATAGTAATTGTCCGTTAGCCTTTCATAGAAGCATAATGGAGCAGCTGTCATAAGGGGAAATACAGTGATATAAAAATGTTTTAATTGGAATGGGATACATCTGTGTATCTAGCTAATAGGATCAAATTCTTATGTGATTTTGATTTTTCTAACTTTTCATTTTATTTTGACAGAAGACCTTAACTTGCCACACAACACCAATGTATTTTATGCGATCAATAAGAACGTAGAATTGAAATTCAAATTGCAGTTGAAAAGCAATCACAGGTAACAGTGTGATTTCAATGTATAATTTACGTTGATATAATTTGGTTACTTCTACCAATTAGCTTGGGGAATTCACTGTATACAACATGGCAGAAAATTTAACAGCCATGTACATTCTTTCTTATTTGCTTCTAATTTTAGAAGTCGTTTTCCAAAGGTATCATTGCATAAGCAAGTATAATTCAAAAGAGTTATTTTTGTATCTATAGATAAAGCTAAATTTTAGTGTCTTGAAATAGTGTAATTTTATCAATTATTTTATTGCTTTAATATGTTTTTAATTGATCTGCGATATTTGTTTGGATAGCTTTCAAAGAATAATTTGCTTATAATACAGTCAACATACGCATTCACATGAAGTCCCTTGTTAACTTCCATCTCGTGTCTCGTTTGGATGCAATTGGGTAAGAAAATTGGCACCTTGGATTATAAAGTTGAAAATTTAGGTATCGTGATGCACAGCAATATCACTAAATATCACTGATGCCCTAAAAAGTATTTTCAATTTTTAAATACTTCTTAAAATGGGGACTCCCTAAGGTCTGGTCCGGGGTCCATAGTCTAATGGTCTGGTTAATAGACTATGTCGAGATGCAGCGCAGGGAACCAGTTGCGCTCACATAGCCAGCTTTAACTTGTTTAGAATTTGAAAAAATCAGCTCAAACTTGAATAAGGACGGAAAATTCGAAGAATGCAATGATTGGACATTTGAACGCCCAATTCATGGCAACCTCGTATGTGAGTTGTGGGAAAATAATGCCACACGTAGGCCAAAATTCATGCAAGGGCGTGACATGTTTCAGCCATTTTTAGCTTCTCTGATTTGATTATATGTATATTTTCAAGTTTAAACCAAAGTAGAGAGAGCTATTTATTGGAATATTTTCCACAAAAGAAGTCAACTGTGAGAATAACTTGCTCAATCCAAGTGATAATAAAAAATAATTTTGCAATTATTGAACATGGTCTTATTATAATGAAGAGAATATCAAATCAAAAAGTGTATCAAATCAAAATTTAGCAAAATATCATTCAGTTTGTAAAATAAGCATTGTGTCTTTAATAAAAAAACATTTTGTGAATCAGCATTAGCTACTCAAGGTTCTGCATTCAAATGTCCTCCAATTTAGGGTTGAGGTGTGACACGGATATACTCCTTCTTGGAGGGAACTGCTTTTACTTCATGCTTTGGGAAGAGCTTGCTGGCCTCCTCTTTTGAGATAGAAGGTATAACCATACAGTTTCCTCCATTCTAAATATTAAACAATGGTGCATTTAAATATTACAGAATTGAAAAAAGATGAAAGATTTGTTTTTACAAAAGGTTAGGACAAGGAGAGACGGGCATTTACTCTTGTTTAGAGTAACATAAAGAGTAACATAAACACACATAAAAACCACCAGCATAAAATAATAATCTGCAGAACCAGATTATTGAAAATTTGCCCCCTCCCCCAATTCCTGGTGACTTTTTAAGCAAGGCCCTGAAAAGACCATTGGGTAACATTAACTATTTTGATCTTACCTCCCAGTTCACAGGGGTGGCCACCTTCTTATGTGCTGTCAAATGTAGAGAGTCAATAACACGTAGAACTTCCCTTCATAAAAAAACAAGACCAAATAAAAACAAATTCTGTATGAACTGTTCAAAAAGAAGTGCAGTTTTGTATTCATACTTTCAAAATGATACTCACGAGAAATTTCTCCCTGTTGTAGCAGGATAAAGAATAGACAACTTGACTTTTTTCCTGGCCCAAGAATGAAAACCTAAGATGAATAACATAAAATATAGAGAAATGGAAAATAGTAAGCTACATATAGTTCATCAACAAAATAAGCTTGAATGTGCCAAAAATGTTTTGTTGCTTACTGCTCTGCATGTTAATGGAAGACCCTGAGAGTCCTTCTCATCAGGATCAATCATGCCAAGCTCTGTGGCAATTTTTCTCTCTGGATCTGCAATTATTGGATATGAAAAGCTTGATAAGTTATTGTAAGCTTTTATATCTTCTATCCAACCCTTGTGGCTTTCTACACTGTCACAGGACAATGCAATAACTTTTATGCCCCTTTTTTGAAATTCTGGCATAAGCTCTTCAACTTTTCCAAGTTCAGTGGTGCAGACAGGAGTGTAATCTGCTGGATGGGAGAACAAAATTCCCCACCTAAAGGACAACAAGCATGTTTTTGTTATTATATAAATTCAATTTAACATAGATAAAGGTCTTTTTAATTTATACAGTTCCTTCTCAAGACAGTGATATTACGCAAGCGTTCCTATCCTAACATTTTTGACACGTCTGGAGAATACAGTATGAAAATAGCAGTGCTGAGCTGAGTGACACGTTAAGGAAAAGCAAATAACATAAAGGGGGCGTGCAAACCAAAAACAAACAAATAAAATAATATACACAAAATCAACCATTTGCTTATTCATAAGCAATAAATAAGGCTAAAGCAAAGCGAACTTAAAGTAGACTAATCGCTTTTGTTTCAGGGCCGGGGCCGAAGTTCGAAGTCGTAGTAAATGGACTAACATTAAAATCTAATTTGATACTCACGAGTCTCCCAGCCAGTCATGAAACTTGATTTTACCGATAGTGGTGTCAACCTCAAAATTAGGCATTTGGTCTCCGAGATTCAACGGCATTTTGTTGTATTTTCTTGTTGCAAACAACGCAGAAGTACATACAAAGTACGCTTTCCAACTTCGCACACAAAAAGAGAGAACAAAATGATATGGACCCGAATATATAGTGAGGCGATATGGTCGTGGATTGTTGCGAATCCGGGGGTTATTATTTTCTTCATTCTTACCGAAAGCGACCCATTAAACCCCATGTCGCCCGTCAAAATGCAGAAATTTGACTCTTAAAAATATTATAAAATATTTTCACCATCCAAAGTTAATAAAAATTTTCTGATCATTCTTGTGCTTTTCTAAATTTGCTGGCGTGTATTGGCAATAGCACATATTCAAACACCCGTGTAAAGTAACAATTGCAATTTGACAAAGGATAAGTCGACATCTGAGCCGTGTGCAGTGAACCGATTACATCAATATTTAACCCCCATAGGAAGTAAAACTTCTTGCTTAAAGATATACAATCATCCTATTTTCAAGACCTTAGATTATATTTAATACTGTACGGCAATTTTGGAAGTAATACAAATAATAAGCTGTGATAAGACAGAGTGGAGTAAAGTTGTTAGACATGTAGTGGATCCTCCAGAGTTCTGGGTCCTGCGACCCTTGTCTTTGTTCTTGGTTCTGGATCCTGGGTCAACAAATTCCGCATTTCGCAATACATTTGATTCAATTCGTCGAAATGGCTCAGCTTCGGTGAACGACAAGTGGGCGCTCGGGCGGTGGCATTTGGCACAACGCAAAGGCGGTTAGATTTGTGGAGCTAGACAACACAGTACTTCCTCCCTGTTCTGCTTCCGCATTGTTGTTATGAAGAAGGAAACAACGTCAATTGACATTAACAATGTTTGAGGGAAGAAACTGTAGTTTACTTGTGGCGATATTATTGTGCTCCTTAATTTTCTTGCATGAAGTTTTGTCAGGCCTACCAATGCTACTCCAGTCAGAGAAGGTTGCAGGAAGACACCTTGTCTTCGATCAAATAGCAATGGAGAAGCTATTTTTTCTGCTGAGCATTTAGCCATAGCATCTGTAAACGAAACATTAAAGGAAGGAAACAACACGAAGAATAATAATCACCAAGCTGCAGGAGAGGAAGGCGAGGGAATTAAGGTGTTCAAAGTTGATTTTGGCAGAGTCAACATTCTTTACACTGTTTGCTTGTTGATATTACTTGCAAGTTTGGCAAAGATTGGTAAGTCAGTTAAGACCTATATGATAGTAAACGGAATTGCAATAAAAAAGCTTCAAATTTTGCATGCAAATTTTTTGAGGTGTAGAAGCTTCAATTCATTATGTACTATATCTCTTTATTGTTTCAATTTCAGCTTTTCATCTCTCAAAGCGCCTTTCCTCTTTTGTGCCTGAATCTTGGTAAGCCCAATAAATTTAACACTATAATATATTCTTTTTCATATTCTTCTGATATTATTTTTATTCATTTAAGGACTTGTATTCTTTCTTTTTTTTCTATTGGACTTGAAATGAAATTTCGTAAAAATGCTATTATTTCTCTAGTCTACTCATTCTGCTTGGAATTCCTGTTGGTTTGATATTAAGGTTAGTTTTAGTTTAGCTGCAGTATTCTATGAGGGCATGCAATGGAAGCTGAAGCCTTTCACTTTTAGAACTTTTAGTGTTCTTTATTACAATACATTGCAATTTTGGGATTGAGATATTTTCTTTTCAGAGCTGCTGGTTTGCAAAAATTGACTCTTTACTTTTCATCAACATTATTTTTCTTCTGCTTACTCCCACCGTAAGTATTATTTTAACATATCGGCAATGGCTAGTTATTATGACAATGTTGTAATATTTCCACTTGCAAGTTACCCCCATGGGGCATAGATCTGTTCACTATGTGCCCAGCCCACTATTTACTTTTCCACATTGATAAATTTCTATTCACATGACTGTCAAGAGCCAGCCTTGGTCCCAGGGTAAAATGGCACCTGACAATAGTGAATTCTTTTCACAGGCTTTTTCCAGGGTTTTGGCCCTCAGGGTTTTTCCATAGTTACCTTCTCTTCTCTTGATGGTTCTGAATGTGTTTTAAATTCATTGAAGACTTTATTTCAACTATAAATGCATACTGCAATGTATTGCTTATTGTTCAATCACTTCACTGTTGTTTTGTTCTTTTTAAAGAATCATTCTTGATGCTGGATACTTTATTTCAATAAGAGCATTTTATTCCAACATTGGTACCATTCTCATTTATGCAACATTGGTAGGCTTTCCTTCTGTATTTTACAACTAATTTTTTTCCAATTTTAACTAATGACTCTTATTTTTAGAAAAATCCACATTTTGAAGAATAGAAGTTTATCATGTCAGTGTTTATGAGTATGATGTTTCAAGAGATACGTCTCTCATCATAGGACATATGGGAATGGCTAGGAGTTAGTTTATATGTATAGAGTTTAGGAAGATTGTTTTTGTTTCTGTTGCATGTATAGAACAATTAAGCAAAGAAGTAAATAAGGAAATTAAAAGGCTGTCAAAACCCTTAAAAAAGGAGAAGCATGATACACAGTAAGATCCAAGATCAGTCTCATTCTTCAGAAATCCAAAGCTCCAAAAGACAACAACACAAAGGAAGAACGGAACATTTCCAAGACCTTAAATACTAACACAGGTATTATGATCCTTCCTACAGACAAAGGGGTTACCCCAGCACTGTTGCACAAAATTGACTACTATACTACAACAAGTGTATCGAACACATCAATAATAATAATACGCCTTACAAACAAATTCGCTCTTGTGTAAAGAACCGTAGATAAAAGCATTTTTGTCATACATCGAGGGTGCATGCGAAGTTTTCCGTAGTAGAACACCGAAAGAACACAACACAAAGTGTATATTCAGCTCAAGACAGACATTGTGTAGCTTGATTTGTAAACGAAAGTGCCAGATCAACCAGATCAACCTGGATAGCGGAGGGATGCGGTTTATGAAATTTCCAGCAATAACTGTAGCGCAGTGTGCGTTGAGAACAAAACAGCAACGCTCAATGCTACAAACAAACTAACTCTTGCCCGTTCTATCTTGCCCGATGATGATAGAGGTATCTCTTAAAACATCGCACTCATAAGCACTCCTGTTCATGCCATAATAGATTTCTATGCCTATTATGACAATCAATGAACAGACAAGCACAAACATATTCACGAATATATGTTGATATGAAATTTTAAATTACAAACAGTCCTTGTTTCTCTTGACCATAGATTATGCAACAGAGATCCAATTAAATTGAAAGAGTTTCAATTTCATTGATTATTTCTGAATTTTATTTTTATATGCTCACATTTAATTGCACACAATTTCCTCTTGTAGGGAACAATATTCAACACTTTTGCCATTGGTACATGATAACTTTCTTTATCCTATCTATCGTTTTTTCAATTTCCATGGAAAGATATGCTGAATTTAAAAATCATTTTTTGTTGCTATTTATATAATCAGCTGCTCTCAAGTCAAGGAACAAATATCTTAGTGAATAGTTATCTTTTATCTTTCATACCTACTGTTTATGATTTTCAAAGATAGGCTATAAACCTGGTTTCTTTTTCTTTCTCAAATATCATTACTAATAACTTTCTCTTTATTCAAGGCTTATCGTTGTATGGCTTGGGTTCAATTGTTTCCATTAAATACTCTCTGACACATGCATTATTATTTGGTAGTTTGATCTCCGCTGTTGATCCCGTTGCTGTATGTATCTCACCAACTTTTTTATTCATCCGTTACTTATTTACCACTTTTGCCCCTTTTTAATCCTTAATATGATCAATGGTATAGTGATATGATTTTAATGTGTTGGTTTTTCCAGGTGCTGGCTGTTTTTGAAGAAGTGCAAGTTCATGAAATATTGTATATTCTGGTTTTTGGAGAGTCAGTTTTGAATGGTAGATAAGTTCGATACTTTTTTTATAAAGTAACAATAACAGAGTATCACGGCAATTCCCTAAATCCACATTGTCTGTTATCCTCGTTACATGCACAGATGTGGGAAGTTTTCAGCAAGTGTTTCTTTAGAGCAAAAAAACCTATTGTGATTAAAGAAACACCATTTGCTAAATAAAAACTGCTCTTTTTAGTTTGTATTTATGTCCATAAAAGGTCATTTCGGTAGTGTAAAAAGGACACAGCTGCAAAAATGTTCTCAGGGCTCTACCCGTGCCCCTCAAAGTATGCATATTCATCTCTTCTAGTGAGCAGACACTAATGGCGGTGAACCATGAAAAGGCCCTCCTTCCCAGTTTCAAATGCTTCCTGCATCCTTGACTACTTGCACATGCTTTTAAGCTAAAGAATATGATTTTAATCATTTCAGATGCTGCATCAGTTGTGCTTTATCATACATTTGAAGCAATGTCAAAAATGTCAGTTGTAAACATTAAACAAGTAAGTTTTTATTTTTACATTTTTTCCCAACAAAACTAACCTGCTCAGACGAGATAGTTCATGCCTGCTAGGCAAAGAATATGTGTCAGAAAGATAAAAATTAATGATAGAAAGCTGCTCTATCTTAATTGTTGATGAAGAAATTCCAAAACGTAATTCATTTTTGTTTTGATAATCAAAATTTCGTTATATTTCTATTTCACGTAAATTTACTCATTGCTCTTCCATACTATGTTAACCTCATCATGTACACAACAAAATTGCTTTTTGACTGTTTTGTGCGAAGATATTATCTGGTACCCTTCTTTTGTACCTCTCTTTGTTAACTTAATACTTGTATTTGCAGGTTGCTCTTGCTGTTGTATCATTTTTTGTTGTCAGCCTTGGAGGAACACTTATTGGTATAATATGGGGCTTGGCAACAAGTTTGATCACGAGGTTTACCAAACACGTTAGAGGTAAGAAAAGTAATCATTTGATGTAATTTTGTGACATTTGAATGTAAAAATCGTCACTCTACCCGTACAGTCAACTTTATGTTATTTCAAATTTATCTTACTTCAACTCTCTGGGGATCATGAAAATCATGAACGAATCATGAAAGTTTCTTCACTGACTCCTAATTTTTTTCTTTGTTACTTCTATTCAGAAATTTCCAACATGTATGGCATTTTTAAACAAAGACAACCAATTTCTTTTTTCTTTTCTTTTAGTTATTGAACCAATTTTCATATTCTTGATGTCATACATGGCGTATTTAACAGCTGAAATTTTTCACTTTTCTGGAATTATGGCGTGAGTTATTTGCTTTATGCGAGGTTCTAAAAATTAATATCAAATCAAATATTTCAAAACCGCTACTGTTAATTAAAGTGAAAGATTTCATATATGAAATGAGAGAGATATTTTAGAGTTTGAATATATACATCTCACAATTTCTTTGAGTTGGATTGTTAAGCCTATTTTGTTTTCTGAATGTGCTTTTTCCTTTTTCTTGCAGAATCTTCTTTTGTGCAATCATAATGAAGCCATACGTTGAATCCAACATCTCCAGAAAGTCTCATACAACTATCAAATATTTCATGAAATTACTCAGGTAAATTTATTCTTGCCAAATTATTTAAATATTATAGTGGACATTCCCTACATAGGGTGTAATCAGAATAGATTTTTACTGCCAAAGAGTTATTGATTGGTTATTAAAGCACGTATTGTGTAACGTATGACGTATTCTTTGTTTTTTCTAGTACTTGTTGTGAAACGATTATATTTTTGTTTCTTGGAGCGTCTCTTACAATGGATCAGCATCGTTGGAATTCAAGTTTTGTATTCCTGACCTTATTATTCATCACATTATACCGAGCCATAGGTATGTTTTAGTTGTTTTAAATATTGAACACGCTTGATGAAATTGTTTATGATAATCCTTAAATAGCTTTTCATATATTTCGTTTATTGCATAATAACAACAAAAATCATGTGTATTTTATGCAGATTTACATTAAATAATACCGCGAAGCCATGTGGTTTCAAAGTGCTCATATCTTGTTTACAATTTCTCTTAGGTGTTGTTTGTTTAACTACTATTGCGAACCGGATTGGAAGATTGACCAAAATTGGAATAACAGAACAATTTATAATGGTTCGTATGAAGTGTACTTATCCGGTATAGTTAGGGATGAAAATGAAATCTTCACCAGTCCCCAAGTTTTTAATTATCATGACTATATTAAGTTGAATTGTGTATTTTATTCCACATGGTTAAGATAAATTGATTTTTGTAGAGTTATGGTGGATTGAGAGGCGCTGTAGCATTTTGTCTTGCTGTATTGCTGGATGCAAAGCATATGTCGAGAGAACTGAGAGAAACGATGATAACAACTTCAATGGTTGTCGTGATTTTTACAGTATTTGTGCAGGTAAGTTATAAGTTTCATGCCGGGACTAAGATTTCAAGTTAAATTTCACCGCGCTTTTGACAGCTCTCTTTAAAGCAATCAAAAGCGTGGCATGTACTTCATTATCTTCATCGTAAGTTTTATCTTTGCCACAAGGATGGCTCTTTCCGACATGCCCCCTAGTATTGATCATTCCCCATGGTACTAAGTGCCCTGACATCTCTGCTCACTGACTCATTGTATGCCCCCTGTCGAATCATCATACTGAATTTCTCTAAAAGGATTCCTGATGCTTTATTGTTATAAATAATATATTTTCCCAGATGCATTCTTAGTTACTTTTCCATCTACTACTACCATGTAACTTTTTTTCATCAGGGGACTACCATTAAGCCCCTTGTTAAGCTACTAAAAGTAAGAAGAAAAGAGACACGTGATTTTACAATGACCGCTGTCATCAACGATCGAGTAAGTCTTGTTTTGTGACGCTTTTCACTCATTCTTAAATTTATCATCATCAAACCAAATGTTCCAAGGTCCCGAATATTGTTATATACTATACCTAGGCACATTATTTACGATGAATTTTATTCACTTTAGCTCGAATTTTAGTGCACTCACATATTTATTGTTTGCTATTTACGCTTTGTATCTATGAAATTCTTTCCCATTTCTGCTTTCCATCAAGAATATGAATGGCTTTCCATCAAGAATAAGTTCAAGTATGTAAATTTAGGTTCATTGTGCGAATCCGATGTACATTTTTGATCTCTGCAGATTATAGATCATCTTGTTGCTGGTGTCGAGGAAATCAGCGGCCATCGTGGACATGGGTATTGGAGGGTAACATTTTAGCCTTTTATATTTATCCTTTATTGACTATTGTGTAGAATGACAATTTGAGCTAGATGACAGAAGATACTACTGGCTATATTTTTGGGGTACTTGAACAAAACTTGAATATTGCATTCAGTGGCAAATTTACGTTCGTTAAGCATTCGTTTCTGAAATAGAAACTTGTCACGAATAACAGGCATTTAAAGAGATGATAAAGTTGAAAGATATAATGTTTAAAAGATAAAAGTGTTTAAATGTACAAAGCGTAGAATTTCTAGATATACCTTTTGATGTTTTTTATTTGTAGGCCCAGATTGACTATTGCAATAAGAAATATCTGAGAAAATGTCTGGAAAGGAATCCTGACGAAGCACTTGACGAAGAGATTATGATTGCAAACCGAAAAATGGCTTTCAAGTATGTCAATGCATGTACTTTCTTTTCTGGTTTTTATTTTCCCTTGTAACTTGAAATTTACGTTCTAATTATTTGGTATTTCTTTCCAGAGCTGCCTTGGAAATGGCAAATCACCCAACAGCCCACATGGACAGGTATCGTTCTTTAATACTTTAATCCTTCACACCTATTGTAAGCATTGAATATGAAACTGCATTTTTTATTATTTTCTACGCTATAGAACTGGAACAACTGGTATAAAGCAAAATTCTTCCTATGCCATTGCTATTGCTTTACGGTGAGGAAACACCATTATTTCCATATTGCTATTTGTTTTTATTTTCCCTCGCATTCTTCTTATGATTTTGGTTTTGTATTCATAATTGGATTAATAATGTCAGTTTTTCTAACAAGCATTTCCAGGTATTATATTTGGTTAGTCACTGTTTTGAACTCTACAGTGCTGTTATCTTTTGCAGTGATAATAATGACGATGATCAGCCACATTTGGACACTGGTGTTCTGAAAGGTGCATTTCTTCATATACCCCCTCCCCCAACTGATAATATATCTGTTAATGCTGATATTCTAAGAGTAGACAGACCACATCACTTCATGCCTTCATTGCTTTTTAGCTCAAAATTTTGATGACGAAGAAGTTATCAAGCATAATGTCTCATTTTTGATACCTAAACCCAGGGCAACAAAATTGGTAACTATTTTTTTGTATTTCAGCATGCACACCCAGTTTCATTGTTTTCATTGTTATCAACAGAGTTGAAAAAGTAACCATTTTAATTGACTTGAATCTCACCCTGAAAGTGACGGCCCGTTAGGACATTTTATATTCACTCTCGGTCAGTCAATTAATGAACATAGTGCGAATTCTATGCTTTCCAAGGAGGTGGGTATTGCTAATTAAGCTCTTTGTAAACCAAACCAATCTATGCTTATGTTAGTTACAAACTTGTTTATAGAAATCCCGTGCAATGTCTGGTCGAAAATATTCCTTGGCATCGGTGGATGAACCCGATGACGAAATTCCTCACAGAAATAACAAGTTGTAAGTATAATTGTAGCTGCACCTTTGTCTTTGAAAATATTTCTAAACTACGAATTTATCTTTTCTTGAAAGCAACTTGATTAATTGGTTTTATTTGTCATACGTGTGGACTTTTTCTTATTGTCGTATCTACAGTGCCCCTCTAGATACGAGAATAAGAAATGTACATTTTTTCTACTTGACACTCGACAAGACTAAATGGTAATAAACTTGTTACTTTAAAGCAAACGAGCTGCCCTGGCACACATGGCGATATCTAAAATGTCCGATCAGTCGAGGCATGACAAGAAACATCGCCATCATCACCGTCATAGAAGGAACCGCAACCATGAAGCGGAGGAACATCCTTTGACATGTAAATCATCGGGTGATGGTGACTACCCCGCGGAAAAAAGCGCCAGGGGTGAAGATGGTGGCGACGAAGATGAGGGAATATCTTTCAAAGCTGATCATCGTATGGATGTTCATGAAATGAAAGAGTTTGAAGAAAGTATACCTTTGGTACCTTACACAGTTCCTATGTGTCAGTCAGAGCCAGAGAGGGACCCCCATAATGATAGATCTGTATCTGATTGTGCTGAACTCATAGAGAATGCGCCATTGTTAGGAATAGCAACAGCTGAAAGTGATGATCCAGTTACAGTTCATTCAGCACATTCATCAAAGAAATCTCTGGAGTGCCATGACAATTAATGATGCAATTGGCTTTAATTTTTGCTGAAAGGTGCTAATCTTGGTACAATTCGTCGGCTTTAAATTTCACTGAAAAGTACTTTTTGACTTTTTTGCTGTTGTAATTATATTATTTTACGATTGCATATTCTATTGTATGCGTTTAGAATTTTATGTACAATTTATTACAGGAGAATATATACTAAAGCACTGGATTTAGTTGTTATATTTCTTGATTTGGAAATATATTTTTGTGCAATGCGTAAATTGATTGGCTCAACCAGCGGCAGCGCCTGCGCAGTTGTTACTCGTCTCGTCTGTCTTTCATGCTTACTTTGCTTTGCTCTTGTTTTTAGCTGAGCTATTTCAAAGCTGCAGTAGTTTTTTCCGGATAAAAATTGAAATCTTTACAACTTATCAGTAAGGATTAACAAAATGAAGTAATTGTTTCCAGTAGAGCTGTATTGAAATGCCTAGGTATGGACAGCTTGTGATGGGGCCCGCGGGCAGCGGAAAAGTGAGTTATTTGTGGGCCTGTGCTCCCACGTGGGTGTGTGTAATAGGTGACCTGTGTGTTATATATTCAGCAGTTCCTTAGCATCAAAAAATGTACTGTAATATGGTATTTTTGCGTTTGAGTGCTGAGACAATATTGCTATCATAAGATAAATATTTCATGTCACTGGTCAACCCTGATTATGCGAATTTTTGTCTTCCAGCAAATAATTTTATTCTACTCATCTGTTTTTAGTCGACATACTGCAGCACGGTGGTAGAGCATTGCCAAAACATTGGAAGGTCTGTTTATGTTGTCAGCCTTGATCCCGCGGCAGAAAACTTTAGTTATCCTGTCTTGGCAGGTAATTTATTATGGAACTATTGTTTTGAGCTCAGCTTGACAAATTCAGAAAGGAATGGAGTTAAACTGCAGTACCTATATACTAAATGTATTTCCATGTCTTTGTTTGGTGCACCAATACATTACATAAAACTTGATGTTCTAGATGTTCGAGAGCTTGTAGAACTTGAGGATGTTATGGAAGCTGAAGATATGAGACTTGGTCCAAATGGAGGACTTATATTTTGCATGGAGTAAGTTTGTCACTAAAACCCTTTTTTGTGCACAAGATTTTTTATGAGGCTGGGCTTGTCATCTATTGTTACGAAAGTAATTTTAGTACCTACAATATTTTTGTTGCTGAGGGCTATTTGGTGAGGTATGCTAATCATGATCTTATTTATGGCCCTATGATCTTTCTTTTATGCTTACACTTTTTCATGTTGTATTTGTTGCCTCCATTTAATGTTTTGTTGCACTCAGGGGAGATGTAACCATAGTTTCCTTTTTTGCAAATTTTGTACAAATTTTGTCACTTGCCTAACTATTTTCATTATATAATAAAAAATGTCATGTATAAGTAAATTTCAATTGCAGGTATCTTGTTGAGAATTTGGATTGGTTGGAAGAAAAGCTTGGCCAGCATGAAGATGATTACGTTTTATTTGATTGTCCAGGTTTGAAATTTTATACAGAGAAGGCTTATTCGAAAAGAAAAAACTATTTTATCTGGGGGCTTATTTTCTGTGGTGCTGGGGTTGCAATGATTATTCAATTGATTATTCTATGATTATTATACATTTATATGTAACTGAAAATAAAATTCCTTTTGCAGGTCAAATTGAGTTGTACACCCATATTCCTGTGATGCGACGTCTTGTTGATTCATTACATAAATGGGATTTTAGACTTTGTGGAGTTTTCTTGGTTGATTCACAATTTTTAACTGATGCTTCAAAGTTTTTTTCTGGTGTCATGTCAGCTCTTTCAGCCATGCTGCAACTGGAAATACCGCATGTAAATGTTATGAGTAAAATGGATCTTCTTGATGCAAAATCCCTAAGAAATATCGAAAGGTAAAATAGAACTGATAATTTTTATTATTGCATCATTTTATATTATTGTATCATTTTATATTATTGCACCATTGTATCATTTTATATTATTGCACCATTGTATCATTTTATATTATTGTATCATTTTATATTATTGCATCATTGTATCATTTTATGTTATTCCATATTTAGTTTACTGGCTCTTCTTAATTACACCTAACTTATTATCATCATCTAACTTAATCACATTCTCATTTCTATTGTAAAGGTACTTGGATCCGGATGTTGATCTCATTATGCAAGAACTAACTACTTCAATGCATCCAAAGCATCGTAGACTGAATGAAGTCATTGGATCTCTGGTAGTTTATTGCATCTATCTATTAAGGACCTGTTCATATAAGCTCGCTCACTAAGCGAGATCTCACTTACCCCCTAAGTCCTATACAAAATATATTTTCTGTTTATATGAGAAAGCAGGCTGGCCCGCAAGGTGAGATCTCACTGGAGCACTACAGAGATCTCAGCAAGCAGGCTGGAAATTTTCCCATATGAACACTCCATCCCGCTTAACATGCCAGAAATGTGCCAATTGCGCATGCACAATCATTGTTTAAATTGTCAATTTCATATGTGACAAATATCAAGTTACAGTTTCTATCCCGGTAGGAGGGACGGAACTTTCTCACATGAACAGAATTTAAATCCGTTTCGCTTAGTGAGCTGGGCTGGTAAGCGAGCTCATATGAACAGGCCCTAATTTGTATGTTATCCAAGCAGATTTCTAATTCAATTAACACTATCTACAAGGTTTCGACATTATCTACAAGGTTTTTTCCATGGAAGTCATCGCATGATTTATCAGGTATCTAAGAAGAATGATTCAGAGTTTTGATCTGTTTTAGATTGAAAATTATAGCCTTGTTACTTTTTTACCACTTGATAAAAATGATGAAGAGTCTATTACAAATCTGGTTGCTCAAATTGATCATTCTATTCAATATGGAGAAGATGCTGAAACAAAAGAGATGAAGGTATAACAACTGAATTGTGTGGCACTCATAAAACTGCTTTGTTTGAAAGTCAATGTTAACTTTTAGGAGATTAAATTTTTTATTCCGTAAAAAACTTTCTGCTCTCATTTCATGATAACATTTGCATGTGTGCAGTTTGTCATTTGTCAATTTTATTTGTCAAGCATAAATAAAGTCGACAGGTACTCTATTAAACTTTTTTTATTCAGGATGGAGACGGTACTGGACAAGAAAGCAGCGATGAGCAATAAGTCATGAATGTGAGATTTCATATGAGCAATAGTGCAGCGGATGACGCATGCAGATCAATGAGAAATATCTGTCTTTTCGGATATTGAAAGAGACGAAACCGGGCGAAACTTGCATTGATCAATTCGAAAGGAGCGATTCAAGCGAAGAATTCTTATCCATTTCTTGTGAAAGACAAAATTGGGAGCGATTTTTAATGTATATCTAACCTAATCAAAGCTTAGCTCAATACCGTTGTTTTCATAAGTTTTTCATTACACCATCTTGTCATTTCTGAATTATGTTAGCCAGCCAGGACACACTTACGGGGCTTTGGAGTTGAATGCCGCCGTGAAAAATTTAGATGGGAGTTTGTAATGTAGTGTGCTATGTATCCTATTTTATCCTGGAAAATTTAGATGGGAGTCTGTAAAGTGTGCTATGTATCCTATTTTACTTATTGTGCGCTTGACGTGTCTCGAAAGCGGTGAGGCTATGTTCATACATCGAAGTTGTGTCGCAGCGGGTTAAAATAAATCTTTAAAAAATTTCAAATTGTCATTTCAGTGCGACTCAACTGCTACAGAACTTTAACGTATGAACCGAAAGATGAAGCTAAATCATTACTTAACTCCGGTAGCTCTGTCGCATAATGTGACTTTATTGTGAGTTCAGAATTGTGTTGAAGCGCACTCTATCCACTAACTTCGACGTATGAACTGGGCACCGCAGTTAATGCGCAGTTGAGATGAACTAATGCTTTTTTAATTGTGTGGTGGAGTTTTTTCCCTGTCTGTTTCAAAAATGTTTAAACCTGTTGAAGAAAATGCGAGCCTGTGCCTATTCTGGGCTTTTGTTCCAGGGCTGTCTCTTAAAATTGGCGCGAAATCGGAAGCCACACCCGAAACTACAGTACGAACTGCCATCTGGGATATCACAACATGCTCATTATTGGTTGTTGTGGTGGACCTTAGCGTAGGCCAACGCAGACAAGGCAAATAAGGACGCGGCGCGGTGAAGCAAGAAGTTTTTGTTCTGTTCTTTGATGTTGAAATGAAAGATATTTCTGTCGACTGATGTTATTGAATTCTCCACCGGCCTATGCGATATAGCCTACCTTAATGTATTTATTTGACGCCTGCAATTTTTTAGATTATTTATCTTCTGTCAAATAGACCAACGGATCGATCTTGTCGCTGTCCCGACGACAGGTTGGAGGGCCTACTACATCTTCAGTTTGGGGCTGTGGTCTGTGCAAACGACTTGTCTTCAGTTGGAAGGTAAACTCACTAAGTCAAAGTAGTAGCTCAAATAGTAATATTCGCTGCAAATCAAACACTTCAGTGCATTTTATCTGTGTTCTCATTATCGTCATGTTTCCACAGAATTGTCTTTGATTATTAGATGTTTTAACATCACTTCTACCTATTCTATAATTTTATTGAATTTTTGTTATTGTTTTTGCACTTTGTAAAAATTTTCCTTTTTTCAAGGATTTGTAATAAAGAGAATGATTGATGAAGATGAAATAATTGACATTAATGAGGCATCTCCCGAAGAATGGGAAATGCTACCTGGTATTGGAAGACATAAAGCACAAGCTATTGTTGAATACCGTGAAAGTTTAGGTGGAAGGTTTCTTTGTGTTGAAGATTTAAACAATGTTCCTGGAATATCACGTCCTCTATTTGATTCAATAGTACCTCAGTTGTTGCATAGATCATTGCCAAGAGAAAGGAATTCAGGACATATTCAATCCAAAGGAATGTCTCTCAGATCTACTCCAAGTCCATCAAGCTCCTTTAGTAAACCTATCCTGAAACGAAAGACATTTCTAAAGTTTGATAAAGGATCATTACCTTCTTCACAAAAAAAACAGAAACCACAAGGTTGTGAAGTTTCAGACTCTTTTAAGCAAGAGTTCAATGTTAAATCAAGTACTTCTAGTAATTATCTAAATTATCCTTTGCCATCGTGTGCATTGCCAGCAGAGACTGTTCGAAGAAGGCTTCCTTCAAAAGTTTCTGGCCCACCAGCAGCTTTGCAACCCTGGCTAGATGACTTTCTTAGCTGGAACAATGAAGAAAGAACTTCATCTCTTGATTCACTTGTGGAGCTTTGTGACATGTCATTGATTCGCCATTTAATGGCTAAAATTGAACCCTTGTTTCAGAGGGATTTTATTTCACTGTTGCCAAAGGAGCTTGCATTGTACGTACTATCATTCATAGACCCAAAGGATCTTTGCAGGGCTGCACAAACTTGCAAATATTGGAGAATTCTTGCTGAAGATACGCTGTAAGTACAATTGTAATTAATGATTGCTACTTTATTATTAACATATATGGCATAATGACAAATTCTGCCTTGTTCAACAAACAACTTTATTGTTGCTTGTCTCATCTGTATGTTGAAATTTATTTTTGCTGTGAGCAATATCGTACTGCTTTCTCTCTTCTTATGTGAATGCTGTTATTATTTTTGCAGGCTCTGGAGAGAAAAATGTAAAGAATATGAAGTTGAAGTGGAAGCAGAAGATGTTCCCAGTCAGATATTAGTAATCCATAAATCAAGCCAGGAGAGTAATGCATCTATTGACATGCAAGCTAATGACATACCTTATAAAAATATCTTCTTGAAACAATTAAAAGTAGAAATGAATTGGCGTCACAGGCCTGTGAGAACACCCAAGCATCTAAAAGGTCATGATGATCATGTTATTACATGCTTACAGTTTGACGGAAATAGAATTGTCAGTGGATCAGATGATAACACATTAAAAGTATGGTCTGCTGTTACTGGAAATATCATAAGAACACTGGTTGGTCATACAGGTAATGTATCATTTGAATAAAGAGCACTTATTTTTACCTGTGGTAGTTGAATTGAAAGATCTGTGGTTTAGCTTCATGAATAGGCCTTATGTGATTGATGAGAGGATAAAATATTTGTTTTTTTACGGCTCAGTTTCAGAAATTCCTTTTCTTAGAATTTGATTTTATTGTTAATTGTTTTTTAAGGTGGTGTTTGGTCCTCGCAACTAAAAGGGAACATTGTTGTCAGTGGCTCTACAGATAGAACTTTACGTGTATGGGATACAGATAGTGGTGAATGTACGCATGTTCTTTATGGTCATACATCAACAGTGAGGTGCTTAGCAATGTTTAATAATATAGTTGTAAGTGGCTCAAGAGATGGCACCCTGAGAGTTTGGGATACAGTGCATGGGGAATGTCAACATGTGCTTGTTGGTCATGCAGCTGCTGTTAGATGGTAAGATTGAACCACCTTTCCTTTGTGTGTAAATTATATTGATTTGAAATGCTTTCATGAAATATGTACAATTTTGCTTTTTTATAAGTCTCTTGGTATTTGCGAATTGGATTTACAGTGCAATTGATATGGATTGTTGCTGCATTATTTATTTGTTATATGATTATAATGTGTTTGATTTTCAGTGTGCAATATGATGGAAAAAGAGTTGTGAGTGGAGCCTATGATTATCTTGTGAAAGTGTGGGATCCTGAGAGTGAGACTTGTTTGCACACTCTCTCGGGTCATTCTAATCGAGTTTATTCGCTGCAGTTTGATGGAAGGCACATTGTCAGTGGCTCTTTAGATACCTCAATAAGAGTTTGGGATGCAGAAAATGGACAGCTTCAACATACATTATTAGGCCACCAGTCATTAACCAGTGGCATGGTATTGAAAAACAATACACTGGTATCGGGAAATGCAGATTCAACTGTTAAAATATGGGACATTGTTTCAGGGCAATGTCTCCACACCTTAGCTGGCCCAAACAAACATCAGAGTGCTGTGACATCACTTCAGTTTAATAATAAATTTGTCATAACAAGCTCGGATGATGGATCTGTAAAGCTCTGGGACCTCAAAACTGGGGAATTCGTTAGAGATTTGGTTAAACTGGATAGTGGAGGTAGTGGTGGTGTTGTCTGGAGGGTAAAATGCAACGATAAAAAGCTTGTTTGTGCTGTTGGAAGTCGCAATGGTACAGAAGAAACCAAGCTATTTGTGCTGGATTTTGATGTTTATTAAGGGACAATGTTAAGGGACAAGAGTGAAAAAATTGAAAATTGAATGAATGCACAAAAAATTTAAATTTTGTTATTACTTTGTTGCTTTTAATGACCTTGTAAATAAATGGAAAAAATAAAATTCAATTTTTGAAAATTCTTGTTGACCGATATATTAAAATTTACAATTTTCAAACATTTATGAATGAAAAGTTATCATGAATTGTCAAGTTTGATGTTTTGGGTATTTACTAATGGTCGGTACATTCAATGAACAGAACAGCTCCATTGCATTTGAACCTGAACCCTGGAGAAAAGATGGATATTAGTTTCATCTGTTCAATTCAAGGGGAGCTTAATTGTAGAAAGACGGTATTACACCTTTTGAAATTAGTTGTTTACATACATACATTGCATTTTAACATTTAACGGCATCATCTGTGTTCGGTCTCCACAAATTTTTCCGCGAAAATTGCTGATACAGTGGAATCCCGCTATAACGAACCCCGCTTATAACGAACTTCCCGCTATTACGAACTAAAACTCCGGTCCCTTGGATTCTGGGAAGTAAATCCTACTGTAAATACTCCCTGTATAACGAACCCTGGATATAACGAACTTTCGTTATTACGAACCAAACTTCTGATCCCCTCACCACAAATACCCTCGATATAACGAATTTTTGAGAAAACCTATCCACAAGGGTGAAGTTTTTCAAGCTCAAGGGTGAAGTTTTTCAAGCTCTGGATGGACTTCAAACACCGAGCCTTTTTGTGCGGAAATAGGGAACGAAATGCGAAGAAGATCAATTCCCTCTCGAAATTATATGACGTCGCAATGAGAAACAAAAAGGAACAAAAACATCACTGATTTTTTTTAACAGAGCAGAAAGAAATAAAAGTAGATAAAATAGAAAAAGTAATTAATAAATTGAAATCAAGTGGTAATATCGACTTTACTTTGTGGTTTTTCATTGTTAAACATGCTTGAGCGCTTTTTCCTGTTGCAATCTATCAGAGCAATAACTGTTGTCATCCTGTAAACTGTTTTTTGGAACAATATAGTGTGCCATTTAAGCGCGAATACTTGAGGGAGGGTCCAACAGACATTCTGGACCATTTGTGTTTGGAATTCTTAATAAAAAAATGTCCCTTCTGTGCAACGAACTCCCGCTATTGCGAACTATTTTCTCCGGTCCCTACAGAGTTCGTTATAGCGGGATTCCACCAGGGCCGGTTCCATGGGGGGTGTGACACCCCCCTCCCCCAAGAATTGAGTTTTAGCGATTTACTCGGTAAATTTCGATTTTTGGTCGGTAAAATTATGCTACGAAAGTTTATATGGTTTTGTGGTAAGGTTTTTTTTAATTGCTCGGTACATAAGAGCTTAACACCCCCCGAAGAAAATTTTCTGTAACCGGCCCTGGATTCCACTGTAGTTGGTTCTTTGGCGCCAAACCTTTCTTCAGCGGTGCATGAATGGCCCATTAAAAAAATAGTTTGATGCATACTAAACCTACTTTCGTTCTCATACCGGGCCTAGGCGATTTTGTGCGAAATGTTGATCAGTGGAAATGTTATGCTTGCATGCAACTTGCAAGGAGAAGCGTGAAACAAACGGCGCCGTGCGGCATGGGAAGACAATGAATAATGTAATTTATTAGTGATTACATGTTGAATAGTGATGGATGTTCTTAAAGAGCAAACTTTTAAGCCGACTTTTGAACTTGAACTTGTTGGTAAGAAGAAATCTGCACCATTCAGGTGCGCTATAATTATCCCAAATATTTTCTAGGTGCTAGGTACGTCTTCGGCATTTTGTAAAAGAATCCAAGTTCCATGAATGAGTTTAAGAATACAGGGGCCTTTCTTATAATGATCATGATGCTAACATTGCTGTTAAATTGGTGTTTCCCATTGCAACATATTGAGCTGTTTACTCATTTTCTTGGGGCATACAAGGAATTTTACTATAATAGGAATATTTTTAATATAACAATGACCTTTATTCACACAGATGTTGTATATAAAACAAAACTGGTCAATGAGTATGTTCCACAATTTTGGAAAGGTTTCCCATGCTGGGTGAGTTAATGAATCAAATTGTAAGTAGTTGAAAATATGTGTAAAACCTATATATATAGCCCTCAGAGTGCAATTGAATGGAGAGTAAGTTACAAAAATACAAGTTGTTTTGAAAACTTTACATGTAGAGATCTGAATGGTGTCAGGATTTCGGTGTATCTACATTTATCATATTTCCTTGATTAAACACTCCAGAATTTAGCAATTTTAAGGGGGTATTTATTTTGGGGTGTTTATTGCATTTGGGGGTAATAAGGAGAGCAACAGTATCAAAAGTATCACTGTAATCAAGTCCAGAAAAAAAAATTTTTGTTTTTGTTGTGTGTTTATTTAGCAACAACATAAAAATAATGATTGCCAAGGGTTTTTAAAATAAATTTATATCTAGTAAGGAAACGCGCAAGCATATACAGTGGACTCTCGCTATCTCAAACTCGCAGGGGAAATGAAAATTTGTTCGACATAGCCGGAGATCGAGATATCTGAACTATATTCCCCCAAATAGAGAATGAGGGATATAGTCAAACAAAGATATTTGAATCAAACAACAATGTTTGCTGCTGATAAATCACATTAATTGTTAGTTTAAACTCTGTTGAGAGAAAAGATAGTTTGTTTTAAACATTGTTCTAAACCTTTTTGAAAATTCAAATTCACCCTCTGTGTAGCCTTATTTTGTTGCACTCAACAAACAAAAATATCAACAAAATTTATTAGGAGGGCAAAAGATATGGTCCCCTGAGGGGGAATTTAATCAAAGAAATGAGGTATTTCAGACAAAAGAATGGTTTGATAAGAAACTTTCTGTAGTTACCTAAATTATTTGATGTTTTCATCAATATCATTTATTTTTACATAATTTGTACATTTATATCTATTTCTTTTTAAAGGACTCTGCATTACCTTTGTGCATTAGCAAAAAAATGCTTGATGTTAACAAAGCATTCTTTGATAATATTAATCTGCATAGCAGCCAGTCTATCAATGGAGGGTACGTATTAGTATTATGCTTGCTTTCATCAAAATTACAGCAGCATTGATTTATTTGATTTAAATTTAGTAATTTCTTATGATAATTTGTAATTGAATTTAGCTGCTTACACATTCGTAATCTAGATGCTATCTCTGGAATGCTTGATTCAATACAAGTAAATTGTGTTGTTATGGTTATGTTTTAATATTAGTAATTTCAAGTTAATTATCATTCTGTTGAATGTGTAATTTTCTATCAACAGAAGAGAGCTAGCCTTAGCAAGAGCAGCACTTCTTCTTGGAAAAACAAAAACATCAAATTATTGTTTGGTGGAGTACTTTACTCTTGCTTTTAAATGTTACCAAATTTGTGTCCAACAAGAACAGCAAGGTTAGTTACTTTACATTCTCAATGAATAATGAGCCACCCCAGCCAAGAAATTTGTTATTAGTGCAGGGTGTCTTACCAATATATATATATGTGCTCAACATACTTGTCAAATTTATTAAATAGGTTCTTACTTTGCATTAAGTTGACATGATATGCTTTCAATCTTGCAGATGAAGAGCATACAACTGACAGAGAATCAGAGTACTGTACTGGATGTAAGAATTTACAAGAAGCTTGTTGCTGCAGTGAGATTGTGTCTCAATTTAAAGAGTTAAATTTATATCATCAGAAGCTTGGCCTTGTCGAGTATATTACCACACCAATTGTTTCAGCTGTTGTTTATAACCAGGTAAATGTCATTGGATTTTATAATTGTTCAAAACCATGTTTTTTATGATTTTATGCTTATTTGAACCCTTTGTATTTCTAAGATGAAGCAGTATTTGGAATTATTGTGCAAAAATGAATTTCAAAAGCATTATTTGGCTGATGCCATGGAATGGGTGGAGAACAGAATTCTAGGATGGCTTAAGCTAATAGTTGGCGAAGAAAATATTGGTAAGCTGAACTGAATACTTACTGTAATGCTTCTATTAAATGCGCCGCTCGAATAAAAGCCTCCTATATTAAAATTTTTTCATTAAATGCGCCCTCTAGCAAATGCCCCCTCGAATAGATGCCCCCTTGTAGAGGGGCGTGTATATGAAACACACAGAACTGAAGCTGGTCCTTCTTTTAACATCATTGAGGAAAACAATGTTGATGATGACTTTGAAATAGATATTTAGATGCTTTTTTAATTATACTTTTGGAACCAGACTTTTTTAGTTGCTACTCTGAGTTAAGTGTGGTCATAATTAGATGTTTATTAATAAACACCCAATGCAATGTGATGCACAATTTTGTTCCGCTGTATCCTTTACTGGCTAATAATTACAGGCTACTGCATAGGTTTTATACTGTTTTAGCATTAAACTGCATTTTCTACAGGGCTCATTTATGTTTTTTTTTCAGGTATTGTTTTTTAATTTTGTATTTTGATCTTTTGTATAGAATCTACTGCTGGTGAAATCAATGACTTGAATGTTGAGTTATGGCGCCCAAAACTTGAGTATTTTATGTGCAAAGTGTATGCAGATCTCAGGTAAGCAGACCGATATAAACTTTCGAAAAAGGCACCAGGGATTTTTGTGCGAGAGATTGTTTTCGTTGGATTATTTGAAGGGAGGGCTTATTTTAAATTTCCTAGTTTTCTTCAATGGTTGAGCATATACAAAAAATATAAGTTTTCTAATATCCTTTAACAACATTACAAAGGGTATGCCCCTTTCATTAAGCACTTGTGAGGGCTAACTAAAAGGGAAAATTAAATTCTTTGGTGGGGGCTTATTCGATTGAGTCTTACTTTAGGATTTATGCTGATCGGATTATTTATCGGTTATTCTATTTTTTCTGGTAACCTTAAAAGTGTCTGTCGCATTTCAAATACTTTTAAGTTGTAATTTTATTGACTTGATTACAAATTTTTCTTTGCCAAAGAATATCTCAGATGTTCGAGATGATCGTTGAATTTCCTGACTCTCTACCCGCATTTGAAGATTTAAAGGTATTTTACCAGCAATTCACAAATTATCCATTTTCTTGCTTGTTTATAGTACATAGTAACTCTATTCTGTCTATTGTAACTCTTAACTAGTAACTAGTATAGTAACTATGTGCATAGTAGCCATTTGGTGACCTGAAATTTACCTCCCTGAATAATTTTTGAGTGGTTACACTGTTAAAGAGGGTTCTGAACCTGTTCACAACTTTAGTAGGATGCATTATCTATAGAAGAAGTAATAAACTAATATCTAAATGTTTGTTTTTGCTTCAGGAATGCCTTGAAAAGACGGAGACTAGAAAACTTTTAACAAAGTCTCTAAAGGAAGCGTGCGTGTTTCTTGTTATATTATGCAATCTTTTGTATCTTTATTTTATCTAAATATGATGATCACTCTCTGCCAAAACGATTTTGCAGTGAAACAATTGCCACCGACGCTCGTAAAATACTACGTGGAGGGTTATCTGAACGCTTGATTGTGTTTTTAGGTTTACTACACGACTTCTGCAGCCAGCTGTAAATACTGTTGACATTCTAACGCAGTACATTTCTACTATTCGTGCATTGCGAGCTCTTGATCCTGCAGGGGTCATCCTGGAGAATGTGTGCGGACCGTTACGAGAGTACCTCAGGTTGGTCAGTCTTCAACCTTTTTCTAAGCTCTTTGTTTAAAGATGTTTGGTGTCTTCTTGACAGTGCATTCTTGTCGTTCATAGACCAATTAATATTTCCAAGTTGCATAGTTATCCACGTGTTGACAGTGTATATTTATCGATTGGGTGGAATCTGTTTTCTTGCCAGATCTCGTGATGACACAATTCGATGCATAATTATGAGCCTTACTGACCAAGAGAGCGGAACAGACCTTTCCGAGGTAAAGTCACAATTGCTTCTCTTGGTTATTTTGCTTTTCTTTAAAATGTGTTTGGTTGAATGTTAAGAGCTAGCAGAATTCACTTTTCTACTTGACATGCGCCGCAGTGACGATTAGCATAATCAAATAGCAGTTGTTTTATGATGATATTTTGATGTTCCTTAATTTGCATCTTGAAAATGTCAAGTAAATCAGATAAGACAACCATCAATACTTTTAAATGCAAAAATCTCATTTTATATGACAGGAACTTATTGGAAGTGAACCTGTTCCTATTGATGCAATTGAACAAATAGAATCAGATTCAGACGGAGAAGATTGGACTCCAGAACCAGTAGACGCAAATTTGGGTAATTTATATTCTTATCGTGTTCTTATATTCTGATAGTTTGTGTTTTTCTATTGTTTTTGATTTACCACACTTGTTCTATAAAAGTATTCACTTTTGATGAATATAAAAGCGTCTCGTGAGTTTATTTTGGAACGTGTTTTATTTAATTTCCATACATTGTGGAATTGACCAGTTAACAATATTTTCTTTTCAGATCTTTCCTCTAAAAGCCAAAGAACTGCTGATATCATCAACATTCTTGTAAACATATACGGTAGCAAAGATATGTTTGTATCTGAATATAGAACCCTGTTGGCTGATAGACTTCTCAATAACTACTCTTACGACATCACGAATGAACGCCGATATCTCGAACTATTGAAGCGTCGATTCGGGGAATCACATTTGCATTTCTGTGATATTATGCTCAAAGATGTGCAGGATTCACAGAGAATGAACAGTCATATTAAGGAGCAGATGAAGAAAAAACAGCGGGATTCAATTGAAAACATCGATTTTAATGCGTTTATACTATCAAACGTTTATTGGCCATCGTTCAAGGATGATCAGATTACTGGCCCTGAAGTCATTAAAAGGTGAAACATCATTATTGCAAAGTAGAGGTTATACCTTTCACCGTTACGTGTGCAATGGTAATTTTGGCCTGGAGAAATTCATTGCAGTGTTCTAATGACAACCTGAATATTATTTCTGCAGCGTAACGAAAGACTATACAAAAGAATTTGAAATATTAAAAGGAATGCGCACATTAGAATGGATTGAACACCTTGGAGAAGTAGAGCTGGATATTGAGCTAGATGATGGCCAAAAGTCATTCAAAGTCACTCCTGCTCAAGCAACCATTATCTTGTATTTTCAAAATAAAGGTAATGCACTTTAAGGACGTAAGATACACAGTTTCGGAAAACCATGTGCAGTTAATGGAGGTACGTTAGCATATAGACTTCGAGGGCATTTAGCCTCATTTCTGTGTCACAACAATGTTTTTTTATTTGTGTGTAGAAAACTGGACCACTGAACAATTGTGCGATGAACTGAAAGTCAACGCAAATACTGTCAGAACAAGACTCTCGTATTGGTTGAATCAAGGCGTTATCATTGAAAAATTGCCGGATGTTTTTTATTCTGCAACATCTTATCAATCTTGCGTTAAAGGTAACCTTTCATATTACTTGGCTCTATTTGTCTAACCAATCAATTTTTCTTTTATCATTTTGCCGCTATCATTTATTGCTCCATCAAAACATTCTTTCTGGACGTAAAGCAGAAAACCATGCCATCGGAACTTGTTTACAAATCATTCATTCTTATGTTCATATGAAAATTCTTAACCACAAACCTATCTCATCCATATAATGTTGTTTGCGATGGAGAACTTTTTTTAATTATGTGTTTTCTAGTTAACCACTTTTCCTTAACTGTTTATGCGACGTTTGTAATTTTCTCCCACAGAAACGTCATTTTACGAACCAGAAGATGAACAGATCACGTTTGTGCAAGATAAAAGAGATGAAGAATTACAGGTAATCTTTTTTTCAATTCCTACACCAAATCAAGATGAGTTTACTCAATTTCTTTTTGATTTGCTGATTATACGTTATTCCGTAAGAGATGCATTCCAATCGATTCGAAAAGTTGAATAGCGCATATGCAACATTCCGAACGGTATAAGCTGCTTTCAAATGTATTTTTGTTCATCTAGATGTATTGGTCATATGTGGTTGGTATGCTTACCAATATTGGTGCATTGCCTTTGGACCGAATACACTCGATGCTGAAAATGTTCGCCATGCACGACCTTGCAGGATCTCAGTGCACATTGGAGGACGTAAAACAATTCCTGGAAAGTAAAGTTAAAGATGGCAACCTTAGCTTTGCCAACGGTCTTTACAAGCTCAATAAGAATTGAAGTAAGTCGTATGATTCGTAGTATGTGTGAATGGTAGTAGATGAAGTTTAGAATTTACGCAACTCACCAGAGGTCATCAATTAAATCTTGATGCAATGACATAAGGTAGCGTGTGGAGCAGGACAGCGACAATTAGCTTTTGTAACCTTTCGCGCATTCTACCCAATATTTTTCTCGTATTGTCTTTAACGTATCTCGGCTAGCAATGGATGGGATCAGCTCAACCATAATTTGTTCGGCTAAAACTTCATGTTAGAATATCATAATGTTCTGAACACATGTGCCTGTGTACATTAGCTACGCGTGCATATTGTATAGTTTATGGTACTTTATACACATTATAATTACCCGATGCTCTGAAGTAAAACTGTCCTGTCCAGTTATCTAACTCTGATAAAGTGCTTCATAATAGAGTGGAAACAATGGGTTGTATCGGTAGTTAAATCCACCTGCTGGAAGTTCATTGTTGAACTTGAAGGCTGTTTTCCTATGAATGTTGAATATGTTTTACCGAAACGTCAGCAGGTTGAATGTAATTTGCTGTGCGCACAGAAATATTCATATAATTTTCTTTTTGATTGTTTTGTGAAGCGCAATAATTTGCAATATATTATAAATATTACTTTACTTTTGTAATCTTTGGGCGATAAATACTTTGCTCCCGATTCACAGAGTTCGTTTGAGATGGATAATCTTGTTTTTACACCGAAACCTGACAGGGAAAAGTAAGCTTCGGTTTTTTATTCTTGCTGTTTTATTGATTGTGGTTGATTATATTGCGTTTATTTCACAAGTGTTGATATAGTAAACCAATACAACACCATTTGACTGGAAGGTATTATAACAGGCTTGAAACAAGCAAGCTTACAACAAAGCTGAACTGTCTTGAGCAATTATCATATTTAAAAATACATATTATCTACATATTAAAAAGTTATCTTAATGCAAACAAGAAACGTCTCTTAGATTTTTGTTAGCAAGGTACATATCTTTTGCTAACCTTTCAAAGATTGGTTTCTCATCTCGGGGTTTTTGATTTTTGGTGCACGGCATCAGAGTATTTAGGAAGCAAAACAACATTTAGCTATCTATTCTCTTGATCATGGTATGCTATAGTTCATAATTTATGAAATATGTCCAGTGGAAAAGTTGCTAAATACTTTGACTCGACACGGAAAGTGTAGGGAAATTCTACGAAATTGCTAAATCTATACGAAGAGATCCCCAATAATTATACCGGAGTATTTTTAATTGGCCATGAACATTCACTGTGGCAGATTGCAGATTAATGCCTCGTCATGTGTGTTCATTACTCATTATTTGCCTCTGTGTGTGACCAGGATTCGCAAATAACCATGCAGTAATACTTCAGTGTTAGGTTGCAGTTCCATGCTAGTACAGCTTAAGCCTGGTTTATACATCGTGCCAATGTCGCACCCCACCAAGGAAATTTGCTCTCGCACGGCAGTGGCTAAATCAAACCAATTTTTAGCTCGAGCTAAAATCCTAGCACGGCACTGGCACGACTAAAGCACTGACTTGTACATCAAGCCAGCCACTTTTTGTAGTTTTTGCCTTCTCCTATTTTGCACACATATTGCAAAAATAGTTTCCTTTTTGAAAAAAGGAATACAAGAAGCTTAAACATTTTTTGTTTTAATATCATATCAAATTAAAACTATATATTCGTGTACATTACATTCGTGCGCATTGATTCATTCATTAGCTAGCTACATTCCAGCGATCATTTGATGATGATCGCTGGAATTTGCAATCTAGTTTCCTTTTTAGCTACATACATCTTTCAAGACAATTTGCCTCGACAATCTGCCTCATTTTCATATTTGTCTGGCCACCAGAATTTTTGGCACAATTCTTCTGGCTCATTTGTACGGCGTATAAACCAGGCCACAGACGTCTTCTTTCAGTCGTTGTTGTACCTGTATCGTGTCATTAGATGATTTTGATTGACTGTTTGAAGCATTACTATATCATGTTTTTAACAAAATCAAATATCCACTGTAATAATGCTAAACATAGGTGTACTAAGTCTGTTCACCCGAGTCTTGCTGAAGGAATTTTTATGGCTACATGAATGACCCCGTGTATCATGGACATTTGTTCTTTACTCTCTTCTTGGCTTAGTATTTAGTTAGCATTAATTTACTATTATGATGTTAATTCACTATTCTTTAATGTGTTTCTATTTCAGCTCGTCAGTATCAACGAATCCTTGTCCCGAGGAAGACTCGTGGTTAGTTTATTCTCTTTGTAGATCATCTCTCTCTCTCTCTTATTTTCTTTGACAAGACATTATTATGAATCAGGTTTTGAGTCTGGTCTCTTGACCTGACTTGACTTTAAACGTGGATAAATGGGTAAATGGAAAGGAGCCTGAAGTTCCCTCATAACTCAATTTCACTGCAAATGCATTGCTAGCTCAATAACCTATATTTGGAAAGGTCCATTTGTTTGTTGTGTTATTAAAACCATTGTTATAGAACACACTTACATTTACCGAGGAGATTGCTTGAGTGCAGTGAAAATTGTAAAAAAAAAAACAAATAAAGTGAAGTATGTTTTATAATTATGGCTTTGGTAACGCGATAAAGGTATGAAGCTAACCGAAATAGATTTGTCGTATAACACACCCGATCTAATTTACTAATCTTTGACTAAAGACACCTATGATCGAAAACCTGACTCAATAGGATTGTATCAATAATGTTAATGTTAAGTCCAACCATCGTTTCATTTGTCTCTTATTGTTAGAGACATTAAGCTAAAGTGTTCTTGAAATCAGTCACAACAGTGCTTCTCAACCAATACAACATGCAAGAGTATTTCGCAAAAGGAAAATCGTTTCTGCTGTTCTCCATTTCAATGCCAAACAGACAACAAAACGTGAGATATAATGGAGAAATGGTAACGCTTCTGGTTTCATTTGTTCCAGCGTCTTATCTGAGAGAACAGATATATCACCGTTGATTGGTTTTACTTGCAATGACCAGTTTGACTTTCCGTCATTCATTAATATTCATATTTACCACCAGTCAAAAGGGCTTTAATTTGAAAGAGTCGTTGTAGAGTAGTTTCAAAAGCAATTGATTGTCGATTGTGAACAACAATAATGCCATCTGCTGTTGTTGTTGAATTTAATTCACAGCCATCAATATTTCCGATATGAATTTGCAGCCAGTTTCAACCACGCATTTTGTATTGCTCGATCTAAATTTGTAAAGAAGTAAGGGTACTCTGACATATCGAGGTACACTAATTTAGCAGCCGGTTATTTTCAAAGATAGTTGTTCGAGCCAGTTCGATCTGTATATTTTTTTACCAAACCTATCCTACATACTTGCTCACCAAGAAACTTTTGGGGTCCATATACAATTGCTTTTTACATTGAATGTACACGCTATGTATAAAAAGGTTGTGCTATGTTAAGTTAAGAAAGTTCAGCATTGGGTTTTTGAAACTTAACTTTAAAAAGTTGACAAATTTAGATACTAAAAATTTCAAAGAAAAATTGTGGTGCAAAAGCAAATTATGGGTTTTGTGACTTATAGTGTGTAAAAAAAGAAATTGCTGTTGTGTTTGCTGGGTTGACTTGGTACAGTAACCCATTGTATTCTGCTTGTTGTGGATTCTTCGATTAGTTCATGTTGACGATTATATTAGAAACATATGCTAATGTGATAAGTGTTTTTTCTTTAGAAATAAATAAAAAATATATAATTATAATAAGAGGAGTTTTTAGCAAACACCGTTGAATAGTGCTCAGTCTTAAAAACGTTTTAGTGCTTAAATTCGAAAATAACTCTGAAATGAAATACTTATTGACACTTTATAATAAATGGAAGGTTTATGCACAAAGGCAATCTATTGCAGCGCTTGATATCATCAGCTGTCCCTTGATATGAAGTAATGACTGAATCAAGGTAGCCAGATTGCATATGTAGCGTGCGAGGACTTGGTTGAGGATTTTAGGTATATCTCCATAATTACAAGAAATATCTGAATTTATGGAAGCGTTGTCAGTTATACACTAAGATTCAGAAAAGTGTGAAAATGAAATGATAGGAAAAAATTGAATTGTATTTCATGATTCTCATAGTTCTTGTTGGACCAAGTTTTTACGCGATTTGGATCATGAAAGTATGGTGATCATTAAATGTTTTGCATTAAAGTCTCCCCAAATATACAAAAAACCATTATGATGGTACCACAGCTTCAATCATCTTTTCAGTGATCGCACCTGATATTTTTAATGAAAAATCCCTTGTGTTTAATGATAATATTGGTACAGTCAATGGCATTTTGGCATTGCTTATAACTGAACAACAATGCTTTGGCAAACTGAAAGCTATTTTAAGTTATTTGCTGAAGATTTTGAGTCAGTTGAATGTTTAAAAATCATGTTCTGTTTATTTTCGTGTTACATGTTGCAGAATAATTGGCATTTTCTACACCGGAGTGGGCTACGCGCGTTTAGCTATGCACGTGCGTGAATTTTTACGACTTTTTCAATTACAAAATCTCCCATTATGAGATATCTTTTGCTAAAGACAATGCATTTCTTTCAATGAAAGCTTCTCTAAAGTACATCTGCTTGAATTTCATGTTGATGTTAACAATGTGCATGGATCTTGCTCACCGTGTAGAACAATAGAACCATAACGACTGTATTTATAGTCTGAATACTGTTTGCTCTGAGACGTAACAGGTTAATTTCTTTATTTACTCCCATCAGTTTGATTCGATGAGTAAGAACAGTGTACGGCAAGCCATGAGTTATTAAGTCATCAAACATTGGCATCGATAAGCCTCTGTCAAGTGCATACAATTTACATAACTGTGCTTTTGTTTTGTTTATCGTTTTTTATTCTAACGAATTTATTTCTTATCATTACTCGCTCTGCTGCAATGTGCTTGATGTTTGCATCTAGAGATTGCATTCATTCATACATAATTGTACGATGTATTCAGGTTGTTCAATTAATGACTTGGTAACCATAAGTGTTGACGTTCAAGTCGTATTGATAGAAGTAAACATTCAAGCCTGAACATCATTTCATATTCTAAGCTAGTCAAATATTAATCATCTCCATGCTTTTTACGTGTGTTAATTTCACTCAGCTACACTCTTATTTTTGTCCAATTTTGAAAACCATTAGGGAAATTTATACTTTGTTTCCAAGATAAAGAGCAAAGCCATGAACAGATGTTCGAAACCACCAATCAAAAAGAAATATTGGGAGTTTCCACCATAAGATATTTACCTCCACGATAATCTCCAGCCTTTTTGTGGATATATACAAATGATTTTTATAACATCTGCGGCACCTCTTACTAGTAAAATTAGCGACAAAAGTCACTGTGGTGATTCATTATAATATCTATTTGATTTCAATATGTGTGTTGGCTGCAGAAACACGACATGAATATCTATTTGATGCGAAAATTATAAATTCTCTCATTACACAAGTGATAGCAGGTGCATGCAGTATTTGTTAACTGAAGAAAATAGTCTACCTCAGCGAGCTTCTTTCTCTTGCTCAAAAGAAACCGCGTGTAGTTGCAAAATATTCTTCAGTAGAGGTTCACACTTGAATTTCTATTCGTCTTCTGATGGAGCCATCAAGTTCAGGATTTCATGATTCCCTGCAATTTTACGAGGAAAAGACAAAAAAATCCGGCATTCCTTATCTGCATTCACCTTTACCACCACGACTTGCACAAGACCCAAGGTATAGTTCAAAACGTTTCAAAAATCGTTGTTTTTACCAATTATGAATGTAACAAATTTAACTTGTGCAAGCAGTCGGAATTTTGCACGCAAAATATCAATACAGAGCTTGTTGTCACACGTATTCCTTATCCCTTTACCTTACTTTAACATTGTTATAATACACGTTAGGGCAGGTAGCTCTCAACAATTTTAAAACTTGTTTTCCCTGCTTGTTTTGGCTTGGTGCAATATATGTCGTTGCCAGTTGTTGCTATGTCATTGGTTTCTAGATACAAACAAGCACTGTTACCTGCAAAATATGCTTTGTTCATAACTTCTCTGGCAGCTACGCGTGTCCCTCTTTTAATTAGAATTGTTATGAGAAAAGCGATTGTGTTGATATTACTTTCCAATTACAAATGCACAAATATCTTTGTGTGCTTTCCATGATTTCAAGTTCGAAACTTTAATTCGCTTATCAATATACGTTTATTCAATCGCTTCAGTTTGCTAAATTTCGGGTCGATTTTCAAGGGTTTGAATAATAAAAACCAGACCAACACCACTAGATATTTATGTTATGCATTTGCCTGCGTAAAGCTGGATGTTCATCCACATTATTCGCACAAGAGATTGTTGTTATGCGCATATAACAGTTTGGCATTTTTCGTTTACGGGATGATTTGTTTTGCTGGGCTATTCATCAAACATTCTATAATGACTTGAGATCGACAATAAAAATAACAGGTATAACAACAGGCGAACAGGCCTAATGGCAGGTATCTGCGAAGTAAGAAACATCAGCACACAGGGGAGAACAATTTGCCCGACGTATGGACTTGTTGCACAGTGGTGTATTTGAGGAAAGTCGCATAAATGATAGATAAGTTACATTCCTCTATGCAAATCTTTCAATTTATTCGCTGCTGTGAGTATTAACCCATTTGCGTTAGTAAAATTACAGATAATCTCACAAAGAAGACACAGTAGCTAGTTTTTTTCAGAGATCACACTGTAAGTTGCTCGGAATTGCAAAAAGCTGTGGTGAATATTTTAGTTTACATGTTCGGTAAAATGTTGAACAGCTTGTTTCTAATCAGCTAATAAACATTGACAAAAGCTAATTTTTGCAATCATTCATCTTATTCACGTTGACATTAAAGGAATTATTTTGCAATTTACGCAATTGCAATTGAGAAATCAATTTACATTTTCCTAAAGCATTAAATTCGTCTTCTGATGGCTGACAATATCGATTACCCTTGCATGGTTTTATCAACATTCAAAGAAAATGCATTGAAGAATGAATCGAGGAACACTTTTGTCTGTCAATTTACATGCATTTTGTACAAGAAACTAAGCTCGGGTTTAGTACTAAGTTTCTTAAATTTTGTTTGAATTTAGTACTAAAATTGTCCTCAAATTTTCTTAGAAATTGAGTTGCTAAAGAGCTTCATTTTTGATAAAAAAAAGTTTCCTCATCATCCCCATATCGTCCAAACTAATTTGAATCTTTATTGCCATCGTCAAGACATTGCTGAGCTGCTCGTGGAGTGTTTTATTGTGACTGTTAAAAGTTTAAAGTGCATAAGTGCATGTTAAAAGTGCATATTAAAAGCCTTTGCTTGAAGGTCAACAATAAAGTTAGTGCCTTCGCAAGACTCAGCCCCTATCTCACTCTAGATCAAGCAAAATTATTATGCAACTCGGTCATCATATCCAACTTCAATTATTGCCCTCTGGTGTGGACTTTCTGTAGTCAAACGGCAAACAATATGGTAAATAGAACCCATATACGTGCTCTACGGGTGCTCTACCAGGACTTTGAATCTTCCTTTGATATGCTATTGACTCGAAACAACAGCCAGACAATACACGTAAAAAATCTGCAACAAGTAATGATCGAGGTCTACAAGACGGTACATCATCTTAATCCATCCTATCTTTGGGAATTTCACGAAAAGAAAGAAACGAGATATAACTTAAGAGTAAATGATCTCTGTAAGCTTCCAAAGGTCAAAACACGTTTTGCCTGCCAGTCAATATCATTCAGAGGGAGTCTCCTTTGGAACACCCTTACTGACACAATTAAAATGAGTCCAACCCTTGCCGCTTTCAGAAATAAAATAAAATCCTGGACTGGTGAGCAATGCACCTGTAGATTATGTTTTTAAATTAGTATTTATCTGTATAAATTAGTCTTAGCCTTTGGTAATTAAAAGTAGGTTTCTTTGTAAGTTGGATTAAATTAGTACCTTGTACTAGTCTTACTTAGTGTAGACGTAATATCCAACGTTAAATAATGTATAAATGAAATGAAATGAAATGAACTGTTTCATTTGTCGGTAGATGCTAATTAAGTTCAAGATTAATTAGTATTTTAGGGACACTATGTACATTTAGGGTACTGGGGTAATGTCATCCTGAACATTGTCCGGGTGGCACGTCGATTTTCATGATTCACGCCAAAAAAGTATTCCCTGGCTAAATAATGTGTTAAAAACCTGCATAGTTTCTGTTTTAAGAAGAATGATGCTAAAATTTGTACCATGCGCAAGTCGACTGAAAGTACATATTGTGTTGAAATATTGTGCTAGTATTTTTCTTCGTCTTTTGGCAATCGCATTTTCAAAATGTACATTTTCGTGAAGCCTACTGTCAAAATATTTTGGTCAGCAAATTTGATTTAGATACAAAAAGTAATAAAACAACTCAAACGCTGGAAAAGACAAAATCAATTGAAATTAAATAAGGTGCTTAAATCGTATTAAGCACCTTATTTGAATGTTGATAAAATCTGGAAAAATTTCTGCATGATACAGATTTCCGAACATGATTAAATCCACAAAACTTTGCTGATAATAGATCAAATAATAGTATACACAACCATGGCTAGCACCAAGGTAAATGCACTTGAAGACGAACATGATTTGGCCTCGTTGATTTCAAGAGCAAGGAAAACTGAAGCAAAGCAACTAAAGAGAACATTTTACACCTGACCAGGATGCCAACCAAATTGCGCTGGCTGCGGCAAATGCAAGTGCAATAGACAGAGACCCAAACTGCACAGCTAAAAATATCCTTTGCAAGGCGTGTGGCAAAAAGGGTCATTTTGCTGCTGTCTGTTTCTAAATGGCAAGAGGGACTTCCTCAATGACATTCAGGGAAATGTTTCCATCCACCCAATCCCAAGTAGTCACGAACAAGCCGAAGTCGGCCTTGGTGGTTCACTGGTGGTGACAATAGACACTGGTTCAGAGTTGAAATACTCCCAGAGAGGAATGTACTTCAGTGGGAAGAGACTTTTTTGCACTCCAATCACCTTGCAACCGATTGGGACCGCCAACCCCAATAGGTCAAGTCACCCTGGAAACCACATGCAATAATACAACAGAGAAAGCACCACAGGTTGTTATTGGTGACAAGAATTTCCACAGTACTCCTTGCAATCTAGTATATCTCCTGTACACTAGCTGAATTCCTAGGCATCATCTTCTTCAATGATCCTTCAAACCAAGTCGGGGCAATGCCCGGTCACAGCAATCAAAGTCAACCTTGTTGCAAGTTTCCTGTCTTGAAAAGCTAAAGCCATTTTCACTTTCATCGAAAACCCAATAGCTACTAAGCCAATAACTCAACCACCAAGACAGATCTGACATCGCCCATGAAATGAAATGTGACGGTATCATAGAACAGTACATTGTCCAGTGACGTTGCTTGCCAATGCAATTGTATTACCAAAGCCGAATGGAAATAGGGGCCCCAACTAAGCCATCATCCTAGTCCATATTCAGCAAGCTTGATCTTCAAACAGCGTTCCATCAACTTCAGAGATTAATACAGCATTCAGTTCATTAATCATCTATTATGCCTGTCACCGCTTCATTAGATGTAAACGCCCCAACACGGGCACTTTACTAGTATCTGAGTAGCCCAATTAAAGGTCTCACCCATTCTCGCTAACTTACCAAGGGCATCAGTGACTCAAAATGACATCATGATTGCAGCAACTGACATCGCAAGCCACAACACCTCCTTGGAACGCATAATTGCTGCGAGTAGCAGGTACATGCATTAAATAAAAGTCCCAATAAATGCCTTCTGGCGTTACTGAAAGTTCCCTTTTGGGGGTTGTGAGTCACAAAAGATAGCACTAAACCAGATTGACGGAAAATTCAGTTAGTATGTTACGTAGAGAGATTCCAACCAAACATACAGTTATATCATATTTCTGCATGATTCGATAAATGGAAACGTTTTACCAGTTCCCGCAGCCACCGCCAACCTCGGGGAACTCTCAAGGAACTTTCAACGAAGATGTCCTACTTAGACACTACGGCACAAACACTCCATCTGTTACTATTGTTGATGCCCATTGCACATGCCTCTTTACAATCTTCACACAAGGAAAGGAACATCCATTTAATTCCACAAAAGCAGCTGCAAAAGCATTGCGCACCACAACAGATGCGGAGGAAAATTATTTGATTTGGAAGCAACAACAATGGACTTATTCAGTCTTTGGCTATTTGGCACAATTTTTTTGAAGGCTCACCAGCTACAATTGTCACCTGTTTGCAACCTCTAGTGTAACTGTGGCCCAAAAAAGAAAGCCACCCTCTTCAATTGAAAAAATCGTTCTTCGCCACCGAGACATCAACATCGTGTTATTGTAAAAGGAAGGATAACCCAGCTGATTACACAAGTCTGAATGCAATCCCTATTGGCAACTCTTTGCATGTATGACTGAGGAAGCGAACGGGCTCGAGAGACTGCAAATTCTTATTCAGAGACTCCCATCAGCAAAAACGATCTGCCATCTTCGAGCAACCTCTACTTCCAACTCAACTCAAATCATAGACAGATGGAGCTTCGACGCCACTCTATGACATTCGACCAAGCACCAGAAAATGATGCAACGCTAGGCTTCAAGCTTTCAATTGGTGCATATGGCATCATTTACAAGAGTGATAAAGCTCTACTTTCACCGTCCTTCCATGTCAAAACCACTTCGTTGATCCATGTTAAAGATCAACAGAACAGGATGCAGTAAAACGATATACCCGGGACCATTTCTGGCTTCTAGGCCTGGACACTGCTGTCAAGAATCACGAATGCCATGGTCATGCAAGGAGCCCGATCAAGGTGGTCCTTTTGAGCACACCCCATACCAGGCCATCCCGTTTGATCTAATTCGACCAAGTTGGACCCTGTCAACCGCTGTTATCTGCCAAATGTTATTCATCCAACAAGTGCTCGACACTTGCTCTACCTTTTATGGCTACCTACAAATACTGTCGATACCGACAACGGTCCATACTTCAAGCCAGGAATCCAAAGATTTTTTTACTGCAAGAAAAATCTCCGTGAAGATTGCTACCTATGCTTTTCCCAATGAAACGAAGCCAAATGCTGTATGAAGTCATTGGACAAGGCTACAAACAAGCCATTAAAGGGTGCAAGCCATTACATAGCAAACCCCTAATGGCAATCTTTCAGATAGAAGATTACCTGGACACCATATGAGTAACGACATCTTCTTCATACGCCTCAAGAGGAAAGCAAAATTTAATACTTCAACCACTGTGATATAGCATGTGATATCGTAAGCACAAAACCAACAATATTTTGAGGGCAGAAAGGAAAGTCTCTCGACTAGTTAACTCTCTCACCCCACACACAACTTTCTTCCTTGCTGTGCACGTTTCCTGCAATGCAATCGCTCACATATTCAAAACACATGTGTGCCCACAGGGCAGTCATATCCGAGTTTCGCTGACTTTTGCTCCAATTTTTTCAAAAATGCATGCAATATGAGAAATTCTCACTGAGCGACAAATTATTTGCTATTTGGAAAGTAAAAATACCTGAGTATCAGGCTTTTACGTCAATAATATTGTCATTCTCATCAGTTGTAAAATGTGAACATCTGTCTGGTCCATGTCATCTTCTGAAGCGAATTGTGATGTGTTTAGATTACTCTTACATGACCAGTGCTTAATCTACATTAAACATAACATTACAAACACTTGAACATAATCAATGCACAAAATCTTTGCTTTTATCAATCCTTCATATTTTTGGCACCATTCAAGTTTGAGGAGAGGTAAAGTGGAAGGCGGGACTTTTGAAATTTTTGCTTCTGAGAAGGGGGACAGGAAAATGATTTCAGGGAAACCCACATCGTTTATTTACCTTTACTTCACGTTACGCGACTCCGTCCCTGATTGTTAAATAAATAAAACCTTCTAGTTATTTGACTGAGTCGCCCACAGAAAGAAAGCTGCTGACAGAATACTATGAAAATGTGATGAACATTAGAAGATGACAAATCTATGTAGCTATGTAAAGTTAATTATTTTGTGAAGCATTAACAAGCGAGCTATTATTATGCGATGTTTGTAAACACGCTTAAAACTGTAATCAAACTTACTTAAATCCACCTGTCGTCACTACTTTTAGCTTTTCGAGATTCGAAAATTTCTAATTAGCTTAATCTTCAAATTTATAGTATTTTGTTTTCCGACAAGTTATCAACAAATGACGATTGTCCATATTTTCATTGATCTCCTGCTTCCAGAGAATAATCAAGCAATTTTTGTTTTTTCGTCAATTCTTTTGTCTGAACAGCTCTGAAATGCATTTGGGTTTATAAAAATCTGAAGTAAGCAGGTAGCAGGTAGATCTTTCACAATTGCTATTAAGACAAGACACACAGATGTAGCAGATGACGGACCCAGTGCAGGATACATGTCGAGTTTGGTAAGAGGATGGGTAACCCTAGGAGAGAAAGAAGCGCAAGAACAAACTGGTATGGCCAGTTATGATTTCACTTGATTCTTATTCGTTGTATTTTTGTTTTTGCTTTGCATTAAATGCTTCAGAATTTCGATGTAAGTTGCAAAGTACTCACGCGTTCATCCATGTCTGAACAAGGATATATCTTTTGTTTTTTATTTGCTTGCATGGATTATGTGTGGGAGAATTATGTATTGTTTTTATTCGCCTTTGATACTTATTTTTCACAAATTGTCTAGTAGCTTGCATACCTGAAAAGATTTTTTTGTGAATTAAAAACTATCTACTTGGGATGGGCTGATTTTATTTGTCAATTGTCATATTGCGAGTATCTAGCTCAACCTGTATTCAGCAAACAGCTGCATAACTGATTCTAACTATGGAATACGCTTCGTAAAGCATTTAATGTTTTGAAGATTTTATTTTTTCAATGAACGTGAACAACAGCTGCAAACAGATGCATACTGGACGGGGATGTGTTGCCGTCTGATCTGATGTTTTATGTCCAGCCCAAAAAGGTTTCATTTGATTTTAGACACGCCTTTTTATAAAGAACCTCATCTCAAGACCAAGTTCCTAAAATTCCTTTTTTGGACTTTTTGGTCAAATTGTTGTTCCATTCCAAAACGTCTTTATTATTCATTATTCTTAACTGCATATTTAATGCCCCAAGTTTTTCGTTTCATGCTCAGAATGCTACGACTATTATGCAGAAATATGTCATCATGTTAGAAATGACTGTAAATGAATAGATCCGGGCTTCTTATTCTTTACAGTGATGGGAGAAATTCAAAGTTGATAAGTTCGCTATGTGTGTTTTCTTCAGTTGCATATAAGTTTTTTAAAGTTGTAGTTTCCTTATAAAAAATCTGTCGGCTTGGTTTTCTTCTTGCGCTCTCACAATCACTCCTCGTGGTTTTACTTGCTTATTTTTATTTCTTTTACTGATCAAACTCTGTTACAAAACATTTAAAGATAGACTTATAGAATTTGGATTTTTGTGTTTGATGTCATTTTTGGTTTTCAATTCGTAATAGTTCAAACATAATGCGATACCATCAGGGTGGATGCACTTTGCCAAGCCTTTATATATAACTTATATAACCCTCAATATAACTTCAAATGAAATGTTCCGCCCCCGGATTCAACCAGCAAGTACACGTTGAGAGAATAAATTATTCAATGCATACAAATTGCCTGTCAATGGATCGTTTATCGTCATACTGAACCATTCGGTATATTGTTTTGTGAAAACCTGGTTCTTTTTTTATTATCATCTTTTTCTAAGATAAACTCGTTTGCACAGCTCCTCAGTTATATTTTTCGCACCACAATACTTTAAATTGAACTATCTACCCTGCTGTGTGATTGACTTATTAAGCGCCAGTCATCTTATGTAGCTACTGGCATTGAAGATCCAAAAGACAATTGAACAAATTGGATGATTTGCATATGAATTAAATACATGCCAATACTGCTCGTTGTTTCTCGATTGGTTTAGCTTATTTGATACGGCGTATTTTCATCTGTTTAAATTATTATCATCGTTTAATTTGAACTGGAGCACGAATCTGTTATGATGAGTGGAAACACAAGTCGCAAAGCCTGTTCTTTAAATGTTCCAAAATTAAGAATTTATAACGTGGATGAGATGTCCTGTCACTCTAATTACGACGAGACGTATGCTTCACAAGACTTTTTTCATGCTTCCAGGTACAAATTGCGAAATGTTCTCACTATGGACAAGCCAAATGATGAAAAAGAAACGTAAGTTGTTTCCAAATAATTATGGGCTCCATTGCAATATCTTTCAACTCTCCTTAATATATTCTGCACTATAATACTTGCTGAATCTGTTTTCTCTATTGTATTTGTTCTGCCACAAAAATATCCTTCACCAAGTCAAAGGTTGAGATTTTTGAACTTCAACCCTCTAAATAGTTATGAAAACATTGCATTGACACTCTTATTAAACTCTATTGTAATTTCAAAAATATGTGTTATATTATAAATATTGATGTTTTGGGTATTTTTAAAGTGTTTTACAAGGGTAGACAAACTGGCTAATATGGCGATCTCATTAATGAGGTCAATTGTGTGGCTTGTTTTTAACCGTATTAACGTGGTACCTCAGTGTAGGGATCTACAGAAGATCTGCCAAGTTGTAACCAAATGGACCCATATTCTGCAGCCAAGTTTTGCCTGTGGATTTGTTGCTTGCATCGATAGATTTTATAATATGCTGCCAAAACCCAATTTGGAATAGCTGTGTGATTTTGTGATTGAAGACATTTTGCTGCAATATTTCAGATATTGCAGCAAAATGCAGATATTGCAGATATTTCTACAAATTAGAATATACATTTTAATGCGAACTCTTTCTGAAAAGGCGAGTCGTGTCACTACGATGAGATCAAATCCTGAGGCCCAATTTCTAAAACCATGGATGTTTTTGAAAACAATAAAAAGAACGCAACAACAAATTCGTAATGTTTGCTAGATCCTTTTGGATAGGTCAACATTAGCTGCATTACCGGCTTAAACTCCCTTGCATATGATTATCAGTTTTCATTGCTGTTTCATTACTCAAGCTCAGCTGCATTTTGAAGTCTGAGGCTTATCTTTATTTACTTTGTTTATGAACTGGAAAAGCCAAGTTTAATCTTATCAAGGGACTTATGCAGTCAAAAATGATTCGAATTTCTTTCTGAAATAGATCGATTTTAGCGTGCTTATAAGAATGCCGCAAATAAAATTTGAAACGATTTCCTAGTTTTTGAGTCATTCATTGTCAAAGTAAGTAGACTTTTTCTGAAAGCATCCATGCGAGGTAACTGCGGAGGAAAAAATCATCAAAAGTATCTTTGGGGAAGGGAAACGCCTGCAATTCAAACATATTTCTTCCATCAAGCAATACAGTGAGAGCTTCAGGCTGATGGTCTCTCACTCAGGGTATCAAACGAAATTATATTATATGCAACTTCGATAAAATCACTCCGCAACGCCGCCATTTTAAAATCTTTCATTTGGTCTTGTTTACTTTGACTGGGTAAAGTTCTTCTTCACCCCCTGGGCCTTGGTTTTATGGAATCATGCGAAAAGCCCATTTTTTAATAACAGCATTGATTGGTCTCAATTATCGTGTCATCACCACTCTGACGTCATCACTTTCCACACACGCGAGCTTGAAAATTTTATAGTGCTTGCATGGCAGTGCAATTTTATAGTGCTTCCCAAACTTATTTTTTTCATTTCTCCAAAAAATCGATGTTTATTGTTTTGCTGCATAAGCCCTTTAAGTGAGTCAATTGGCTTAAAAGGGCGGGTTAATTACCATATGTCGTCATTGCACCAAGGCTTTTAAGTTGACTAAATCTAAGATATTTTTAATAATATAAAATGTGTATTGACTGTATCGATCTTATTGCTAGACATGGGTAACCATGCTAAAGGGGTAACCTTTTTCGATCACTTTTTGGTATAGTGTATAGTACAACGTTGTCGTTATCACATAAATGTTATCGCTTTAATGTCCCAATGACGCAATGTTGTTATGTTGGCTTAATCTTCTCTACCTTTTTAGATTTTGTTCTATGCTCTCTGATTTTTTATTTTAGTGTCAGAGTAAGGTATTATATTCATGAAAAGACTTTCAGAGAAAGGCTAAAAACTATATTTATTACAAGCCAAAAATCAGTAAGTCATGATTTAAAATTTACGATTGTATCTCGTTTTTTTTTCAAATGTTCTATATCCACAATGCAACGCGGCTGCCCGCATAATTTCAGTTAAATTATAATAACACTGCATTTGTTTTGTGGCATTTTGCGTCTTTTGACATTGTATGTATATGGTGCTACAGATTTCTAACACCAAAGCGCATTATCTTTTATTTTCAGGCTTAGGATGGCAGCTGCTACGATTCTTCTTTTTCATAACATCAATAGCAGTTTATGTAGTGAGAGTTCACCTTGATATAAATCCTTTGGAAGCTGGGTGGTAAGCTCTAATCTTTGTCTCTTCAACTCAAACTACATTTCAGGAAGTAAGGAAAGTCATTATATTAGTTTTATCAATTTTTAGTGATGGTTGTCCAAAAGATCGCACAAATGCAACAAAATGGTGCTGTCCTAATCCTAATAGGGCCCATCATAAATAGTGAGTACAACACAAGATGTTTTGCAATTATTCTTTGAGGTTTTTCTTTAAGGGCTGCTGCAACGAAAAATTAATAGCTCACACCATTTTTCTTTGATTTGAACACGACAAGTATATTAAATTCGGCTTTGAAGTGGGAGCACTGATTGCGACGTGCTATGACGTCATAACCATGACACGGAGACTTTTACAATGAAAGAGTATGGTGAAAAAGTTAAGCTCTGCTTTTTGTGGCCATATTCTTTTTTGTCTAATCGCTTCCCTGGGCAGAAAACTATAACTTCCCGTTGCAGCTTCTAACAAAGCTAATTGAACTTACACTAGCACTGCAGTTATGTTTTGAAACAGGGTGCTGAAACCCGACAGCTGCTGGGCCTTCCAACCAGACGGTAGATAAAACAATTCATTTTGAATTGAAAAGGCTGTTAGTTAAGCCCTATTTACACTACACAAACTAACCCGGGTTAACTTAACCCGGGATAGTTTAACCCGGGTTAGTTTTCGTTTGTAGTGTAAGCGTTCACCAGTGGGCGAAACTGGGTTAGCCGAAATGCCTAATGTAAATGTAGTCGAGTCGAAAGAAAAAGTCCTCTTTCTTGGCGCCACGTTTTGTTTTCAACAGGAGTGCGCATGCTCATACTAGAAACTAACCCGGATTCGCCGCAGTCTCGCGCTTACACTACATTTTCGTAAAACTAACCCACCTCTCGAGGTGGGTTAGTTTAACCCGGGGCGAACCCGGATTAGTTGCATTTACACTACGAAAAACTAACCCGGGTTAGCTTAACCCGGGGCGAACCCGGGTTAGTTTGTGTAGTGTAAATAGGGCTTAAATAGGGCTTTAAAGAACACTGTTCTACTCAGTTAAACGCCAGAAACCACTTGGGAGGTGGCATGCAAGGCGCGCCAGATTTGGAAACATAAATGTGTTATGAGTATTACGAGTACACATATAAATCAATTCCACTTGCTAAATCATGTCATAAATCTGAATTGAATGTTTTTCTTTACCCATGCTAATTTTAAAGTTTTCTTGTTTTGTTTCACATAGTTTTGCGCAATGAAAGTAATATTATTAAATGCTGTTGATTTCGACCATGACTATGGAAATCGTTGATCTGGGTTATTTTAAGCAAAATTTCCAACCCCAGTGGAGTTACTAAATAATGTTGAGGTCTTTCTTTTCTTCCAGTTACAGTTTACTCTGGGTACAAAGACCAGTTGCCATCTGGGCCATTCAGGTGATATTATTTTATTTCTAATTCCTTTGAAACTTAACATGTCAGTCATGCTAATTTTGTTTTGAATGTCATGAGTCACGAGGGATTATTTTTCGCAAGCAGCCTTGATAAAAAGGCAGATTTTGGAAGCTTTCAAAGCAAGTTATAATATAGATCACCTTGTCAATAAGTTCAACTCGTTGTCACAGGATTAAATTTTTTGACCAAATAGCTACATTATGAAAATTAATTTTTGAAAAACAGCCACCCTGTTAATGAGACGAATGTTTTGTGGCCCTTTTGGGTGCCACTGCTTCACCAAGAACGACATGTTTTGGGGTGTTTCTATTATTATCTCAATTCGTCAAAAATCTTAGGCCCAAGTGCAAGTGACGTGTTTGTTGCTTGCTCTACTCTGATTCAAATTGTCTTGCTTTTGTGTTTGATTTTGGCGCTCTTTCAATTTACCAATTCGAATTTCAAAACATCTGAGCATCATTTATCTACGTGATTCTTACATTTTGCACAACGGTGATTTATTTTTTAGGCCGCTGTTGCAATATTTAGTATATTTGATGCCACACTATCAGGACTACTATCATACAAGGTAAGTTTCCATGATATTTGATTTGAAATTTTGATGTGAATTTTTATAATGAATTGCAATTTTACATGATACAGTTAAAATGCCTCTATTTATCTTGTAGGGCTCTTTGCTTGGGTCATTCAATAGATACATGTTATTAGAAATACTCACGGGGATTCCATTAATTTTATCGGTAAGTAACGCTAACAGATACTAAATATTCTGATAAATCGTTCAGGAATATACCTCTTAACGTCCATCCAACAATTCAGGATTAATGGGGTGAGCAAACGGAGAGCATCGTTTGATAAATAGATGAGTAGGTAAATATAGTGAGCAAATAAGAACGTCATCTGCTCATCCCATTTGCCTGTTCTATCCAATTCAACTGAAAGGCAGTAGGCACGTCAGAGTTATGAAAATGGCGGCTCGTCTTTTAGATGTTACAATCAGCATTGCTGGTTAAGAGAATTTTCTGCAATGAGAAATGAATACAATATTTCACTTTAAGAGTTGCTTTGCTAACAAGGAATTTTCCCTAAAAGACAAATGAATTTTGTAGTTAGGCGCAAAAGATGTTCGGTTATTTTCAGTTCTCAGCTTTTACATTATCTTCGTTTTATATCTTGTCAGTTTTTTCAGCGCAAAAGCACTTCCTGCCACCTTCATATTTGAAAATTTGTTCATTAACACTTTTCCACGCTTCCGAAAATGACAATTTTAGTCTTCTTCTGATAACTGTTGTGAGACCCATCTTGTGAACTGTCCAACTGTCGTCATTAGCAACAACTTTGCATTTATTTTTCGTAAGATTGTGCTAAAACTCCTCTAAATTGTGCATTGACGTGACATTTGGTAACATTTTTGGATACCCTTGAAAATTTCATCGAGCTGCCATAAGGAACTCAAATCGTATAGGGATAAGATACGGGTAACACTGTAACGGCAATAAAGTCAAGACTTTGCGAAGTTGTTTTGAAAAACGTGTGCTGATTTGAAGTATTTTGTAAATTAGACGACCTTCCTACTATTTCTGGTTATGTTGAATGGTATCATTATGTAAGCTAATATTTTCAATCATGGTAGCGTGAGTATAGCAACCGTGACTGGTGTAATTTTGCTACATAAAAATTTGATGCACCTTCGCAAATGTAATGAATTTGATACGAACAACATCAAAGTATGGTCCGCCGTTCAAAGAATTTCAGTATTGTTCTCGATTATCCTTAAAAGAGAAGAACATTTAATTGCTTGTGAATACATACTCGAATTGTTACCTGCTAGAAAGGAGACACGCATTCAATTCTAAATATTTAGCTGCAATTAATATTCATCTTAAATGATAAATTAAGAAGAATGTCGCACCTGTCGCAACGCAGCATATGGAATGACACAGCATTCAAAGCTATTTAAGCGTAGAAGACCAATCTCTTTTTAATCTGTTCTGTAATACATCGCTTGAGAGTGGTAAACAAACGATGATCATGAAATTATCAGTTGCAATTTTGGTGCTTTCTTTATTTATTCTGGGAAACAATGCTCAACCTTCAAGTGGTTGTAACTCACCTTTCTCTGCTCGAGGGAACAGTTCAGTCCTCTTGAAAACTTCGTGGGAAACTGCCCTTATTTGAGAAGCTCGATTTTGACACCAACTGTAGATTTTTGCAGAGATCGTTGTATTATGGCTGATTGGAATTGCACAATGTTAAGCTTTGACTGCGATAGCAGGTCTCATAATGTATGCAACATGTTTAACACTAGCAGCTTTGGCTTTCTCATGCAAAAATGCACGTTTAGTATGGTAAAGAGTGGTTGTGTCTACGAATACATATCATCAGGCAATCCATTCGAAAACATTGGAGACTGTGCAAAACCATAATCTGACATTTGATGCAACGCAATACATCAGAAAACGGAATTAAAACATTCATAAAATTAAACTATTTCGGTTTATTGAAAAAAGCATATATATATAACAATTGACTAAAAGGATTCTCGACCTGTATTCCAGTATTGGAATAGAATTCTGAAGATTTTGTTGAGAAATATTTTGCCTGCAGTACTATTTAACTTCAAGCTTTGTTATTTTGAAAAGTTATTTGAAATATACATCATAAATATGTAAATGTAAAATGTAAAATGTCGATGATTTTTACAATATCAATGTAAAAATAATTTTAATATTTATCGGTTTTTTTCCCATGCGGTTTCTTGTCAAATTCTCTTGGAACAGGCCTGTTATAATAAAAGATGACTGTGGTGGACTTGGCCTATGGGACTGTATTACATTAAATAAACCTTCAAAACTGTCGATGCACAAATTGACTTCAAATTTGTTAAACCTATTCTCTCAATATAATTATCATAACATTGGAAATTATTTTGATTTCCTCCATGCTGACTTTTCTTAAAAATTTTTGTCATACAGATCTTCTGGGCAGATCTAAGAAATTTTATCGCACTTACCTTTTTACACTGCTGGATAGCTAAGGACAGTGCACAGACGGTCTTGGTGAGTAATGACATTTAAATATAATAAAATAGATGTTTTCTATGTGTGCTCAGTTATTGCGACCATTTGTGCCTAATTAAACAGTAAGCCCACTTTTTAGAAATCTTCACCTGGATATGGGACATTCAATAACTTTTAGCCGAGTTTTAATCAATGTCGACTACAAATGCCTTAAATATATGTGTAGTTTCTCTCATTTAAATCTTTTAACCCATGTATAAATTAATTCTATTTTTTTGTAATTCCGAAGCAATTCTTATTGGCTCTCTCATTAATTATTTATACTATTTCAAACTTGAAACTTGTGAACTCTTATATTTCAGAATGACTTACATCGAAAAAGGTTGCAACATAGATCTGCAGTATCGCAAAAAGTATTGATTCTTATCTTGAGTGTTATCTGTTTAATATTTACAAGGTGAGCTTCTTTCAAAAATATTCTTTGAGTAATTCCTTCAGCTCTATTTCAACCGAACTTTGCATTTTTAATATATTTTGTTTGTTAAGAAATTTAAAAATCTTCAAGTTTATTCGAAGTATTGAGACTATTGATTACATAATGAAATCGACATCTGCTGCCTTTCTTTTTGAAATGTTCAATGCACTTCATTCATTTTCAAAAATACAAAAAAATTCATGACACTTGTTTTGCTCTGTGAGAAAACTCAATTGAAAATGTATGTTTTGATAAAGCTCGAGCTTTTGTATTGAACTCATGTCTGTATTTTCGAGTTTCGTTGGTTTTGAGCTTTAACATTCTCATAGACTTTTATTCTTATGAACAAGTTTATTTACTCTTGATCTATACCTTTGCATTCTACCGCTTGTTGCTTGATATTCTTATTTAATAAACAAGGCATGTATTTTTCATGGTTAATTTTCAAGCTTAATCGGGATATATGGTAGGTGAGAGGAAACTATGAACATGAGGCCTTGCAAAGCATGCGTTGCTTTAACGTCTGGTCAAAAAACAGACAATATAAGAATCAATGTAATGTAGGATTTGTATGTATAAGGATATTCTTGTTCAATCGTTCAACTTCAACATTTGCTTTGTCTACGTTTAAACACATTTCCAGTCACACGCTTGTATTTACTGTTGTGACAAAAACCAATCTTTTGATTATTTTTTAAAACTTTATAGACCCGATTTTAAGACTTTGGAATAATGCCAATGTACCTTTGTGCTGAGAACGAATGGACATGCATATGTACCAGTTGAAATAGTAAATGTATTTTCTTTTAACAACGTAGATCATTGACACAGTTACAAGGGGAACTGGGGCGGACATTTCTACTTTGACGAATGTTGTTGGAATTTATTTTTCTCAAACTTGGCAAAAGCGAAGTTCCAATGTCTTGGAGGTTTTAAATCTTCAAGGAGAATCCATAATGGATAGAACAAACGAATATCACACAAAATATAGCTACTTAATCTTTTGCAAAGGCTTCTAAAATTTCTAAATTTCTAAAATCATGCTGCTATTACATTGTGAGGTCTGCAAAAGTAACTATTAAATATTTGTTTTCTATTCAGGTTTGTGTTTGCTATTAAATTTTTGCATCAACTATGTCATAGTTTCTTTATCTTAGGCTCTCTAATTCTACAAGTGAATATTTTTGCTTTTCCAGCGTTTGTGGCCTTCAACACCTAGAAGTGCTCATGGAACTGGTCTATGTTTAAGCCTTATGGTTTGTTGTTGTAACCTTCAGTACAGTTGGATATGGTGACATTGTCCAAAGGATACTTTGCGAGAGCTTGGGTTATCATAATGATTGTTCTTGCTCTTTTAATCCTTCTGCAGAGGTAACTGATGATTATTTGACTTTCATTTCAAGTGATAGTTCAGTCTCTTCTGACGAATTTTCTAACAAAGAAAATGCGTTATAAAAATATTTTGGTATTCTTTTGAAGAATTCCACCATCTTTACTTTCGCTGACATTTTTGGAAGTAGATGTGACTTTCATCTCTGTTTTCTGAATTTATTCATAGCTTGAAGAGCTCGCATTTCTGTTGGTTTCGAAGCAAAGGAGGGTGGTGTTTACAGTTCTGTTCTTGGCGCAGACAGACATGTTGTCGTTTGCTCTACTGCCTTAAGAACTGGCGTGATGATCGATTTTCTGAACGAGTTTTTGCTGATCCAAAATGGAGGTATGTCTAGTTGTGTTATCTTGAAGAATCAGAGATTTAAATATTCACAGATAGAAAGGAATGATATATTTAATACTTATTCCTATTATGTTTTGATCATATTATATTGATGATGAATGATATGTTTTGTCAGAAGCATCTTGCATCTCGAATTAGCTGTTACAAATGGAAATATTCTTTATTTCAGGATTTTCACGTTGTATTACTGTTCCATCAGAATGGAAAGCAAACTTCGACTATTACTTCAAGTTCCTTTGTGGGCCCAAAGAGTTACATACTTAAAAGGCTCGGCATTAAACGATCAGGATCTCATCAGAGCCAAGTAAGATGCCGCTCATATGACTAGCCAGAATTTTGATAATTAAAAGGTTTAATTAAATCCAGAATTGCTTATTTGTTCTTTAATATATTCCATATACTGCCTGGATTTTCCGCTTAACATTACTTCACTTATTCTTAGAGTGATAGATGCGGCAGGCTGTTTTATACTGACAGATCGAGGAATCCTGATTTAGACTCGAGAGTAAGTTAATAATTTTGATTTCCTTGGCATCATTGCTTGTCCTCTGAAGGAAATACATTGTGAAGATATTTAAAAGCTTAATTTTTTTCGACTGTAGAAACTAAATTATTTTATTTACTTCTAACAGGATCATCAAACAATTGTGAGAACATGGGCCATTCAGGATTTTGCTCCAGAAACTCCACTTTATGTTCAAATTCACAAACCTGAGAACAAATTTCACGTCAGCTTTGCAGGTATTGCTGCCATTCATTTATAATTTATAATTTTGTTCTTGAACAGTTTCTTAAGCTGGGAGCAAAGTATATCCTTTAGCGGTTGAAGCTCTGTCTTGGGAGATGGCAATTTTACAATACAGGATGCGTTATTGAAGATGAATGCCATGATAGGTTTTATCTATTCATGAAGTTTCTACAGCATAATCTTTTAATTTCACTTTTAAGAACACGTTGTTTGTGAAGATGAAATTAAAAATGCGCTCCTGGCATCCAATTGCATTTGTCCTGGAATTTCAACTCTGGTTACTCTTCTGTTACATACCTTGCGAGAACAGTAAGTAGCACAAGCTAAGCGACTCTTCTTATATGTGTACTTTTCAATGTCTTCATTTTCATTGCCTGGTCTGCAGAGATAGCGTGGATATTGATGCAACTTTTTTGACACCATGATCATGATCTGCAATGCATAGTTATATCCTTGTCTTCCTTTGTTTTTAATATTGTCTATATCTTGGACTTACATGCAGCTTTCCATTTCAAATACTTTACCCAACCCTGTCATGAATTTTATACCTTTCTAGGAAGGGAATCACATCAGATGCAATTGAGAACATTTATGGGCGAAGTGCTGGAAATGAGATATATGACATCAGACTTGGTGACAGCAAAATGTTCCGAAAATTTGTGTACAAAAGCTTTACTAATGCGGCATATAATGCTTTCAGAAGGTAAGCTACCAACATTCGATTCCAACTTTATTTCCAAGCCAGTATTTTCGTAATGATGATTGTATTATTATTATTTTATACTATTATTATTGCTAAAATCAAATTGACACCGGTCAAGTTCACGGATCTGCAACATCGGTGCTTTGGTTTCATTGCAATTTGTAATGATGATGAATAACACACCCAGCAGATGCCAGAATATCCCTTATTTGAAGCATATGTCACTTATTAATTTACAAAATATATCTCTTGTTGACGAGAGCAAACATCGATGAATATTTTACATTTTCTTTTCCAACTAATTCTTTTGAAATGAAATTGGTTTACGATCTAATGGTTTTATCTTTCTACTGACTTATAAGATGTTGAACATTTTCTCACATTTCAGATATGGCGTAACTCTCATAGGTGTCAGGCGCGAGCCGCCTGATTCACACATATTTCTGAACCCAGGACCAAATTTCAAGCTGGCGTGGGAAGATACTCTGTTCTATATTGCCATAACCAGCGAAGAAGACATGGTACTAGAGGAATTTACAAAACTGAAAAGTAAGCCAAAGAAAATGTCCTCAGCAACTGGCAAGGCTGCTGGGAGATTGTCAAAGCAAAGTAAGTGGGGAGTTTTACTTCGGTCATTGACAATAGCGAAGAAGAACGCCAGGTTGGAAATGGTGAGATTATTGCACAGTATTTTTTAATTTCCATGTCATTTTTTATTACCTTTCTAATTTATCAAGTAGGTCGCTCTTTATTTTAAACATAGTTCATAAATATTTCTATAGAAGACTAAAATTAAGAAAACTTCTTCTCCTAGACATCGAGTTGACGCTCACAGAGAGGAACTCGAATTGTTCTGTAATGCATAGCAGTGAAGGTGAATCCCAACCTGTTGATTCCCCTGTAGAGCGTAAAGTGGTGAGTTTGGGTGACTTTAATGAGTTACCAACATCAGACGTATCTGAAGCGGCAAGTGATGCTGATGTAGGTGACCTCAGTGGACCGATACAAAGTATACCAAAGTAAGTATGAGTATCGATTCACAGTCATTCATGTACTTTTGTGTCACTGTAAAGGAAGGCTTCATTGAGTTATCAGTACTGATTTTAACTAATATTTTCAAACATTTAAGATTCGGGTAAACTCACTTTCTTGGGTCTTGTGGCTTATAAAATGTTTTTTTCTCCAGCTACGTTATTGGCGTACCTCCAATCACTCCCTATGTTGGCAGGACTCCTTTAAAATGCCACTTACTTCCAGAACCAAAACCGTTTTGCTGTATGGAACTAAACAAGGTATGTAGCTGACACCCTAAACGATATATAAAAATAAACGCGTTATTTAGTGTGTAAGATTATACACATGCGTATTTCTTTTCTGTTTAAATAATATTTGTGTACTATTTCATAGAAATTGCGACGTTCTATTTCTGTGTCAAAGCCCGACTTTCATTTATATCGTTTGTTACCTTACAATACTCAATTTACTTTGTCTTGACACATTTATTCCGTTACACTATTCTTGAATGCAAAAGCATTGAGAATGAGCATTGCTTTTGTTCGATATGACATTTTAAAGCAAGACAAGACTTATATGCATTTTAACGTTTTATTTGAAGGTTTGTAAAGTGCACAAGCTATATAACAGAGAAGAAAGAGTAAAGACATTGTCCGGTGGAGTTATAGTAGCCTGTCCTGGTGCAGGAGCTGGTCTATATAATTTTATTCTTCCACTTCGAGCGTATTACAGACCTAAATGCTCCTTGAATCCACTCATCATTCTACTCAATGAAAGGTAATTTGCTTACATCTATGTTGTATAGTGCTTGATTTTAATAACATGAAATGTGAATTGCTATATTTAGTTTCAAAGTTATATAAATGTTTCTAAAAACTAATTGCCTACAACAAATCATTTTTAGCGTATTAATATTTACTAACATTTCTACTTTTTAGGCCGTCACCTGCCTTTTATGAAGCTGTCTGCTCATTTCCATTACTCTACTTTATGGTTGGATCTTTCAAAAAGTAAGTTATTCTAACAATTTACGCAGTAGCAATACCATCCTAATTAATAGCTAATGTCTTGTTTACCCATTTCTATTAGACAAAATGTTTTTTGTCATTTTAATGCAATAATGCAAAGCGTTGGCTTGTGCTTGATATGTTTTCATAGAGAAGCAACCATTGACTTTCACCGTTGAATGTTTCCACCTGATAAACTGCCTTTCACTAATTTTTTGCAGTGTCGATGATCTACTTCAGGCTGGCATACTCGAAGCAGAAACAGTTGTCATTACTGATCAACTTCAATCAATTGAAGGAATTTATCAAGATGAAGAGTATATGGGAGATGCGTATACAATTGTCGGAGTGCAAACAATTTACCGGTATTGCGATGTAGATAAGTTGGATTTATTCCCGGAGAAGTTTCCATAGCCTCGTTTAGGAGTCATAATGTATGTACAATCAATTAGATTGCAAGTAGTTTGCTTCCCATTCGCGTTGACAGGAAGCAACCTTTTGAACAAAAACAGGGTTGCTACTGCCAAAAAGTGCGACACAATTCAGAAGCAAGTATTCAAAGTGGAGCTTTGAATATTGCCTTCCTCTTTGACAATTAAGAACATTTTGACAATTCAAATAGTTCGAGTTTAAATGTAAATATTGAATAGTTTATAGTTATAGTTGTGTGCTGGGAATAACAAGAACTGGGATTCCATCTCTCTCTTTCTGTGCATCTTTTTTGGAATCTGTTTTACAAATTCTTCAACTTTTAAAGGCTTTTTTATTAAAATAGAAAGATTATTCATAATTAATAATTTCGACTTATTTTCAGGCTGTTTCCTAAAGTAGAGCTGATTGTGGAGCTGACGCATTCAAGCAATATGAAGTTTATGAAATTTAGTGTGCCAGTTTTGCCAGATAAAAACAAAAAAGAAACAATAAAGAAAGTCTCCGAAGAACAAGAAAAGTAAATTTTCATTTATGTATTACTTTCTATTAGTCATCACTCATCCAAAAATCGCCACTCTCAATTCGTAAAGATATGGTTATTAATGCTTTATTGAACAAACCATTTGCAATAAGATTCTTTATACATATCATAGATGCGTCGAAGAGAAATCCAGTCTCGAAATGATCATCTTGATTATCTGTTCAGAGATCCCTTTGCAGCAGGCAATGTCTTCAGTGCAAGCATGATTGACACATTGCTATATCAGGTTTGCAGTTATCAAATTGATCCGCTTTCATGCTATTTTAAAGACCTCTTTCCAATTATGACTTTTGACGGATATATTTGCTAACTTTTCAGATATCTAATTCTTTAAAAAGCATTGCAAATAATTCCTTTTTTAATAGTCTCTGTAGATTTCTTCTCTTAGCCAATACTAATTATACTATGATGGGTATTCTTAAATTAATTTTGACAAGCTATGCCTTTGCAGACATTTATGAAAGATTACATGGTTGAATTGATTGCCTTACTTCTTGGATGCGAACAAAATGCTGAATCCGGCTTCTTAGATTCGGTAAGAAATTGTAAACATCACTACTGAATCCAACTTTTTGAACTCCATTCGAACAATCACTTCATATTAGTTTTTGTGCTCCTTGGTTATTTTCTGCTGTGAAAAATAAACATGTAAAAAATAAGGTCGTACATAAGCCAATATGTAGCTGGTGACCACTGGCTTGGTTATAGGTTCTTTCAGCTTATTCATATAAAGTGTAATTTATTTCAGTACTTTATAACTGAAAATGATCTATGGATTAAAAATTATGGTCGACTATTTCAAAGGCTTTGCAATACCACATATGACATACCGATTGGTCTTTACAGGCATGTCAAGGTGTGTATATTAACATCATTACTTTAATGATTTAATACTTTAATTCAATAAGGTTAACTAGCAATTTTGTTGCGGCTAGTATCACTGACTTTAAATAATAATGATAATAATAATAATAATAATAATAATCTGTTCAGTCGATTGTTATGATATTGTTCTGACGTATTTCAAATGTCATTTCCAATATTTGGAGAACTGTTGTCTGAGATCTTAGATGTTGTCTGAGTTACTTGTTGTCTACAGCTTGATTTTCTCCCTTTAAATATTCTTTTGATTTATATTTGTATGTTATTCACTTTTTTCTCTGATGTTTCTGTGATTGTCATTTTCTTTTCCAGACCTCTCTCCATGATACGAATTCAGAAAGAATACCAGAGGACAAAGACATTTATGGCATTGTGACTAATCGGTTGAAGAGACTTGGTCTTAAAGGAGAACGTAGGAATTTTCAAACTCGTCATTTCGTTCCCATATAGCCTAAACAGGTTGTTTTATATTTGAATGCACAATCAATATTTCTTAGGGATCATTTATTTTTGTTCTTAGATGACCTTTCGTATCGACAAGGAAAATCATACTCCCTTGTAAATCCTCCACCAGACTTTGAGCTTGAAGAAGGTGATATTATGTGAGTATAGATGTTTCTTACAATATGCCTGCTCATTGTCAACAATACACCATACAGCACTATACCATAGCTGATTAATACCACTGTGAATACTAATACTATTAATTTTAAAAATAATACAACTAAACACTATTAAGCAATAATATGGCTAATAATAATTGAAAGAAAACACCCACTCTCCAGTTTGAGACATCCGCTTAGCCACTTTTCCAAACACGAATTTAGTATCAGTCGATCCATCCAAAAAGAATTTACAAGATAGAAATTTAAACAAACTTAAGCAGCTATAAATAACAAGACACTGAACAAATCAAATAAAAAAATAATACCTTATTCTGACAGGACGTTACACAATATAGATGATTTAAAGTGTCTTGGTAGTAATTGTAACTTTAATTCAAAGCATTGAAGTATATATAATATATAAAATAAAGTAAGTCCGATTCATTGTCATCTCATTGTTTGCAGATATATCATTCGAAGATCGCCATCATTTGCTAAGCCAGTTATAGAGCTGTTGCCAGATATATCTGCAACTACTTCACTCTGATTTTAATTCACTGTATCGCCAAGCGAAATTTATATCTATAAGACGTAACATGTCTATATCAAAGAAGTTTTAGATAAAAGGTCAGGCCACCTCTATCTTCATATTTACAATCAAGAAAAGTAAATGTTTATTGCAAAATGTATTACGAAATCAACCTCTCCAAGTCTCGGGTATTTCTAATCGGTTGACCCCACGACTCGGGGACTCTCGGACGGGCGACTATACGACCTAGGGAAATACGACCCATGTCTTTAAAACTGCCAAATTTGCATTATTTTCACTGTAATTATTGTAGCGAAGTCAAAGGCACTGTTTTGAAGTATGAAACGCAGTTTGGTGAGCATAGGAACAGAAATAAATGCTTTTCGAGCACGCAATTTTGTCGCAAAAAGCACGCTGTCGTTGCAAATCACTGAGGTTTTCGTATCGTAAGCAAGGAAACTGTGGTGGCAGTAATCGAAATCCTGTGGAGCCACGACATTGACATTTGCACCGTAATCAAAATTCCACCCTTTTCAGAAGCGTTGCGCAATCTGAAACCACCGGTAGTAAGAGAGAACAATTTTAAAGCATTTCATATAAATGCAGAAAGACTATTCTGCTATTGTAACGTCTGTGTTTGTTATCATCCATCAAATATAGCAACAAAATGTGAATATATCACAACATAACAACAGCTAAAGCAACGAAGCATGGAAACCTTATCAACGTCATCATGCTCGTCATTATGATCGTGATCATTTTTATTATTATTGCACCCTGCACAGTGCACCCTGCACTGCGCAGGTATATTGAGTTTTTTTACCGCCAGAAAACACTTGCAAAGTATTCTATGGGATGCAAAAGGGCCTTAGTTACCCGAGGTTCGAGTTACTCCTGGCCCGACTTATCATGATTTTGCTGTTTTTATGAATATTATTTCTTTTGGAGTTTACTTCATTTATCTTTATCAAGTAAGAACACATTCCACCAAAATATTCACAATACACAACTACTCAGATCTACTTCTTGATAAATGCAGACATACGAAATCCAAGCACGTTTTATTCTAAATACAAACTATATCGGCAACATGAACAAGAGAAGTATAACTAGAACTGGAAGCTGCAAGTTATATAAAGAGTTACAAATAGTTAACCTTCTAATCTGCAATGGTTTCTAAAATGTAAATATTTCTAACTGAAAACTAAACAATGTCTGGGTCAAATAGATCATTCGAGTCACTCCCTTACTTCCATTCAAAGTCACAACCTCGTTCTCAATTTGTCTCTTTTTCGTGTCAAGCACGCCACGATGGAATGTCAAGCATGCTGGCAGTGGTTCTTTCTAAAAGGGGGAACGGCAATTACAGGAATGATGATGATGATGATACTGATGATGACTGCGTAAAACCTGATACGCCAGATTAAGATAGCCTGCCTTTCTCAAGTCATTAACATACCAAAGGGAGGGAATATATCAACTTTCCTTGTTGATGAGCGTCAAATCAGATCACGCGATGAAAAACATCCGTGCATAATTAATTCAAGTTAATATATTTTATATATTAACCAACATCATCAGATGCATTCCATCTTTGAGACAAAATAGATCTATCCTGTCCATGACTCTTCTCAAGAATCTATCAAAAAATTTATAACTCTGTTTATGCCAAACAGAGGTTGTGTTACAATGACATGATCGGAGTAGTTGTGTATTGTGAATATTTTGGTAGAATGTGCTCTTTCTTGATAAAGACAAATGAAATAAACTCCAAAAGAAATAATATTCATAAAACAGCGAAATCATGATACGTCGGGCCAGGAGTAACTCGAACCTCGGGTAACTAAGGCCCTTTTGCATCCCATAGAATACTTTGCAAGTGTTTTCTAGCGGTAAAAAACTCAATATACCTGCGCAGTGCAGGGTGCAGGGTGCAATAATAATAAAAATGATCACGATCATAATGACGAGCATGATGACGTTGATAAGGTTTCCATGCTTCGTTGTTTTAGCTGTTGTTATGTTGTGATATATTCACATTTTGTTGCTATATTTGATGGATGATAACAAACACAGACGTTACAATAGCAGAATAGTCTTTCTGCATTTATATGAAATGCTTTAAAATTGTTCTCTCTTACTACCGGTAGTTTCAGATTGCGCAACGCTTCTGAAAAGGGTGGAATTTTGATTACGGTGCAAATGTCAATGTCGTGGCTCCACAGGATTTCGATTACTGCCACCACAGTTTCCTTGCTTACGATACGAAAACCTCAGTGATTTGCAACGACAGCGTGCTTTTTGCGACAAAATTGCTTGCTCGAAAAGCATTTATTTCTGTTCCTATGCTCACCAAACTGCGTTTCATACTTCAAAACAGTGTCTTTGACTTCGCTACAATAATTACAGTGAAAATAATTCAAATTTGGCAGTTTTAAAGACATGGGTCGTATTTCCCTAGGTCGTATAGTCGCCCGTCCGAGAGTCCCCGAGTCGTGGGGTCAACCGATTAGAAATACCCCCAAGTCTCTTAAGCTGGTTAAAGTTATGTTACGGCCAGTTCTATAAAGGACATATATAATTTTTATTTCATTGACTTAGCTACTTATTATTATAATACTTGTTTATTCAATGTTAATCAGTGACAGAATATTAACTGGCATATTTAAAGAGCTAATTTTAGTTAGATATATATATTTAATTTCTTACAGTTTCATATTTATAGATATATTATGAAAAGCAGTATACAACAAAAACAAAGAAGCATTATGTAATTTCTCTTTGATAAATTGCTTTTTATATTTGTAGATAAAAACTTTTGTTTATTAACGTCAAATTTACTAATGGCTTTGTTAATAAAGCTGGCGTGTCAATCTCAAATAAAAATTAATTTTTTGTCTATAACTATTAAAAATATAATTAACTTATAATGCTGTTGTAAGACTTATTTGATATAACTCTAGTGTCATAACTTACTGAAACATGCCGGTTTCCGTAATGGCATGTGTAATTATGAAGCATACCTTAAATATACCTGGCGTCTTTAGTTTCACTTATATCCTTTACGCTTATTGGATTTTTAGTGCTTTGATGTGGTTCAGAGATCATGCACCGAGACGTCATCAAAAGTCATATTTCTATCAAAATTGCAAATGTTTCCAAGTTCGTATTCTTCGACTTCGATTACATAAATTCATTTAAAAAATCTTTGGTTAGAAAAGTTGCCAGATTACTTTAAGCAACTGCTCTGATTTTTTCATGTGATACCATCATCCCAATATCGTCCTTTGTCAATTGATACAACGTCTACACTGTCTTCTTTTGAAATTTGAGATGCGTTTTGTTCCAAATGAACGTTAATTTATGGGGGCATCTATTCGAGAGGGTCCTGCTTGAAGGGCTCCCTAATAGAATTAAAGCGATTACTTAAAGTGTTACGATATCCAAGTGTCCATGTGCACTTGCTGACAGTAGCAACAACAAATGTCTTATTCTAAGACTCATGTTTGTTAACAGGGTTTGTAAGCTACTATATTTGCATTGATTAGCTTGATCAGTCACTCATTGGTTAATTTAATAAGGTCGCTGCTCGCCAATCTTCAATTGAATCACCAGTTTGTGCATTAACATGTTCACTGAAATCCTTGAACAAGCGAGTACGAAGTAGCGGGTGAAGCCAAGCAAGGCAAACAAGCTGATTCCTTGTTATTGCAATGGCGATAAAAAAGTTATAGTTTAAGTGTTCTATTATGAGAAAGATTTTTTAATATTGACAGGATTTTGCGATCCAACAGATGAATAATTCTAAAGTAAAGACTTTAAAGGTAAAATTTTCAGCTATGAAAGCGATTTACTCTACCAGCAAAGTTCATTCATTCAACAAATTCCTTTAATTGAGCTACAAACTGACTCGGCCACTATCGATGCGAATTAATAATAAAATCATTGTTTTCGTTAGTTATCTTTAAGATATGAGATCATGAAAATGTTACGAAGTGAATTCCGCTAGGCCAATTTTTAGCTGCTGGGTATGAATCCTGTCCTAACTCAGAGTTTCCCAAGTGATGAAATCAAAGATAGGCTGGCCTAAAACCCAGACCTAATCTTTCATTTAGAATATTTTTCTGGAAAATTGCGATAGGACAGGAAGACTATTAACTGGGAAAGTGACGATTTTATTCTTAGTATTTAGTTTATTCAGCTATTAATCGATCATGTGCTAAAATATTATACTGAAAACGTAAACTTTTCATAGTAATTGTTTATTGAAAAACTTAAAAAAGCTGCAATGTAGAGTCCTTTGCAGTTTGTCACAGTGAACACCACTTGGTACATTACTAATCATCTACAGTTAAACTGTAGTCGATTAGCAACATTGCTTACCATAAAAACTCAGGCCAGCAATGATAAGCTTTCTATGACACCCCAAGCTCAAATCGCCGTGTTTGAGCGGTGTGTTTTTTGCTTGATCTGATGAAGTATGCGATGGCAAAGTAAACGACATTATCCTGCTTTTAAATGCTTTTCTTTAATTTGATTGTTTGCTGATTTAATTGTTTACTACTTTAGGATTACAGATGAAACGTCGAATCAGAAGCTGTCACTCTAACTTCTTTCTAATTCAAATTCTAATATTTCTACAACTGAAAGAATGCAGTGGCTCTTCTTTGTTTAAGGTATGTGATAGCTTCGTACATTAATAGCGAGTGTTTTTTTATTAACATTGTTTTTCTTTTAGTAAATTGCATTTTGGGTTTAAGTGCTGTCCTTTTTCAAAATATTCCATGGCACTATGCGTCAGCAACTTAGTAAGAGATATGACATGTTTTACAATTGTATCTTAGTTTCAAGATGTACATCTTTCCATGACCAAACGTGATCTTGGCAAAATATTTGGCGTCGAGTTAGCAAACAAAGGTAATTTAGGTTCTTTACATAATTTTAGTATGACTTTAAATGTGAATACATTGAATACATATCTATCAGAGTAACACTTCTATTTATCGGTTTTTGAATACCTTCAGTCCTTTATTTTCATATAAAAAACCCTTTGTTAGTTCCAGCATATGACATAACTTACCCATCATATTCAACAAGTATTCGCCAGTCGGAACTTAAGAGAATTAGAAGATCTGATGAACGAGTGTCAGATAGGAGCCTTATCGACTCTGGCTTTGGGTTAAATGCATTTGGACGAAGCTTCAATTTCTCGTTATCTCTGAATAAGAATCTGCTTGCACCAAATTTCAAGCTAGAGACAGTCAGAGAGAATGGAACACTCGAAACCAAAACATTACCGCATAATTGCCATTATATTGGAAAAGTAGATGGAGGCTATGGCTCTGCTGCATTCAGTAATTGCGACGGCTTAGTAAGTATATTCATCTTTGTTCAGCTCGATCGACCAATTGCTGTTCAAATGGCTTCCACAGTTCTTTAAATTAAACAATTAGACCTACTTTATACTTTATGACTTTACACCTAAGGTATTAAAATGTTTGTTGTTCATAGACTGGGCTTTTTACCTCAGAAGAACATGATTACTTTATCCATCCAGTACCAAATTATGTAAAAGATACTTCAATGGTACAGTCAAGTTTGGAGCCACACATTGTGTTTAGAAGATCAATAAAGCAGCGTCACAAGAGAAGTACTAGTAGCAGCGTTACAGACAGCCTTTTCAATGCAGCCATTAGCAATGCCGGTGGCAGATTTAGTACTAGGACATGTGGTACAAAAGGTAAGACCATTCAGATGCCTAGTTGGCTATTACAATTTGCTTAAGCAACCAGACACAAAATGATTTCGAAATGTTCCACGAGAAAGAGCGAGACTCTGCATTTATCTAGTTAAAATATCTAGTTACGGTAAAATGCCGATAACTAGAACCCGCACTATTTTTTGAAAACATCTATTTAAGAAGATAATATTACTTCTTGTTATTTCAGACGATCCTTCTATACGTATCACAAGGGCAGCAGATGAAGAGCTTGAAGGCATATCGCTAGACAACAAAGAAAGATATATAGAATCTCTTGTTGTTGTTGATCAAAAGATGTGTAATTATCATGGCGAGGATGCAGCTACTCAATTTACCATGGCAGTGTTGAATATGGTAAGCGCTGTCTGTACTCTATATGTACTTGCAATTTCCATCACATATTACATTTCTATTATATATTATTGCTGTACGAACACTTGCTGAGTTTTCCTTCTTCGTATGTAGGTATCCAGTCTTCTTCGGGATTCATCAATTGGCTCCAATTTAATCAATCTTGTTGTTGTTAAAATGCAATTGCTTACGATAGATCCTGTAAGAGCTACTTGCAATTTTATTAAATAAAAATTAAAAACATGCATATTTATCAGTCCAACATAATCGTAATTTTTGGAATATCTAAACGCAGTTTTGAAGACTATTGCAAACTCGTTATTACAAAATACAGTTTATGAGTCTTCACTTTTAGACTGGTTTAACCATCAACCATCACGCCCAAAATACGTTAAATAGTTTTGGAATATGGGCCAGTTCTCACAGTGATCCAGATGATAATTCTGACGACCATTATGATTATGCATTTCTCTTGACGAGGTATGCCTCATGCAATATTATTTTTCCCAACCTACTTTTACTCTACAAACAATGCCTGCTTTATGACGTCATCAGACTCACATTAGATAATTAAGCAATGTTTTCCTTGCAGGTACAACATTTGTGCCGATAAAAATCAGGACTGTGATCTACTAGGTAAATACATTTTAAGCATTCTCGTCAACCATAAAGCACCATGGTGCTATATTTCAGCACCTCAGTTACATTGACTTTTTTCATTGGTGGCAGTAAGAAAATGTGTAACAGGCCGTACACCAAAAATTTCCAAAATATAAGATGCAGTGTTTAATAAGTTTGAGACTTTAGAAATCAATAAAATTTGATCATACTACTGCAATTTTTAAGAATCAAAAGTGATCTAGTCCCATTTCTACACACGAAATTGGCTTGTCTTAAATATTTTTTGCTGCTTTTCCAATGCAGGTTTAACTGAAGTAGGTGGCATGTGCAAGTGGCCTTATTCAGCTTCAGTTAATGAAGATAATGGTCTTCCACTTGCTTTTACGATGACGCACGAGCTAGGCCACAGGTACCTAGACATGCTCTTATCACTTTCATTCCATGCAATATACGTGAGGTGTTGGTTTTATTTCTTTTTTCCTGCTCTGTCGAAATCTAGGAAATATTTCGGGAAATAGCATAGCTTGACGTTAGTGTAATTACAATGCTGAAAGATCTTTCAGTAAGCTTTAAACTTACAGTATCTTCTCAAGAATATATTTCTCATTTAAGTCTTGGAATGAACCATGATGGAAAAGAGAGTTCATTTATATGTCCTGATGGAACCTATCTGATGAGTACGACCAATGTTGGCAAGGAAAGTGGTTATACTTGGTCCAGATGTAGCAGAAATTACCTTCGACAATTTCTTAGGTACAATGTTTTTTAACTTCATTCAAGACTAATTCCCAATTCTTTGCCTTTTTGCATGCGAATGGGTTCAAGTAAAATATCTTTTATTATAGTAAAAAGCAATCTGCTTGTCTCATGGATTTGCCAGGGAAGGCACGACGCATGGACTTTGAAAAAATTGGTAACAAAGCAGGCATATTATATGATCAAGATAAGCAATGCGAGATGATACTGGGCACTGGCTCCAAATTCTGCAAAGAAAAGGTGTGCTTTACATGGCCTGTTCATTTTTCCACAATAGTTTTGCTCTTCTGCCTTTATTTAAACATTGCACTCAAAATGTAACATGGCATTAGACTTTATATAAGAGTTTAACTTTACTTACAGAGCGAACAAGTTTGTTTACGACTTTGGTGCACGAATCCATTGAGTAAAGACACAAATTGCATTGCAACTAACTACCCCGCTGCTGATGCCACTACATGTGGGCCTTCGAAGGTAACGTCAGCTCAATGTGGTTGCCATAATGACCATTTTTTATGACTCATAAATAATGACGTATAGATGTATACGTGTATCAGTAACATAAAACAAGGTTGCACGATGAGGTTCTATCAACATTTCTGGCTTCATTATATTTTTATGCTCTTACGTAAAATAAATCATTTTACTTTGCGTGTCACTCTCTTTCAGTGGTGCATGCGAGGGAAGTGCATATCAGTTGACAAACCAATAGCAGTTGAAGGTGGATGGTCCTTGTGGTCACGTGATTTTAGCAAGTGCTCCAGATCTTGTGGAGGTGGAGTTCAATATCGAGAAAGAATTTGTAACAGCCCAAAGTAAGTGAATAATTAAGTACCTTTCAATAGAACTTTAAACATAAGACGAATATACATGCAAAATGTCTTGATTCAAATCGTAAGAATCGTGAAGACAATTGCTGATTGCATTAAATTTCACAATCACCTTATAAAACAGGAACCTTCAAACAATGAACATAAATGTATATAGAGAATATATATGTCAAACCAATTTTTTCTGCAAAGCCGTTATTATGAAATAGATTCATAATGTACCCATAATGCGACCAACTGTTATAAATTATCAGTGACCTATCCGATTTTAAATCACACCTTATACTATTATACTTAAATTGTAGACCAAAATTTGGTGGAAAACATTGTGAAGGTGAATCTCGCTCTTATCAAGTCTGTAACAAAAATGTAAGTAGTGATTTATGTTTATTTTATCATATTTAGTACCCTTTTTACTTTCATTTTCGGATGCTTTGGTGCCAATATTTTTTATGAAACTCTTGTACAGTCTTGTCCAGATAATGCAAAGAGCTACAGGCAAGGTCAATGCGAGCGACTTAATAACAGATTGTTTGGAGAAAAATACTTTGAATGGCAATTCAAGGCTTCAAGAATACGTAAGCCATATTTCACTGGCAATTTTTGTTTCTTTACAGTTGTGAGGCCATGTCATTTGCAATCTTTTTATTGATTCTATTTGTTTTTGCAGCTCCCTGCAAACTTGGATGTTTCATAAAAAACACACAACATGGGTATGATTTTGGCAATGTCGATGATGGAACAAATTGTGATCAAATGGATGGAAGTATATTAGGAGATAAGTGCATCAATGGCGAATGCATCGTAAGTTTATTTCCTAACTTTGACTATCTTGAATTTTCATTCAGTTCAGGGTGCAAAAACGAACACCGTACTATATGGTAATAATTTTTATAAACGCGTCTTCTTTTTGAGAGATTTCTTGGGCTCATAAGTTCAGTAAAAAATCAATAAGAATTCCCTTTGCTAACCCCCTTTTAGTCAGAGTTTAATCAATTAACAAATGCTCTCTTTTGGTACTGAAATGTGTATTGTATGAAATGTACATGGGTTTTCCCACAGTAGCTTCCAAGGAATCCGGTAAGATTGTACTACAGTGTATTTTCTTCTTCTTAAGCATCCTAGTATCTAGATAATTTAATAGCGTCCCCTCTTTCAAACCTTGAAACCAGCAAACACCTCATCAAAAATCTAAAAATACCTGGAGCCTATTTAAGACATTACTTTGTTATCTTTATTTATGGAAGATGTATTGACTTACCTGTTAAACTTTTTCATCTTCTCTAAGAATATTGGCTGCGATGGAATAATTGGTTCAAAAGCTAAATATGACCGTTGCGGGGTCTGTAACGGCGATGGCCGCTCGTGCTCCTCTGCGGAGGCGCGTAGTGACACCCCAGAAGGAGATGGGATATCAGATGCCTTAAAGTCGCTGAAAGAAATGGGATTCGATATGGGAACCTTATATGGCAAAGCAGAACTTAGCTTGGCAGCACGTCGTTCGGGTATTCCACACAGTCCCAATGATACCACAGTGTCAGAATTCATTTGGGCCAAAATAAAGTCTGGGTGCAGTGTGTCATGCGGAGGAGGCAAGTTTATCTTAACTATACTGAACTCTTTAGCTCATTGAATATCAACTGCCTTGTTGCAAATACCATAGAGATAAGCTGCTTGTTAATTTTAGTGAGCCTTAGATCAAGAGTAAATCTTTGGCAAAGATAAAAGTATCATCACTTATTTTCTTGACGGCTGGCATAAATGGTCTACATTTTTATCGTTCGTGAAATTTAACATAGTGCGGAACGAGAAATTATTTTCAGTTGTTTCATTATGCAACCTCGTTTTGGCTTAGAAAAATTTTCATCTCACCATGCTTGTGTATTCAAATCTCAAGAAATTAAATGAAAACCAGCTATGCAGTGCTTACCTTTATCTTCTTCATTTCATTCACTATTGCATACATTTTCTATTATGCATGTGCTCTCTTCAAAAGTTCAAAAAATGATTCCTAAAAAGCAACTACAAATTTGATATTGGCATTAGATAAAAATTTATAATAAGCTAAGCTTTTTCATGAAAATGTAATTTTTCTATAAATGTAATTAAATGTAACTACGGTAATAATCGTAAACTACCAGTCGCATTAAAATTATTTTTTCGGATTTAAAATCCTGAAGTGATAAAAGTTATGAATGATTGGGCATTGTGAGTTGTTTTCATGTTGCTCAATCTATGAAAGCAGTCAAATATTTATATTAACTGCAGGCACAGTAAAAATTATGACAATATTTATACGAAGCGCAATTTCTATAATTTGCAGGTATTGAAACTATATCAGCACAATGTAGACGACAAGATGATGGCTCTCCAGTTCCTGAAAATCGATGTGATGCAAGGTTAAAGCCAAACACGCAGGAATACTCCTGCAAGAAAGAGCTCTGTCCTGCAACGTACGTAGGAATACTATTCAGGCAATTTCATTGGCATTATTCAAAAGAGCAACATCGACCATTTGAGCATCTTACAAAACTTGTACATATTATTTGCAATGAACACTCTTGATTAATCCTATTTTAGCTGGCAAACATCATACTGGGGTGATTGCAGTCGCACATGTAATGGTGGAGTCAAACGCAGACATGTTCGCTGCGTTCAATTCGGACAGCAAGGCATTGAATATGAAGTAGATGAGAGTTTGTGTGTAGGCTCGAAACCAGCAAACCAAGAAGTATGCAACAGAGAGCCATGCCCGCCCGAATGGATTGCGCAGCCTTTTGGCGAGGTAAAAATCATAATTAACATTTTTGAGCCTATGCAGTGTAAACAACGCAAAGAAATAAAAAACACCACTGCATTGTGTACATGGACTAATACATATGTTCCATGCTGTGTGCAATTGGTCTCCGTGATGCTTTGGCAGATCAATTCAGTTTCTATCTTCCACTGAGGCTCCATTTGGTTTGCATGTATTTAGCAGAGAAATGTCTTTTTACTCTGGTGATTCAACCTCGCGTCTCCTTTAAGATCTTAAAGGCAAGTTCTATGCTTCTCTATATTACAGTGTTCTACTGTGTGCGACCCAGGAGTGCAAGTTCGTCAAATTCTTTGCCAGAAAAGTCTTCCAGATAGATCTTCAGTCACTGTGAAAGATAGTGAATGTTCCAAAGATACAAAGCCGCCTACGGAACAAAAATGCAATGTGCATAATCCATGCCCTGGAACTGGTAAGCATTAATGTTTTATGTAGGGTTTCAATGAATCTTAACGCTGTGTGTACCGCAAAGTTTCACCAGGGTCGATATTCGACCCAATTTACATCTTGATCATTACAACATCTCTTTTGTCTTTCGCTGGCTATACATTAGTCTCAACTTACGCCCAATAAACATCTGGCACTCAATAACATTTCTTTACTTATTTTACTAATTGACAGCCGATTGTGGTGGGATCTTTACAAATACATCTGGATTGTTTGCATCACCAAACTTTCCAAATAACTATCCAAACAACATGGAATGTGTATATATCATACAAGTTGCCGAGGGAAAAATGATTGAGCTTCGATTTGACAGGTATTAAAAAATAAGTTATAGCACAGATTGAACGAAATTGCACTTGGTAAATTGAAGTTCTTGATGTCCGATATACTATTTCGCAAGTTCTGAAAATTGCCCGAAAGTGGTTTCTTATATGGTACAAAAAAGTCAATAATGTGATAAACATGCATTGAGTCAACGGTCAACTTTGTTACAGTTGATGACTTGTAGACTTTTTTATATTTTCAGTTTGAGAATCTCATCACCTGGCCAAGATGATTGTAAAGCTGATTTTGTAAAAGTAATGGATGGTGACTGCGTATCTCGTCTTGGAGAAAGCAAATTTTGCGGGTCCGTTGTCCCATCTAAATTTGAATCGACAACAAATCGTCTTTGTGTTAAATTTTACTCCGATGATTCGCAAAATGATCAAGGGTTTTCTGCTTCTTATCAAGCAATCGATTTTCCAACACAACAAATAGGTAAATTAATTAATTTTCCTTTATCAATGTCCAAGGCCTTTTTATATCAAAAGTTCCAACCGTTGTTATAATGCTTTGGTTCTCTTTACGATTTTCTCAAATTTTGGTCGTATTTTTGCAACATATAGCTACTATAGATGGTAACCATTTTCAAGTACTACTTCGTGTTATTATATAAAAGGATAGATCGTATGTCACTCACAGTAACATCAAAGACCTGGGGCGATCTTACAACTTAGTAATTGATTGTTTCATGGCTAATTCTTGATATCTAAACATGACATTCATATAGTATTCATTGTTCGTATTTACTGTTAATTAGCAAATTTAAATCGGTTTTTCCAGATTTGTGTGATACTGCTTTGACGTCACCAGCTGGAATGGTATCTTCTCCAAACTATCCTGAGTATTATCCAAGCAACGAGGACTGCAACATGACTATCATCACTGAGGAAAGCCCAATCAAATTAACTTTTGAGGCATTTGATGTTGGAAGTGAAGAGTTAGTAGAAATTCATTTTTCATTTTTTATGCTGTGCATCTGGCTGTAGCTATATACAGAGCTGAACTGTAAAATAATCTCTACTTAATGAATTTCATATGTGTATACGCCAGAAGTATTTAAAAATTGGGGCCCAGAGAGGGGAACAAAATCTCACAAAACGGGCGTTTTTTTACAAGATGTTGTAGTTAGCTTTCTTAATATTTTGGGACCACTCATCTATTTACCTTGTCTGCCAATCAAATGAGTTCGTTAGCCATTTAATTTTTGCCTACGCAGTTGCAGTAATGATTTTGTACACGTAAGAGGAGGCGAGGAGTCAAAGAAATACTGCGGGAAAAAAGGTTTGCCACCCTATGTCTCAAAAGGAAACAAATTATGGATTCGATTTTACTCATCCAGCCATCCGGCAACGACAAAATCGGGTTTTGTAGCCACTTATACATCAGGAAAGGTGCAAGGTAAGGACACATTTTTTGCACGTATTCACATTGGGTAGATATTTTTGATGTAATTGCTACATTTTATGAATTAACCTAGGAGGCAAGTAATTTGGTTTAGCAAGTTAGATAAAGCTGCAATAAATTAATGAATAACTAGTGTCGTCTTATCATGCAAGACATCTTTATCTTGTTGGACTTTGAAAGTGAAGATGCTTTGAAAGTGAAAGCTAAAAATGAAAGTTTACATATCGTTTTCATCGTAGGTGATATTAGTCAAATGGAAGAAGCACCAAAAAAGGGAAAAGATAACACCCAGAAGCAATCTAAAGAGAAAGCAAACACAAGAGGTTGGCATAAAAATTTTACTTTGCTCAACTTTTTGCTTGCAAGAATTAAATTTTTTGCACCAAAGTATACAACAATGTTTCTTTATCACACTTTTGTGTAATTACCCAACTGAGCTTCATGGAATCATAAATTATAACCCCTTGCCTTTCTTATGATTCCAGTTTTCCTCTCAACTTAATTACTTCGCTTCCTTCATTGCACTTTTACTTGCTTGCCAATAAGTTAGACAAATACCTTACATATATATAAATAAAATGAAATTGTAAATGTGTTCTTAATCTTTGGCATAGCTTTAAAATTTTGACATAATTCATACACTACCAGTAACGAAGCATGATGCTTGTTAATATGGCTTTGTTTTTATAGATCAAATTCCTCATAACCCAACATCATACAATCCTGGTGTGACATTTATCAAGTCATCCGAAATAACTAATGGCAGTGAGTTTGCTTAATTTCATGGCTTGATCTTTCTAACCCACGGACTAAATAATATTCAACTTTGTGTTGAAAGTATTGGGCAAAATTCAGCTCATTAATTTAAATCATTGAGCTAAATTGAGCTCTTGAAAGAATCCGCCATGTCATCATCATTGGTAACATAAAAACCATTTTCTAATTATGCCTGTTTGTCAACACAAAGGAATATTTTATCTTTATTAAAGTGCTTACATTTGTATTAAAACAAAATATTTATTAATTAATTGTTTTTATTTCAGTAAACAAAGATCTAGATTTAGCAGGTAAATTCAACTACAAAGGAATGTTTATTATACATCTTCATGATTTTTACGATACGATACACTTTGCATTCTGTATACAATGCGATCTAAACACCGAATCCTATTTCCAGCATCGCCCAATTCACTGAGATTTTCAAAGAAGATGCACATACCTGTAACTGGTAAGACTTTATAGGTTTCGACGATCAAGAGTTGTTACATATTTTTGCAATGCTCGTATTGAATGTATTCCATATTTTGTGATATTCTCTGCCTTGTTTCACAGATGATGGTCCTCTGTGGATTCCCGAGCCAGGTAAAAATGACTTTTCTTAACTTGATCAACTTAATCCAGACAGTTAATACTGCAATCTCATAATGTCAAAAACGAGCAGATTACATTATTGTAGCCAAATTGTTATTCCAACAAAAGATTTATTTTCCCTCGTTTCAATTATTTGAAGAATAGTTTTTCTGTTAGCTGACCAGGGAGAAAATTTTATGGTAGCTCCTCGCGTTGAAATGGGAAGAATGCCTAAAAAGGTTTCGTCTCAACTGAATCAGAAAAGTACTAAATCAGAAGTGAAGAGTCGGCCATTTGCCTTGAAAGAACAGCAAAAAATGTACGACCAAATTGCAACCAAGTTCCAGCCTGTGAAGTCAGCTAAAAGTATTAAGAAAACCTTCATAGCAAAGCCAGAAATAAAAAAACATGCGAAGGCAAAGAAAAAGCAAAAGGGAAAGTCACGGATTCAGCATAACCTCGATGGAAAATTAGGTAGTTCTTTAAGTTTATCACTAACACTAGTTTATCACTAATTCACAACAGTGATGTAAGGTAAGTGATGAGTTCTTTCAACTAGATATTAAGCAAAGACCATGAATATCAAGCAAATATTCTTGAACTGTGTATAGTTACCAGATGATATGCTGAAAAACAAGCATCTCGCTATATTAATTAACTGTTTTTACTTTTATGAACAGGAAAATAGATAAATTCTGAGCTTAAATTCAGCATAAGCATAATTAGCAGTCGTATCTGTGTTATTTTTAGTGTTAAAATATTATGTTATTATTGGCACAGCATAACAGATACAGGGTCAGCAAACAGGCACATGATGAATGTATTATTTTTGAACATTGCAGGTGAATGCCCGAAATCAAGTACATTGACGTGCATCAAACTTTTGCTCTCATACCCCTGTGAAAATGAGGATCAGTGCAACAAGGGACTTGCCTGTTGCGAAACAAATTGCGAATATGGTCGTAAAATGTGTGTCCAGAAAGGTAAGCTACCACTTTAAAGCTGCAATATATCAAATGCCGAGGAAGACACGCATGAGTCGTGCCTTTAATATTTTACTTTATAGTTATGCAACCTAATAAGATTCTGTGACATTTACACAGTTATTAATTCTTTTATAATTAAGATATAGTGTCACAGACCCCAATAACCGAGAGGAATAGACAAGATAAAGTTCAACCAGATTCTCAGTCTGCTACTCGAATGTATCTCTCTCTACTGACACAATTTCACTTATTTATATAAAAGGGAAAACTAAAAATAAACATTGCGTGGAAGGAATTACATAAACTATAAAAATAACATAGGTACGTGTGCAAACAATTTCGTAAACGTAGCAGGTTAAGTTTCCATATAAAAACATTGCGGATGATACTAAATATAGAGATTACGTAACGGGCTCGATGCTCATGAGTAAATCGTGACACATCTCCCCCCTAAGATAATTACTATTTTACCAAATATTAATTAATCAAAAGAAATAACGATTTACGAAGCAACAAGTTAAGAACAATTCGAACAGTTATTTCTTCGTATTGAACTCTTGAGACAGTTCATCAGGAACGAACTCGGAGTCTATCCATTGTGTATGTCCGTCATTAAACTCTACAAAGTATTTTGTAACGAGCCTCTGTCCAGGAATTCTAGTACGCATTTTGTCCATTACTTTTGCAATATCACTTGGGCTTCCATCGATTTCATTAGCTTTCTTGATCTGTTCCAAATTAACTCTTTTCGTTTTCTCGCGCTTTGTTCCGCCAATATTGATCTCGACATTGTTTTCTCCTACGATCTTCACAACTTCGTAGGGTCCTTTCCATGGCTGGTGAAACTTCTTCGAGGTTCCTTTCTTTATAATGAAGTCACGAAGCCATACTTTTTCACCGACAGTAACTTTAACTCTTGGTAGGTTTTTATCGTGATGCTTTTTCTGACGTGCTTGTTCTTTCGAAACCAAGTTTTTAACAATTTCGTAAGCCAACTGGCGTTCATTCTGCATATTCTTCACTGGATCATCAGTATATAGCCTTGTAGGCGGTTTCATATCCAGTGGTGAGTTTAATTCTCTTCCAAACATGAGAAACGCTGGGGTATGTTGTGTCACTGAATGAGGCGTTGTTCTGTATGCGAATACTAACGCGTCTAGATACTGGTCCCATGTTGATGGCCTTTTCGAAGCATATATCTTAACTCCTTGAAATAGCGTGCCATTCAGATGTTCATTTAGGCCATTGGTCGAAGGTCGAAATGCACACGTATATATCTTCTTTACCCCGGTTTGCTTTGTAAGTGCTTTTATCAGTTGGGCTGTAAAATGACTTCCTCTATCAGACAACAATTCTTCAGGGCAGCCATAGGTGTGAATGAAGTCTTGCAACTTTACAGCGACAGTTTCAGCTTCTATATTGTCCACTGAATACACGACAGGCCAACGACTGAAATGATCCACCATTACCAGAGCATACGTATTTCCTCTGTCAGAATTTGGCAAGGGACCGACAAAATCCATAGCCACAATTTGCAATGGCCTTGATGTTACAATAGATTTCAGAGGTGTTTTTCCGGCCGGCTTTGGCGATTTGAACTTCGCACATTCTTCACAGTGCCGGATGTGTCTCTTGATGTCGCTCTTCATTTTCGGCCAAAAGTATTTCTGTTGTACTTTTCGATATGTTCTGAAGAAACCTGGATGTCCGGATAACTGATGGTCGTGCATCCGCATTAATATCTGTCCGATCTGCAGCTTTGGCACCACAAGCTGTCTTCTTGCATGGCCAGTCTTGGTCTTGCACTTTCGGTACAGCATTCCGTCATCTCCAACGACAAAGCTTTCTTTCTCTTTCACCATCTTGTTTGCTAGATCTTTGTCAGATGGCAGCTCTCCTTCTGACAAAAAGACAATCCATTTTCCGGCGTATTCGTCCTGTTTCTGTAGCTGGATGACGTCACCAGTTGCTACCGCCAAAAGATCGTCTTGAACTGGACATCTGGAAAGAGCGTCAGCGTTTCCATGGAGCTTTCCAGGCCGATGGATGACGTCAAAATCATATCCTTGGATTTCACTGATCCATCTCGCAAAGAGGTTGTTTGGGGCGTCCATAGTCTTCAGCCATTTCAGCGGGCGATGGTCGGTAACAATGGTGAAATGTCTGCCATACAAATAAGGATAAAAGTATTTCAACGCCCAGACAATACCAAGGGCTTCTTTTTGCAATACAGCATACTTGGCTTCAGATGGCTTCAGTATTCGGCTTGCGTAAGCAATTACTGCTTCACCATCATCTGTTTCTTGAGCGAGAACTGCTCCAAGGCCGTAGTCGCAAGCATCAGTGTAGAGCTTGAACTGTAGCGAGAAGTCTGGGCATTGTAGAACAGGTGCAGAAATCAGACAGTCTTTTAGCTCTTGAAACACATCGTCAGCGTCTTTCGTCCACTGAAAGAGACGTTTCTTCTTTGTTAAATCTACCAGCGGTTTGGATCGGCTTGCATAATCGGCGATGAATCTTCTGTAATAACCCGTCAATCCAAGGAAACTTCTTACATCTGTCTTGTTCTGAGGAATCGGAAAATTCTTGACAGAGCTGACTTTGGCTGGGTCCACAGTCACTCCTTCTTCAGAGACAATGTGTCCAAGAAACTTCACCGATCGCCTAAGCCATTGACATTTCGCTGGTTTCAGAGTGAGTCCGGCTTTTTCAATTCTGTCCAAAACTACGTCCAATCGCTTTAGATGTTCTTCCACAGTTGGAGCAAAAACGATGACGTCATCGAGGTATACGAGACAATGCGTCCAATGGAGGCCGGATAGAACCAAATCCATAAGTCTCTGGAAAGTCGCAGGAGCATTGGCTAATCCAAAAGGCATCACATTGAACGAGTAATGGCCATTGTGTGTCGCGAATGCCGTCTTCTCTCGGTCTTCTTGCTTCATGGGGATTTGCCAGAATCCAGACTGCAAGTCAATGGTCGTAAAGACTTTTGCGTTTCCGAGAGCGTCCAGAGTCTCATCAATTCTGGGTAGAGGGTATGCGTCTTTCTTGGTCACAGCATTTAGTCGTCGGTAGTCCACGCAGAAACGATACTCCCCGTTCGGTTTTTCGATCAGTACGACTGGACTGCTCCACGGACTTGCGGATGGCTGGATGACTTCAGAAAGCAGCATCTTCTGAACTTCTTGAGCAATGATCTTCCTCTTCGTTTCCGGAACACGGTATGGCCTTTGGCGGACAGGTTGAGCTCCCTGCACATCGATAGGATGCTGTACTAGGTGAGTTGTTCCCAACTTCTCCGACTTCGGCCAAACGTGATGTCGCTCGAGAACTCTGAGTAGCTCTGCTTGCTCGTCATCTGAAAGGTGTTCTAGCTTGAAATCTCCAATCGGCACTTCAGCGGTGTTCTGCTGTCCTTCAACCATCGTCTGAACTGAGTCGTCCACGATTGCGTCAAAGGGCTGTAGGTGCATCACTTTGGTACCAGGCTGTAACGAAACCTTGCTGCGAGTTGTGTTTACCAGCTCGAGTAAAACAGAATTGTCATCATCCGCTTTTGTCACGACAGGGGCAACTAAAACACGCTCGTCAGTCTTGACCAACTGGCGTTCCCCAAACAAAACCAATCCACAATGATTACCAGACAAATCTGCTCTTACACGCAAGGGTGTCCCAACAGGTAGCTCAACTACAGAATTCAACGTAGCCACACATTCAGAAGGCAAAGGCTCAAAACCAACCTCTACCCCATGTGTTCTCAATACTTTTTCACGATAGTCAATGACAAAATTTCCTCCTCTTAAAAATTTATCTCCCAATAACAAATCAAACTTAAAATCATCTACAATAACAACAAACAAGTCAAAATAAGCTCCTCCTATGCAAAGCGAAACGTTCCCTTCACCAATCACAGCCAAATTCTTCCCGCCAGCTCCAACAAGCGAAATTAAAGTATCACGAAATTTTCTACCCATGCAAACCTCATTCCAAAAATTATAGTCAATTAAATTATACCTTGCCCCAGTGTCAACAAAAATGTCCACATCAACATTGTTCGTCTTACCCCTAACCCAAATTCCTTCCTTCGCCAATCTTGAAATCAACGAGCAGTTTAGATCGATAATTTCTGAATCCGGAGAGACTTGTTGCTCTTCTTCAATCTCTCCGTTCGTCTGGCATCAAGATCTGGGCGTGGTCTGTTCTGAAATCGGTTCTTCGGCTGCTGGGCATCTTCTATCCAATGCTGGGTTCACGTGCATGGGCTGTCTGTACTGAGCCAAGGGGCAATTTCTTCTTATGTGACCAGTCTGATTGCATCCATAACACACGATAGGGGTTCTTCTTTCTGCTCCAGGGGGGTGATTCCAGGTGTTATCATTTCGTCTGGCTGTTGCTAGTTCCTGTACCGCGGTCGTTAAGCTCTGTATTGCTTTCCAGATTTCCTGATTACTGCGTTCTCTATCGCTATTAAACTTCTGGATCAGGCCAATCAAGTCTTCAGAAACTTCATTCACACCAGCAGACCGCTTGCCAACCGAGTTAAGGAAAACCTCCCTTCTTTCTGCGGACTGGACAGCTTCTTGAAAGGAATTGGGGCACTTTTCCCACACTGTTTCTTTTATCTCTTGCCGCAGTCCTTTGATGAAGCATTCGCTGGCGATTCGGTCTTTTTGCGCTGCACTGTCCAAGCCATCATGCCCCTTCATAACGAGTTTGTCTACTCGTTCAGAAAACTCTATGACAGACTCTTTGGATCCCTGTTTTATCTCGTGGAGTTTCTGTCTGGCCAAATATCGCTTCTCTTCGGTGTTGAATGTTTCATCGAGGGAATCCTTCAATTCTTCGAGGCTATTCCTGACGTTTTCTGGGAATCTCCAAAATAAACGCCCCGCTCTTCCGGTCAGGTAGACAGGCATCATCGTCAGTTGTTGCTGTGGAGTCCAGTTGTTTGCATTTGCTGCGACTTCCCAGCGAATCAACCACTCAGCAATATCTTCTTCATCTTTCCCAGAGAATGTCTGAATGTCAACAATCGTTCTTTGTGGCCTAGCATTTTCTCGAACATTTTCCTGAACTGCAGGTATAGCTTCGTTTTCTTCGTATCGTCGTGCCATGTTGATTTTGAGTTCGTCGAGTCTTGCTCTCGATCAGTATCCCGCTCCTGTCACCAATTTAAATTGTCACAGACCCCAATAACCGAGAGGAATAGACAAGATAAAGTTCAACCAGATTCTCAGTCTGCTACTCGAATGTATCTCTCTCTACTGACACAATTTCACTTATTTATATAAAAGGGAAAACTAAAAATAAACATTGCGTGGAAGGAATTACATAAACTATAAAAATAACATAGGTACGTGTGCAAACAATTTCGTAAACGTAGCAGGTTAAGTTTCCATATAAAAACATTGCGGATGATACTAAATATAGAGATTACGTAACGGGCTCGATGCTCATGAGTAAATCGTGACAATAGTTATTATATCTTCGATGAGAAATTCTCTTAATCTAGGTGATAAACCAACTTTTTCAGTATCATTTGTATCTGGATGAGTTGATAATGCGTGCACTTTAAATTTGCATGAGATTTAATAAAGAAATACAATCGATATGCAAGCTATGATATAATATGTGTTCAGTGAACGTAATGGGAATAATCTTTTCTTCCAGTCACGAAACATTGTCCGCTGAGAGATCCATACTACTTTCCAAGAATGCAATGTCAAGATGAGAATGACTGTCCTGGCAAGGCCCCATGCTGTAGGGATATGGCTGGTGCAAGATACTGCAGGCCACCTCGAATTAAGATATTAAATCGATTACACGATGATTAAACTTCATAGCTCTCAATATAACACAGCCATTGCTCATGAAATACTCATTGTTAAAATTGCAAAGTAAGTTGCAGATCATTGGGCTAATTACTGGATATTGCAATTTGCATTTATTGCAGATTTCAAGGTAATCATTTTGGCATAAGATGCATGTCTGTCTGTTGCAGAGTTGTTTTTGCTCTTAAGCATTAGCAATGTTTAAAATACTGTCACAGTGGTTTCATATGTGCAAATTTACTAAATGTAGTGATATAAAAACAATGTTCTACATAAGTCGACAAAATACGTGAGACTAATTGAATCCAAACTTAAGACGTGCGAAATTCGAATTAGAACTTATGCTCTTGCAATTACATTTTAGCTGATTATAACAAGTTTATGTAATCTATTCTAAATAATTGTATAAATCCCACAGCAAAGATAAACAGAAACTTAAAACTGCTCATTCATGGAATTATAAATTATCGATAACAAGACCAGGTAAATATTTAAAGAAATTATGCATGTGAGACTTGTCTCACAACCTTGGTCACTCTTTAAAAAATTCAATATCAATAACGCCATATTTAGGTGCAAGTTTATCTGGAATACGAAAAGGGAAGATTTGGTATTTCCCCATTTGGTATGTTCTTATTTAAATCTTTTATAGGAGAACTCTCACGTTTTCTTTATATGAAACTTGTGGCATGTTTTCTTTGCTTAAATAGGTTCCATGAAAATAAATTTTACACATTTTGTTATTAACATCTTTTTACGCTTCTAAAACTGAGAATTTCAGATTCCTTAACTTACATTAAATAGAAACAACAACGAGAATATAAACTAAAATTTTGCGGCAGTACCAATACTATATAATAATAGCATTAACTGGCATAACCTTTTGAGTGTTCTTGCAACTGTTTTAGAGAAATATATTTCAAATAAGCTTATTTATTTCTTGTGTTATTCTTGAAAATAAAATTTCAACAATTTTTATTTCATAGAAAGTCAGTGCTTCCAAAAGAATGATACTTTTATAACGCTGTTGCAAGTAAACCAAGAAACAGAAGACAAAGGGCAATAATTGCAATTCGTAAAGTAAGTAAAGTTAAGAATACTGTGCCAAAGCGAGTTCATTGAATTGGCTTTGTTGGGGGGGGGGGTTTCGCCGTTTTCTTGGCGATATTTTATTGGAACCGGGTTTTTTCCTAAAACATGCATATTAATTTTCAGATCATATCTAAATATTCTTCCATAATCTAAATATTTTTATTTATTTAAACAACTAAATATTAAAGGCAATCGAACAACATATCGATCACAGACCGCCTGTTGAAGGCCATTTAAGCTTCAACAGGGCATAGGTGCTTGATTCAAATCTTCAACAGAAGATTTGGTGCCTTTGATATAAGCGAAACTTTTTTTCGCGTTCTGTGCCTGCACTAACGGAGTTCAAACTAAAAGTATCCAAATGGATCACATGCGGGAAATTTGTGTACGCATGCGCTGACGTTCACAAACTATAATGGTACCCATGCTCGGAATTTTATAAAGTAATTGTTCTCCTTTGTCTAAGCACAATCGAGTTGGCATTTCCTGTTTCGTTGAATGTTACCTAATATGGTCTTAGAATGACTCATTGACAAGCTACTCGCGCATATAGCCAAGAATAATTACTCTTGCGGGCGGTGTTTTATTTCTTTTTGTCTGCTGTCGTTGAGAGGAGAACATGGAAGGAGAGCAAGAACATCATGGGCAGCCCAAGTGTGAACAAGCAAGACGACGAAAATGAAGTTGCTACTCTCAAATGAAGATGGGGAGCGAAGAAAGACAAATAGAACCTGCCTGTCGACTGTAGTCTCTATTTCTGAGGAAAAGAGCAACAAAATAAAGAGATAAGATGCCAATTCTGCGAAGGGCTGGAGAAAACCAAAGCTTCCATCAGGTAAGCTTCGATTAGGCCTGATGGCTGCAAGCGCTTTTTACTATTTATCTCCTAGTTTAGGCACGCTTTATTTTTGTTCTATTATTAGCCTACACAGAGGAGGAGTACCAAGCAGAACTTAAAGACTGCAAATAGGTGCCAGAAAGCAAATATTGCAAAAGGAAACTGGATGAAAACATCGTGAAAGTTTTTTCTGCAGTTATAATCGACTACTTTACTTCAATAGTGAAGACCGACAAAGTTTGTGAAGATAGCTCAACAAGGCCCATGGCTGAAGAATCAACATGGCGCAGTCCCACATCGGGTCTTCAATGCTGATAGCCGTTTTAATTTATTAATGCTGGAAGTCTTGATTTTAGGGTTTTATTTTTGAAATGCATTTGTAGGAATTACATTAATTTATAGAAAAGACTCAGTAGAAGTAACCAGAAATATTCTATCCATTTGCAAGAAAGCTGTGCCACAAAATTTAGGCTGTATTTTAAAATTCAGAATGACTATGGCAATGGTAATAAACATATGACTTATTCCTTTAGTTGAATTGTGGTCCTGAATATCATGAGCCAAATGCTTTTAGACACTGCTATTTTCTTTTTATGTACATTTTGCCATCGTTTCTCTTGTTTCTTTCGTTTCCATTCAGTATAATAGTCATCATAAACTAAGCTGCATTATTCAAAGCGCGTTTAGAGTTTATTAAAGCAAAAGACTTGCAATAAATTAGAAACATTAGAGCCAAGCCTAGACAAGTAAAAAATAAAAGCTGGATTTTAACTGCTACAAAAATGCTAAAATTACATCCTGTACGGGCTATATTTTTCGAAAAATTGTCATAATATGAGCGAATATAATCGTTGCTGTCTTCCTCCCACCTTAGTAAACTTATATATTTCCAAACATATTTATTCAAAGAAAGCAACCAACGAAAATACAACTGCATTTAACTAAAGAATTCTAACATTCCAAACAGTAACAAATACATTCACACTAACATGCAGTATATAAGATAGTCATCGAACTTTATGCTTGCAGTATACTTCTGCAACTAGCAGCCACAGTCTATATATGTGCTTCAAACAAACAGAATCATCCATTTCTGCAAGTCCCTTCACGTCGCCTGACGATTTTCTATCCGCATAATCTTCCAAACATTCTCGGAGTCTAAAATAAAAAACCTTCATTTAACTTTGGAGGGTATAATTGATTGGATAACTAAATCAATGTTACACGTACAGCAAAACTTTACTGCGACCCCGTCTCAAAAATTTATAGTGCTAACATGATCACATGACCTACTAGAGGCCACCAAACTTACGGATAATCCAAAGCATTGTCTTCTCTTTCAGGCAGTTCCAGAATGATGTATTCTGTCAACTCGTGTATTAAGTGAACCACGTCGGTATTTCTCAACATTTTCATTTCGCGTGATTCATCCACCAATTCTTCTCGAAACTTCTCTTCCAAATTAAAAGGGTCCTGCATATTGAAATAAAGCATACCATTTATTTTGATCTGTACGGGAAAAACATATTTCTCCTCATTCTATTCACACATTACTGCGTGATGCCAAATAACATACCTCTTTATTTTGATAAAGCCTGAAAGCTCGTTCAACATTGAGCATCAACCAGATTGAGCGAATATGTGCCAATCTGCAAGCACTCTGCATCTATAGCACAAAAACATATATCCATTGTCAACAGCCATTTCTACCCAGTAAAATGCCGAGAGGGGTATTTGTGCACAGTGTGTGAAACAAGAAAAAGCTAGATTTCTAACCCACCTCAGAGAAAATTCATATATAAATCATTACAGGGAATACGTCAGTAGTCACTTTGTAATGCATGTCAAAATTTACAAGAAAAGTCATTGTGATAAGATGAAATATCAAAGTATAATACCTTTCCACTGACAAGAAACTGGCTAAGTGGCATGCGTAGGATATCTTCCAAATACTTCTTGTACAGTACGTCAGGTTTGGCTCCAGTGGCAGCCAATAAGCCAACAGCTATCTGAGCAGCACGTAAGGCATCGCACACTTCAGACAAAGTTGAAAATTCAGCTGCCATCTTTAATTCTTCATCAAACGGTATCGGGGTCTGAAATACAGTGAACGACGATACATTACGATAATCAAATCTTGCCAGCAGAAAACGTTCACTAAAATATTGAAAAATTCAGCCTAACCTGCGTAATTTTCGTTTCAAGTTCTTTCAGCAAACTTAAGTTATTGACTTCGTCAATATACCGAATTCTTTGCAGCTTAAATGAAATCAATTATCAACTGTTAAAACGATTTTCCAGGAAAATAGCATTTTAAGATTAAATTTCAAAGACAGCTTGTGCACTAAAATCCGACTGAGAAAACTTCAATAACCGGATTATTAGGTTATTTTATATCAATTATTGCTCCATGCTGTCATTCAGAACTGAACGAAAATATACGTTTTTGCAAAATATTCTCCATTTCAATAAGAGGTTTATTATTATTACCTCAATATCAATAAGAGGTTTTCCTCGTATGAAGGTGTCTACCAGCTGTCGCTCAAGAGCGGGAAAATTGTAATCAACGATAGTTCCTTTGCCGAGTTCCAAAGAATAATCACAATGTGCATATAACATTGGAGTAAGATCTCTGTCATGGTCATAGGCTATCAGATGCGCCATTGTTACATCCTGTAAAAATACCCTTTTCATCCTGAAATAAAAGTCCGTAGTCATTTTAAAGCACTGACCTGACTTGAATGTGTTCAAATTTCGAATACTTTGTAACTAATGCTTGCTATTGCAGATATATAAAGTTTTTTATTGCTTACAAAGGATATACGTCACCCGAGTGCCTCAGTAGAAATGTCCATACTAAATTAAATTCACAAGTTACGATGTCACTTTGCTCATTAGATAAAGATACGTACTCAGTTTGAGCTCCTTGTATTCTTCTGGACGTTTCAATCATATCATTATGAGAGCGAGCAAGAAATCCGACAGCCGTAAGAGCAGTCATACCAGGCCCAGTTGTTGAAGGCAGAAGGTAGCTTATCGGTGACATCATTGTCAGCTTGTGATTGAAGTATTCCGAGTTGGAATATTTCCCTAAAACCAAATTTTTTGTTATAATTGTAAATTTGAATTTACTTCTGCCGAAAATATACGCCATAGAATCCTCCTTTTGCACACAAAAATCCTTTCACGAAGTTTACTGTTTAGGCCATGGAAAACTGGTAGGCACAATAATTAGGGGATGTCAGTAATATTTCGTACTGTTTGAAACTGCTGTTCTCACACAGTAGCTAAAGACGAAAGTATGGGTGATAGCTTTAGATGAGTCTATTGCACAGAGACAGATAATTATTACCATTTGAAAGAAGCATGGGCTGTAACGCTTTCCATAAAGACAGATAGGCCTTGGCAAGTCCATTCATTTCCTCTGCTTTTCTCGCATCTAAAAACATATCTTACAACAATAAAAGTATTCATAAACATAATTTAATGGGACAGTTCAAAAGATACCCGCATTTAAACTTTCTTTAAAACTTTGCATGAATCATGTGCAGGCAAACAAAAATTATCTACTTTATGTAGCATCTGATAGAATTTGTCAGTCGAAATTTATGCTTTTTTGATCACGTAGCAGCTAGTAGAGACGCGATCTTGCAATTTATATCAAAATAGGTAACTACTAGTATTGAAATTGAAATTTATACCTTTGAAGAGTTCTGCGAAAAGTTTCTTAATTGGTCGTTTGTCGTCACTGTTAATCTTATGATGAAGATGTTGTGACAAGATGTTCTGCAGCTTCAATGTATCCGGTAACCTATTTACTAACCGCAATACATGCTCCTAAAATTAGTAAGCACAAATTCTATTATTAACTAGAAAGCTCGAGAATCTGAGTTGGGTACAAAAGTTAATAGCATACATAGTACAATAGCATCACCTTTTATCCAATAACGAGAAAATGATGAAAACAAACCTGTGCAAGAAATTCCTGAAGCATTTGGCACATAGCTTTACCCTTCTTTGCAACAAATTCTCTCAAGGAAACATTCAAACGGTGGACAGATACAGGAGTTCTGTAGCGCCAGAAAAGGTCGTATTCGTGTACGGGCAAATCAAGACTATCAACCTGCCTAGTGCTGCCTTCAATTTCATAAAGATGTCTCATTATCGGATTTGCACCTGAAAAAGATCACTTCTAATAAGTTACTGAGTCTTAGAAAACCACGAAGAAGGCTGCTGGCAGCAATAGTAAATGCCAAGCATACAGCCAAAATTTAGGATTTTTTCTGTTGCATTATTAACTAGCGAGGGGGGAGATACTTAGTTCAGATATAGGATAAACATTCTCTGAACACCGAGTGATAACAATTACAAGAACCAATTGCTTGATAATATTAAAATGATACTGGCAATAAGTAAAATAACTAAATATGCACCTTACTAACTATAACATGCATCTTACTTACCAAGCCTCTTGTCATTCAAAATAGCTTCTCGAACTTTGCCAATCTTCACTGTGAAACTCTATGAGCAAATAAACAAGCGATTAGTGAAGATGTGTCGAGATTGAGCTACTGGATATAAATTCAAACTAGATAAAAATACATCACCCGATGAGATCGTACTTTCTACAAAGAATAAGCCTAATTACTTACTGAAAGACTAGGTTTTATAAATTCATTATCAAACTTCTCTTCCCATTCTTGACGACACTCTTTACTACTCAGCGTGCCAAAGTCGTGATCTTTCGAATAAAGAAATAATAAGGCAATAAATAAATACCAAGAAACTAAATACAAAGGGAAATTAGTTCACTGAAAGGTAAACCAATATTTATGCCATATCAAGTAATATGCAAATATAGGTACCATTAATTGAAATGATAATCATCAGAAATGGATAAATGAATCAACTACTGACCATTTGTTCTGATATTTTGATTGTGGAGCATTTCAGCAAGAATCATGTGTATGAGAATGCAAGCATCGTCTGTGCTACTACCAATTGACTTTGCAAGGTTATTGATATCTCTAACAAGGTGGTTCCAGAAAAACTGTCGAACCTCTTTTGGATTAACAGGTGGAGTAATTACATCAGACGTATCCTAAAAAGAAATAAAACATACTCCCAAGTCGTAAATCATGGCAAAGTAGACAATGAAATCTTGGGTCTTTTTCTCTTAGATTCCAGGATTTTTAGCTGTTTCATCAAATGTTGAAACAGATTGCAAAACAGAAACCTGGTTCATTGCAAAAGAATTTTCCATAAAAAAATACCAGAACGCGCAGCTTAAAATTTGAGACGGCAAAATGAGATGCTTTCTGATGTTGAGATAAATTGCACAATAAATTATCAGAAACAAAAAATGATACTTGCATCTTCATTTCTGCAACCAGCAATCAAAAGAGTTGAATGAAGCAATACGCGCATGGCTGATAATGATGCTCTTAAAAGTTTTCTTTCAGCAAAGGAATTATCTTCCCTCGGCATTGCTTCACCAAGTACATGGCCTTTCTCAGTAACATCGGCGGGCCTGAATAAATTTTATCTTCGTTACTTCGTTGGGCAAGATTACATTGATAAGTAGTACTATCGATGAGATTGCGAATTGCGAACAATTTTAACTACATGGCTACCTTGCCAAATAAAAAAATAAATTACAACTAGATATAAGGGACTCGAGTTACATTAATTATTGTTCCTATTAGACAACATGAACCTTGTCGCATATATATCTATATAAGAAAAAATTTATTTTGGTTTCAGGACTTAATGAAATGAAAAAATCGTACCTTGTAGCGCGGATATTTCCTGTCACTGAAGCATGGTTCGTTCCTCCAATATCTACGCCACATTCACGACACTTGGAAACTACAACAGGGTTTCCGCACTACAAAAAAACATATTGGTTAAAAAACATATATACAAAAGCATGCAGCACAACACACTGAAAAACTAAAATGACCATCATAAGCGTAGTTAAGAGTGATCCTTTCACCAAAATAACATTGCTATGTTACCAAAGTTCATTGTTTTAGCCCTCACAGTTTGAAGTATCATATATGATGAACTATCAATTAATAAACGTTAAAGGTAAGCTGTAAATTCATTCTAA